>OX596075.1:21271836-21709336 GCA_951394005.1 Protophormia terraenovae
AAACTATAAAAAATACAAAACAGAAAGAAATTCCCAATTAATAAGTTAATTAAATCAATCAAGTAGTTGATTGGATGAATTAAAAATATATATAAGATATAAAAGTATAGCTAAATTTTATTTTTATTTCATTTTTGCTTGAATAAATTTATTAAATTTCGATGCAAAATGAAACAACTATGTTAATTTAAAAAAAGACCGTAATAATTTTTTCTGTGATCTTTCAAAAACAAAGTAACACTTTTCAAAGACGAATTTTCATTAGAAAAAATACAAATATAATAACCAAGGTAACCAAAAATATGCTCCTAAAATTAAAAAATATTATTATTAATTTTTTTTTTTTTCGAAAAATAAATTGATATTTATTGCTATCGCTTATTTATGTAGTCTAGAGAAGGCAAATAATAATGACGGCTCCTTTCCAAGAAAGTACTTTAATAAGTAGTTGTCATTACCGAAAACCAAAAAGTTTTTGCTGGGATGTATCAAGCTTAACTAAAAGTATTTTTTAAACAAATCATAAATTAAAATAATTTATAAATATAAATTTATTTTAAAATGTACCACCTTTCAAATACCGTTCAATTTTAAAAAAGTTCCGAATTGAAAGAAAGGAATTAATTTTTAAAAAAGGATAAATATTCAAAGGAGTACCTACAAAAAATACTTTTGCCAATTAATTTAAAATTTTCTAGAAATAATATTAAGAAAAATACACTCTTCAAAAAAGAACAAATTAAAATATAAAAAAATTAATTTGTACCTTTCACCAAAATTATTATATCAACTAGATTTTCCCGGTGTGTTTCACTATCCCTTATTAGGCGGTTTTAAGAAAGTTTTAAAAAAGTGAGGGTAAAATGTGGGCGTGACATCCAACCGTGATCTAACATAACCTATAACCACCACCGGCACTGACACTATCTGACACTATTTATAAAAGTGGGCGTAAAATGAGGACCTAACAACCAATCGAGATCTTACATTGCATATAACCACCTCTGGCACTAGTACTATCTGTGTCGAAATTCCTAAAAATCGGTTTAGCAGTTTAGACGTGATTGACGCACAAACAAACAAACTTACACTTCATTTTTATAATATATTTAGGATTTTGTGTTATCAAATA
Organism: Protophormia terraenovae; assembly: GCA_951394005.1. Lineage (NCBI taxonomy): Eukaryota > Metazoa > Arthropoda > Insecta > Diptera > Calliphoridae > Protophormia > Protophormia terraenovae. The sequence goes on from OX596075.1 coordinate 21,272,969, forward strand.
TTGTCCCAATGATTCCTACGCGAAATTAAAGTATACCATGGGATTAATTAAACCCCAAAAAAGGTTTTTCAAAGTTAGTTCGAATTTCGAATTTTATGGACTCTTGAAATTTCTATATTTTAAAGAACTTTTATCATCATGTGTGTAAGCAAGTCCATATTATTTTACGTGGACATTTACCTTGAATGCTTAATTACATGGTCTTAGCACTGGCTAAGTACAATGCGCCCACCAACGCACAGTGGGTTGAACTATAGCGAAAAAGAGGATTAATCGTCGAAGCTTTAATTTAAAAAATATATAATTTTTTTATTAATTAATATACATAAAATACTACAATTTAAAATAAAAATATGTTGGAAAACAATTTTTTTTTAAATTTTGTATGGCTTTATTTAGACTTTTTGTTGTAACTTGTGAACTGAAAGCTATAAATTAAACTGTAAATTGAAGTATACTTATTATATAAAATAATTTTAAGAAAAAACAGACAAAAGCGTTTTATATCAGAATTAATGTTATTGAAAATATTAAAGATGAAGGCAATTTTTATAGTCAACGGAAAAACGATGCAGAAAATCAAGAAATTGCGATTTATTTGATTTAAGATATATTTGAGGCAAGTATGTAACGTGCCGTTACAAATCCACTTACATACAAACCATATTTAACTTAACCATACTAATGTACAATGCTACTTTTTTTTTTAACCCCTCTAATATACAGTATTGTTTATTTCATTCTACTTTATTGTGTTATTCTTGATGGTACGCATTATAATTCCTATTTAGTTTATTTTATTTTTGACTTATATAGCTAGATTTTATCTATTTATATTATTTTGCATTCGTAGTTAGCCGATCTTAAAGCCTCCGAGTATTTTGCATTTGTAGTTTGCCGAACTTAAAGTTCCCGAATTCTTTTGAATTCCATATTTTACCAGTTTCCTTTTCCCTTTCACCGCACTATCGTATCAACGCTTCACCGTACCATCGTATCAACGCTTCATCATATCAAAGCTTCGCTACACCAACACTTCATCGTTTTCAACGTACCCTCGAGTTTCACCGCGGAAATATCCGAACCACATCGTACCATTAAGTAGTTTTCATTAAATAAAATCTTTGTTCTGAATTTCTATTACCAACTAAGGAAATGCTTGTGTTTTTATTTTCAAAGGAAGCAGACCTTCGAAACGAACCTCTACAGACTGAGTCATACCACGTCATACTGAGTCATAAACTGCATTAGAAGTAATAGACCCAAACTAACGAGAAATTTAATAGAAATGTTTTTATTACGCTTTTAATGCTTTTTTTTTGAAATCTTTATTTCAAACTTCCTGTGATTCTTCTTCATTATTTCAACTATAATAAGTTGTACCCAATAACTCTTTAAAACTCTACATTTCTCGAAAAATTATTAAAAGTATTTATACAACATATATCGGAATAAATTTTATTTTAGAATATAGTCCACTATATTAAACTTAAACCACCTGTTTATAAAAAGAATTATAGTTTTACAAAAACTAACAAAAATCGCACTTAGAATTTTGAAAATTTAAATTTTTGTTACTATAAGATTTTTTATGAAATATTATTGAACTTTGAGAGATTGTAACAAAAAAATAAAATTAAACAACATAGAATAATAAATTTTGCAGATTATGATAATTCAGTTTGTTTTCTAAAAACTTATTGCAATATCAACACTTAATTTTTTTAATTAATCCTCGTTTTGAGTATTGTTCAACACAACGTGCAATGTCCCCATGTGGCTGTTCTGTATTAGTTACCCCCCTTGCTTAGGAGTTGGAGCTACCAAATCTCCTGTGGTACTATTAACGGCTTGTGTTACCATGCACCACAATATCGGGAGACGCGATTTGGGTTAAAACCACAACCACCACATGACTGCCCGAAGGGCCTTGACCATAGCCAGTCCAATATGACTAAATCTGTCGAGTTAGGTGCCGCCATACCAGGAGCTACGGGCTCCTGTGGTATCAGATAAATTGAAATCAGTTTCGTGTTTAGCACATCAAAATCCGTCAAGTTCAACTATTCTTCTTTGGGGGAGGATTTTTTGCGACCAATTTTATCTGCAAAATTGCAACCGACCAGATGAACAGACATCGTTAAATCGACTCAGAAAGTAATACTGAGTCGAACGGTATACTTTAAAGTATCCGAAGATTTTTTTCTCTACCTATGCACAGTGGTACCAATTTTTCCAAATTTCCAAAATTCCAAATTTTTTGGAAATAATTCTGTAACAAAGTTAAACAAAGTTATTTAAAAAACACGTTGAAACTGCTGTGCACTCATGTATATAGACTGCTTCAGCACACATTTACCATAGAAATTGAAGGAAAATGTAAAAATTTTGCGGAAGGAGGTAAAGTTTCAGTTAGTTTTTAAACGATTGTGTAAAGTATTTGTGCAAGTATTTGGTATCGTTGGAAAGGTTATTAATTGAAAAATAATAATATATAAATAATAAAGTATTCAAACTATTTTTTTTTTTTTTTTCATTGAATTGGTCAAAAAACGAAAATTTTTTGTATTTAGTGTTATTTTTCAAAAAAAAAAAATTATATTTGAACTTAAATAAAATCTACATTAATTAAGTTATGATTGTGAAATTTTAATATAATATAAAAAAAATTGCCATTAAAAGAAGAAAATAGATTCCCATTTTCTTACTCCGAAATACTTTTTTCATTGAATTGGTCAAAAAACGAAAATTTTTTGCATTTAGTGTTATTAAAAAAAAAAAAAAAATTTACATTTGAACTTAAATAAAATCTACATTAATTAAGTTATGATTGTGAAATTTTAGTATAATATAAAAAAATTGCCATTAAAAGAAGAAAATAGATTCCCATTTTCTTACTCCTAAATACTCAAAATTTCACTTCGGGGAAAACTTGCTTTAAAAATTTACTTTTTCAGTAAAATGGTCACCCCTTTGTTATAAGAAGCGTGGCTTTGACATTTTCGTGCTCCACAAAAAACTAAAAACACAAAAATTAAAATTAACAAAATTCTGATAGGGCTAGCGGGGAGAATGTTACCCCAACTGCCCCCGGATTTATTTTACATGCATTTATGTTAAGTATTCTTTTAGAAACATAAAAAAATGTATGGTCCGGAGGAAAATAACGGATTTTAAAGTAAAAAAATGTTACCACCTTTTTGAAAAAAATCACAAAAAATCAAAATTTTTTCAAATTTTCACCTTCAAAATGATGTAACTTTTTATCTAAACCACATAGGTATATGAGGCACAAAAATTGTTTAGAATTTTGTATAGAATCCAGAGAATATTTTAGAAAATTTGTAAGACTCAAATTGAGCCCGCCAAGTTAAAAAAACTAAAAAAAAAAAACATGGTCAAAAATGGGTTAAAATTTTATTTCGGTAAAATATCACTTAAAGTAAAAGAGATAACTCACACATGTAAGCATATTTTGTATTTTTTTTTTTTCAATCAAATCATAAATGAAATTTTGGCGATTCTTTGGAGGTTCACCCCCCGTCCCCAGACTTGTTAAGAACCTGTCCTCCTCCAAATCAATTGGCATACACCTCAGGATTGTCCATGTGAAATTTCATTCAAATACATCCAGCTGTTCTAAAGTTACAGAATTATTTCCAAAAAATTTCGTTTTGGGACCACTGTGCTATGGTGATGGTAGGGTATAAGTTTTCAAATTTTAACAAAATACTTCTGCAATGAGTACAATTTTAAAAGCATTCATTTAATAATATAAAAGAAGGCAAAAGCCAAATACTAAAATCAGTATTTACAAGATTTCACATAATCAGAAACTTATTAGCTTTTTCCAATACCATTTACAATAGCTTTAATATTAACCATTGAAAAAGTTAGAAAAATTTCATTTGCATGCTGTATTTTTTATATTTTTCATAAACTTTTGTAGCTTCCATCATAAAATATTGATATTTTGCAAAAAATCGTTCATATTTAATGTACCAAATGTCTGTAATTTACTATGAATAAAATTAAAATAAACTTCTGTTTAATAGAACTTTTCACCCACGAATTGTTTAATTTAAATCTCCAGCAATTTTTCACAGAACTTCTTCTATATATATATATATATATATTCAGGTCCTGGTGATTCTATTTTTATATTATTTTGTTTTTTGTCTTACTTTTGTTTTATAAATATAATATGCCTAAAGTTTAATGACGATTTGTTGCAGTTGTTTTGCATATACAATAGTAATGAAATGAAAATTTCTTTACAGATATATTCATCATTGAATTCTACACCTTAAACTGACATGGAAAATATTTATTATGAGGGTAAGTTTAATAAAGATTTGTAAAAAAAATTTTAAATGATTAAAGAAATTAAGTTTAAAAGAATATTAATTAACTAGGTACCAATTAATATTAATCATACGCTCCGTGGAACAAAATCTTTTAAATAATATAAATAACATTTAATGTTTTAATTTTGTAGAGAAAAAATCATCCGCCATTTATAAAATTTCTAGTTAAAAATAGTAGCAATCAGCAAACAAATTGAGAGAGGTTAAATAGTTAGAAATATTCGCTCAATTGTGAAATTGTTTCCAATAAAATAATAAATATTGTATGAACTTTACTTTCTTTTCTCAATGCTCTTTTAAACTTTAACATAGATTTTATTTATACAATTTTTATAGAAAATTTCAAATAAAATGTTATTATAAAACTTTCAAAATTGTTAATAATGTTATTATGTAAAAATGTAGGCTTTAGCAAAAATTTCATAATTTTCAAATTTTCGTTTTTATTACTAAAAGTTTTTAGGTTTTCTATTAAATTACCTAAAAAGGGAGTTTAAATATTTTCTTACGAAATGAAAATCTATAATCAAATTTTAAAAATTACTTTTTTTTCTTTGTGTTTACATTTATTTGATGTATTTTTCAGTTTTTCCTTTTAAATCTTTAGGGTGTGTTTAATATTGGGTCTTTGATTTTGTTTATGGTTTATTTCAATTTTTTTTTTATTTTGTGTTTTTTCATTGATTTTCAAGCTAAACGAATCTGTGAAACATTTTATTCAAACTTTTAGTATGTTATTTTTATATTCACATATTTTACTTTAAATTAATGTAAAAATAAATAAGAGATTTTCTTGATTTTAAAAAATATTTATTTATAGACTAATCCTGCGAGAGAAAATCCACTAGTGTGTGATGTTAGAAGTTAAGAACTTTATTTTAAGGGGGAAAAGCAATACAATTATCGTGTTTTGATGAAAAGTTTAATTTAGATTTTATTTTATAAAGTGTTTGGGAAAGAAAAATACAGTGATGATTAAATTATTAAGGTTTAAAATGTTTGAAAAGCCATATAAGCCATTTTTAGCTACATAGCAATACAATTATCGTGTGTTGATGAAAAGTTTAATTTAGATTTTATTTTATAAAGTGTTTGGGAAAGAAGAATACAGTGATGATTAAATTATTAAGGTTTAAAATGTTTGAAAAGCCATATTAGCCATTTTTAGCTACATAGGCGTATGATTGATATTAATTATTAAATATAAAATTACATTCAATTCTTTCTTTGCTAAAAAAAATGTATTTCTACTATTTAAATATTTTTATTTAAAGTAAAATCATTTTTGCATATTTTTAAGTCAAAAAATATTCCCTAAGTACTTTATTCAGGTTTAAATTAAATGCAAAAAGTTCAATAAACCTGTCAGTGTCAAAAACAAAAGCTGTATGCAAAATTATTTACAAATTCATATATTCTTCAAAAGTTTTGAAAGCATTAACTGATAGTTTTAAATGGTTTGATGAACCCTAAATAAAAAATCATTATTTACACTAAAGAGCAAAAGTGAACACTTTTCTTGCTACTATTTACTTTTTTAGGCTTTATCTTCTTAACGAGTAAAGTAAAAAAAAAAAATAATAATAAATACTGTAAATTTATCAGGGTTTTGTTTAAAAGAAATAAATTAAAATTTGTTAAAATTAATTTGGTTAATGCAAAAAATCTTAGAAAAAATTAAAAATATATTTTTTTAAAATAGATCATGACTTTATTTTCGCGATCTAAATCCATAATATGATGTGTCATAGTCTCTTAAATTTTGTTCACTATAATTAAAAGCAATTTCATTCCACTGTATCTTTATACTCTTTTACTGTCATCCCAATTTGATTTTCAATGCGAATCTCACATTTTTAAATTAATTTAAGTCTGGGATTTTTTGCGGGTCCATCTACAACGTGCCACTCTATGATTTAACCATGTTTTTGACAAGTTTGAATTTAGACTTAACTTTGCGTTCAGTATTATTCTGTAATGCAATATCTGCAACATTACATTCCAAGAAACTGGTAAAAATTTAGCGAATAGTAAAAGAACATTTTCCTAGCACACAATGCTAATACTTAACTAGTATCATCTGACCAACACTTAATTATGTGAAGCTTCCCTAAACCATTAGAAAACCATCCTTTCGTTTTATAGTTTTCTTAGCCTAGTAATACTGGCAGACGATTCTTATTTGAACTAAAATCAATTGTTATATTCAGGCTAAAATATGTCTGCGTTTGTCCCTTCCGTCAACTGAACTCGTTTTCAGTTTTCCATGGTCCATAATTTATAGAATTTTTAGAATTTGGATTTTTCGTAACAATACCGCCATTTGTCTTAAGAAATCGTGAATGAGCCCAAACACTAGCATTGCAGTTATTAATTTTAATAGGTTTTTTGGGGGATTATATTTTCCCTGGTGGTAGTAACCTTAAAATTTGTTCAGCATCTCTGTTTCTAAATATTTTTAATCTTTCATTCTTCTAAAATTACTGCATTTTTGCACGTTTCTTTATTTTTATTATCAAGATTTGTGCATCGATTTTGATGATCGCCTATGTGATGGAAATCACACGATTGTCATTTCACATGCGTTTTGAAAATCGGCAAATTTATTTCAGCATGTGCTACAGTTCACGCGTTTTACTTGTTCGATTTCTATCAATTTGATCAGCTGTTTCTATTAAATCGCTTATGTATGAGAAAAAAAAAATAAGAAAGAGAATAATGGATTAAATTTTAAATTTAATACTTTTACTTAAAAATGGTAGAAAATATTACTAGTTTTTACCTAAATGAAAAGAAAACATATTAAATTTTATTTGTACGCCATATTTATTGTTTTTTGGAGCCATGTTTAAGCAAAATAGATAACTTCACTTTGGTATAAGCATGCGATTTGAAATCGTAATTGCTTATACATGCCATATTTTATTCGTAGTATTACTAGCTTTAAGATGATAAACTGAAACATTTTTGATATTGTCATGAATGAAATTCAAATATATATCAAAAGTCAATCCTGAGGTGTATGGCAATTGATTTGGAGGAGGACAGGTTCGTAGCGGGTCTGGAGGACGAGGGGTGGACCTCCAAAGTTGGTCACCTCGGGTATGAAAATTTTTTAAAAAATCGCTAAAATTTCATTTATGATTTGATTGAAAAAAAATTTGGCACACAGATAGTCCTTATAATTCTCTACAAAAAATACGCTTACATGTGTGAGTTATCTCTTTTACTTTTAGAGATATTTGGGCCAAAGTAAAATTTTGACCCATTTTTGGACATGTTTTTTTTTTAACTTGGCGGGCGCAATTTGTGTCCTAAAATTTTTCTAAAATATTCTCTGGATTCTGTACAAAATTCTAAAAAATTTTTGTGCAAACATCATATACCTATGTGGTTTAAATAAAAAATTATATTATTTTTAATTAGAAAATTTGAAAAAAATTGTGATTTTTTTCAAAAAGGTAGTAACATTTTTTCACTTTAAATCCATTATTTTCCTCAGGACCATAAATTTTTGTTCATGTTTCTAAAAGAATGCTTAATATAAATGCATGTAAAACAAATCCCAGGGCAGTTGGGGTAAAAGTCTCCCCGCTAGCCCTATCAGAATTTCGTTAATTTTAATTTTTGTGTTTTTAGTTTTTTGTGGAGCACAAAAATGTCAAAACTAATATTAAAATAAAAATACCGTAGAAAGTTACCTCCATATGTTGGCTAAACACACAAAAAATTTTGAATAAGCCACGCCTCTTATTACGACAGGGTGACCATTTTACTGAAAAAAGTAAATTTTTTAAATAAGTTTTCCCCGAACAGGAATTTTGGGTATTTTGGAGTAAAAAAATGGGAATCCATTTTCTTCTTTTAAGAACCATTTTTTTTATATATATAATACTAAAATTTCAGAATGATAGCTTTATAAATATAGATTTTATATAAATTCAAATATTATTATTATTATTTTTTTTTTTTTTAAATAACACTAAATACAAAAATTTTTCTTTTTTTGATCAATTTAAGGAAAACATTTAGTTGGAATACTTTGTTATTTATATATTATTATTTTTCAAGTAATAACCTTTCCAACGATACCAAATACTTGCACAAATACTTTACACAATCGTTTAAAAACTAACTGAAACTTTACCTCCTCCCGCAAAATTTGCACATTTTCCTTCAATTTCTATGGTAAATGTGTGCTGAAGCATTCTATATACATGAGTGCACAGCAGTTTCAACGTGTTTTTTAAATAACTTTGTTTAACTTTTGAATCATTCAATATATTTCAACGAAATTTCACATAGTTATTATTGAGGTAGTTTCCAACTGTTATGAAGGAGCACAAGTTTCTAGGTGGTCTCGAGGCAGGGGGAGGACCTACGAAATGGGTCACCTCGGATATTATATAAGAAATAATTAAAAGAGTTGACCACTTTCGGAGGTTCTCTTCCTGCCCACAGACCAGCTAGAAATTTGTAATCCTTCAAAGTATTTGGAAAATACCTCAGTAATAACTGTGTTAAATTTCATTGAAATACATTTATCCGTTCAAAAGTTACGTTTTATTATTTAAAAAAAAAAAACACGTTGAAATAGTTTCAGTGTGTTCGCATTCGAACAAATTTATTACTAGCTTCATTTTTGAAAGCCTTAGAACTTTTGTAATATTATTTTTAGCTTCTCTTTAAATTAAAAATATATACATATACAGATGATATTTTTTCATAAATATTATGAACGCATTTTATTGCTTTACATAATTATAAGAAAGCTTAATATATTGTATGTTCGTTTCCTTAGTATTTAACTTTAAATAAATCTAGAAGGCTTGAAGAAAAACTATTTATAAATTCAATTCACATAGTTTATGTTGAAATACATTCCAGAAATGTTAAAATGTATATCCTTTATTTTCCCTTCGATACGACTATGTATATGGCGTATGATTAATATTAATTCATTTAAAATATAGTAAAATCTATCTTACTTTTAAATAAATATTTATAAGTTTGAAATTCTTTTGATTTTATATTAATTTGTTATTTTATTATATCACAACTTTATCAAAATTAATATCACGTTGAAAAATACTTCAATCACATGACCACCACTGTGCTAAAATGTCTTTTCTGATTGATGGTAAATTGTTGCAAAAACAAATTCCCCCATTGAGACAATTTTTTTTTAAAAGGGGTCATAGATAATAATAAAATTGTTGATACTCTGAGGTATTCAGAATTTATGTTTATTATTTTAAAAATGAACTATGTCTCTTTACAATAAAATGAGTTAAGGTTAATTATTCAAAATCCTTTATATAAAATTTAAAATTAATTTAAAGGGTTTTCAATTTTTTAAATATAATTATTCTTTTATGTTATTCTTTAATACATAGGAAATTTTATTTTGGTTTTAGATAGAAACTAAAAACTAAACATAGTTGTCAATTTCTTAACTAAATTGACTTGTATAGTTTTACAAATCCACAACTCATTTTTATCATTTCTCTGTATTGTATAAAATCAACTTTTTCTAGGGTAAAAATTTATTTGTGCAACTTTCTTAAAAATTTCTAGACAACTTTTAATTACCACAACGAGTTACAGCAGCAGCAGCAGCTTAAATTTAAAGCATAAAATGTTAAGGGGGAAAACTCGTAGTAAATAAATAAACTTATTTCTTTCTAGTTTTCTTTTCTCTACAATTAAATAAATTTTACAACATACTTAAAATGACAACGTTAAAGAAAGTGATTATAATGATGATAACGATTTTTCTAATAGATCTTTACAAACAAATGAATAAAAAAAAAGAAGTGTTGGAAAATTTATTAAATTGAATAAACACTTGTCTTGTCTCTTTACTGAGTTTAAAAATAAGGTTGTATAAAAGTATAGATAGATTTTTGTTTTCATCTTGAAACAAATACAAAATAAAATACAAAATATACCACCTATAGAACTCTTGAGTTGTTAATTTAATAATGGCATTGATGATGATGATGACGATAATGTTGTTTTTACTGTTTGATTATAATAAATGATATTTAAAAAAAATAGAAAAAAATATATATTAAGTTGTCTTAAGTAAAGCAAAAATTAAATAGAATTGTTGCTTTTTTTTGCTTTGGCAAACACTTAAGTGAAAAGTTTAACAAATAGTTGTTTACGTTATACTTTTCAAGACAGAAAGATAGACAAGAGAATTCTAAGAATTTCCTTCATTCATATTTACTTGTAGAAATATTGTGTTTTTAAGTTTCCTTTTATATTAATAAAGCGTTTAGAAATAACATTGAAATAAACTTCAAAATGTATTTAATCAATTATAAAAATAATTTCATAAATTTTATGATTTTGTTAGGAGTTGTAAAGTTTGGCAGAAAAGGCTTAAGTAAGATAAAGGAATTAATATTAATCATACGTCCCATTGTGTTGTAATATGTATAAGAACAGGCAAATGATTATAAATTAAAATGGACTTAATATTTTAAAAAAGGTTAATATATTGCTGAATAGATTAATTATATATTAATAAGATTATAGTTTAGAGAAAAAATATAAGGCCACGAAATTTAGTTGGCTGTTTTTATATAACACTAAGAAGTACTAATGCACTAAAACATTTAAAAAATTGTCTAACGTTTTCGAGTACTATTTTTTATAGTAACTCTATTAATGTAAGAAAATACTTACTATATATGGAAATAACTTGACCAAGATCTTGCTAAATTGGGATAGTTGAAATTTCAAGTGCTTATATGCAACTCGAAAAATATATAAGACAAATTGTAAATGCAAGCAGGTTTTTAAAAGTCTTACCAAGAGCTTTGAGGTGATATATGTAAGTGGTTAAAAATTTTCTATGTCTATTTTGAGCCCTAATATCTCCGCTCCTAAAATGTATACACAATTCTCTTTCCAAAGTTAAAATTTTACTTTCCTCTGCTATACCTATGAGAAATTCTATGTAAATCCAACTACGGATTAGAAGTTACAGATTTATTTCTAAAAATGTTTAATTCTGCCCATTTTGTAATGTTTGATAAACCAATCAAAAAGTCTGCACTTACGACTTTTTTTGTATGTGTTTTTAACAAAAATTTTAATTTCTCAAATCAGGCTATGTATGCGGACGATTTTTGCAGAATATTAAAAAAGACAATATATACTATGATTCAGAAAAATATGAGAACAAAAAACTTGTAACACTTTAAGTTTCATTTCATCAAAATTCAAATTTAGTGTATTTTAAAACAATTTTCTAAAAAATAATATAAATATTTCGAAAAAACTAAATGTTTAAATTCTTGAGGAAACACATACCAAAGTATCTGTAGTTGTTTTTTTTTTTTTTTTTCTTTTGGCATATCTAAAAGTGTTTATAGGGAAAGTCCTAAAATTAATAAAAATAGTTTTCATATCATATTTAGAATAGGTCGGAGGGGAGTAGTAGCTCCCAGTTGGTTTCTGAGATATTAGAAATTACTTTCTGATAAGTAATGCTTTTAATTTTTTTAATAATGTTTTTAAATATTTTTTTATTGTTTATAAGAATATATTATAAATATAGATTCCTCAAAATTTTTTTGTAACGGTTTAATAGTGAATAAATAACTTTTATCTTTTCTATGTCATTATGAACCTTTAGGATGATATAATAACGTCTGACCATGTGTCCGGTACAAAAACTAATTGATGTCAATTTTTTTATTTTTTTCTTATCTTCTAACTACGTCATATAAAATCTCAGCTATACAATTTACCAAAGTTTAACACTTTATTAACTTTAGCGGGGATATAAGGGAGATAAGAAATTTTAGTCCTTTAAAAAGTAAATTGTTATCAAAAAATTATATTTTTAATGTAATCTGTACAAAAATTTTAACGTACACAAAAAATGGTCTATTAAACGATTTATCAAAGTTAAAAGCTATTTCAATTAATTTTTTAATTCTATCAATTATTGAAATTCGATTTTTTAATATTTTTTACTAAAAATAAAACAATGTTTCGGTTTTCAATTAGACAATCCTTTAAACCACTTTTTTTATACCCACCATCAAAAATATGGGGGGTATATTGATTTTGTCATTCCGTGTGTAACATGTCGAAGGAATCATTTAAGACCCCACAAAGTATATATTTTCTGGGTCCTGGTTAGCTTCTGAGTCGATCTAGCTATGTCCGTCTGTTGAAAGCAGGATAGGGCTTTCAATAAGGTTTGTTTGGGATTGAAAATAAGAAAAATCGATTAATAAACAAAAATGTTATGGTTTAAAAACTAGAAGTATGTCCGTTTCATATTTTTATGCTGATATCTCTTAAATCAAAGCATGTACAACAACGAAATTTTGTATACCTAGTTTGGGAGTCGATATAAACTCGGAAACAAAAAATGGGTGTGCTCTGCTCACTTTACCGCCCACCTCCCATATAACGTAAAATTTGAAAAAGTTGATGATGGGTATATAGATTCGGCCGAGCCGAATATAACATTCGCGCTTGTTTAAATTGAATCTAGTTTTAGCGATAAATCGCGATTTATAAAATTAAGGAGGATGCACTGCACCATATGTATCTCAAAAGCGATTTGTCTGATTTTATTAAAAAAAAAATTTCATTAAAATTGTCTTCAGTCATATTTTAAGCCTATTTTTATTCTTTAAACCAAGGTTGGAAACCGATACCGTTATTAATACCGATACCGATAAAATACCGTTTAAAGTTGGTTACCGAAGTTGCAGCTTGGACTATCTTAAGAGAATGCATCCCTGAATTTCCTGGGAAATTTGCAATTTTTCATGTCCTGCTTTCCGGGAATTTTGTTCGTGATTCCCGGGAATTTTAAAAGCACTTAAATGAAAGAAAACTGTATGAATTTTAACTAAAGATTATATATTTTCAAAAAATTTTAACGAATATAATGTAATATGCTAAATCCAGCTGTGAACTATGTATATTAATTTCATTATTCTTTGAATTGCTTATATAGGATGAATCTTATTTATGAATTCAAATAAACATCATGTCAGCACTAAGAAGTAGCAAGTAAAAAAACTGAAACTGATTGAAAGGATCTCTTGTAAGCATTTTAAATATAAGATATAAATTTGTCATTGGTATGGATAAACGGTTTCAGAAAAGACGTTCATCAGCCACTACTTCAAGAATTATTAAATTATAAATTTTTAAGTGAATTTTTAATAAATTAATTTTTTGTAAAGAGATTTTCAAAGCTTGTAAAAATATTTAAATAAAGTATATGACAGCGATTATTGACAATAGAAATGAAGCTTAAAAAAACTCAATTGAAAAAAAAAGGTACACGTACTACAATTGTTTTTGTTTTCAATGAAATTTTTACTAATACATTCTTAGACTTAGGTTTTTTTTTAGATAACCGACTTAGGTTTTTGACAACGGGTTTAGAAATGTCTGAGTAAATATTTTGTTATTTAATTTTCTGGCTCAATTTCTGCCGATATTTTTTAATACATGTCTGATATATGAATCAAAAAAAAACTGTTTCACAATACAGAAGTCAGAATTAATTTGATTTGAAAAATCAGTAGAATAACAATTGTTCTAATTTCTTTTTCTCTATACATTTACAATCCTGTTTAAATCTAATAATTTAAAGTTTCATATCTTATTTGTGTATCAGTTATTTAATTAATGATTGGAGAGATAATAAAATTATTTAATCCGATATTCCGGGAAGTCGAAAATTTTTTCCCTCTATCCCAGGAAATCAAAAAGTCCGAGAAAATTTTCTCTTGAGAGACTTCAGTGTTTGAATTACATTTGAATTTCTCACTCTCATTTAACACCATGATTATGGCGCGTTGTTTTGATCCTGCAACTTTAAAACAAATGTTACCAATTTGTCTTTAATAGTCGAGTTTAATATTCTTAAACTCTTTTTGTTGCCATAAAATAAGTATTTGTAGAAATTTTATGAAATTCTCTAACGAAAAATATTTATATTTCAAAAAATTTCAAGTGAATATTTATCAAATAAAATATACAAAATTGTAATTTTAACCTAAGTGAGTATATTAAAAGTTTATTAAAAGTTGGATTTTTTCGTGCTTTAATTCTCAAATCTAATATTAATTTTTTTTTTTTTTTAATTATACCCTACACCACCATAGGTGGTTGGGGTATTATGCGTTTGTGCTGATGTTTGTAACGCATAGAAAACGTTATCCAACACACACCTTAAAGTATACCAATCGACTCAGAATCACTTTTTAAATCGATCTAACGATGTCCGTCCGTCTGGCTGGACGGCTGGCTGTCCATGTAAACCTTGTGCACAAAGTACAGGTAGCAATTTTGAAGATAATTGAATGAAGTTTGGCAGGTGGGACTTTTATGACACAAGGACGAAGCCTATTGAAATTGGTTATGATCGGTCCATTATTTCACCTACCCCCCATACAAATGTCCCCCCGGAATTAAGTTTCAACACTAAAAAATGCCTTAGAAATAAGAAAATTTTAATGAAACTCGGTACAAATAAGTTTCAATCAATCAAAGTTTCAATATCAATCTTTGTACCGAATTTTATGAAGATCGGTCCACGATTAACCATAGCTCCCATATAAACCCCTGTTCCGAAAATCACTTTAACGTGCATAAATCCCATACCAATGTTAGTATCAAATTAATATTCGACACAAATAAGTTTTATATAAGTAGAAACAACATTGCCAAATTTTATTAAAATCGGTCCATAATTTACCACAGCTCCCATATAAACCCACTTCCGAGAATCGCCCTAAAGTACATAAAATCAAGTAGATGTTAGTATCAACGTATTATTCTGTATTTGTATATTTTATTTTACATTTAGTAAAAGTGTTGATCTAATATAGGTCTCCTCCCCGAATTTTTATGGTCATACATAATGGTGTAGGGTATTATAAGGTCGGTCTTGACGTTTTTAATATACAAAATGTAACTTAATAATTTTTTTGTGAAATTTAATTAAAAATTATTTAAAAATTTAACTTTTTTAAGATTTTTCCAGTTTTTTTTAATAATAACGGTATTTACCGGTACTTTTAGTTTAGTTACCGATACAATTTAAAATACCGTTAATGATAACGTTACCGAAATAAAAATAAATTGAATACCGTTACCGATACTGTTATTCATTTCGGTTTCCAACCTTGCTTTAAACATAAAGAAAAATTTGTTGCAAATAAAACAAGATATATTTCATTAAAATCAATCAAAGTTGGCCTGGCATTTTGATTAGTATTACTATATATCCTTAATATATATACATATCCTTTCAGAGAATGCTCGAATATACAGCTGTGGTCAAAATAATAGTAGCGCCATTTGTTGTAGCATTTTTACATTCAATAAAATGAATATGTTTTGTTGCTTTCAAGAATTTCTTTTTTTTGTTGGGAAATATATAATAAAAATATTTCCCAAATTTTGTAAAAATAAATAAATCTTAAAATTAAACATCGTAATTCAGATAAAATACTTAAAGAGATTGAATACCCAAAAAATTAGCTGTGCAAAATAATAGTAGCATCGATAAAAAAACACCTGCGCAGACAAAACTACGTGATAAAGTTTTTCTTTTTTTGGCACATTTTGCTTACACACATTAATATTTTGTGGAATAGCCCTTATTGGCTTTGACTGCAGCACAGCGGCGGGCACTGAGTCCACTAATAACCCCTGGTCCTCTCGATGGGAATATTTTTCCAAGCTGACTGCACTGGCGTCCACAATTCCTGCAAATTTCGCGGTTTCTTTTTAAAAAGAGCATTTCTGACATCTCCACAAAGATTTTCTATGTAGATCAGATATGGTAGCTGAGTCGGTCACTACAAAACATCACTTTTACTTTCGGAAAACCATATTTTTTTTTTTTTTTGTCAATTTGCTCGTTTCCTGCTAAAATACCAATTTGAGTAGCATATTCTTCTCTGAATAAGATAACATGACTGTTCTTACTATTTCCACATACATTGGGGCATCCATGTTACCTCTTATCCAAATTATGGACCATGATATGAAAAACATCCCCAAATGTTGATTTTCCCACCACAGTGGTTGACGGACTTGAATACATTTTGGGTCATATTATTTGTTAATTGGTCTCGTCACATATATTCTTGTCCCATTCGTCCCATATGCACCAAAAAGAACTACTTTGGACGCATTTGTGCAGAGAATGTGCGGCCTTTCGTATGGGGCCAGTCGGAGCAAAGTATCGCGAAATAAGGGCTATTACATACCTGTTTGTAATTAAATAATGGAATTTTTCTTTGAAATCTTTTTTAAAGACTTTGTTTTTGAAGATGTCGAGGAATTGTTAAACGCACCAACTTTCAGCTCTAAGGCATGTTTTACCTTAGTGGACGTCACGAATGGGTTTGAGTTCACCATTCGCCTTGTACGCGTAGAGTCATTTGGAAGATATTTTTACTTGCGATTTGGTGTTTCTTGCTTTGGATTATATTTTTTTTAATTTGCAATAACTGTGGGAGAACATTCTACAACATCTTTGCATAAATCGGTATGTTTTACCTGTTTAAAGTATTTTTACAATTAAATTATGGATACTAGGAGTACAGCGTTTGCCGCCACTTAATTTAAAAATTCTCTGTAAGTACAGTACACAACTATATAATTTACTTAAAAACCGAATGGATCCAAAATAATAAAACAATAATACTATTTTCCAATGTTTATCATTTTGCTACTATTATTTTGCACAGGCAAAAACCAAGAGGCCTAAGTAAAATAACGGTTACTTCCGAAGATGCATAGTATAAGAAAAATATTTGTTTGTATAATTATTGTCCCTGTTTAAGACTTTTATATAAACAAATTGTTTTTGAATTCCCTGTCTAGGAATTGAGCAACAACAAAAACCCCAAAGTATGTTTTAGTGCTACTATTTTTTTGCATACAGCTGTATATACTTGCCAAATATCAGTTAAATCAGGTTGAATAATACTCATATGAGTCATTCCATTTAAAACCAACCAGCTGATTTTCTCACCTCTTCCGAATTTGATAATATTTGGTACAATCATTATTCTTGTCAAAACTAAGAATAATTTAAAATTCAGATAATTTCATCAAGTGATTCGCGAAATATCGCGATTTGAAAGTTAAAAATATGTACAAAGTTGTGTACACATAATAACAAATATCTCTTAAAGTTTTTATTATATAAGATTTATTGATATGTCATATTAAAGGTACAGTGCCACGCAAAATTAAGGACACAGGTATACGTTTATAAGATTTTCTTATTTTTTTTTTTTTTTTATATTTTAACGAAAAAATTAAAATTAATTAATGGTATTTAATAAATCGGAATGTATATAATTAAATTCTATCATACAAATTTATATTAGAAGCACTTTATTAAATTTATAAAGATAATATTGTTAGTACTCCATAATTAAGTTCGGCAAAATTAAGGGCACACATTGAGTTTTCTTTGCTGAACGTAACCATAATCAGTAATATGAACGCACATGTAAGTTGTATTTAAAACGGATTTTTGTGTTGCATCGACCGATAGTAAAAACATTGGAATTCTATAATTTTTAACTTAAATAAAATTCAAAAAATGTCCCGAAAACAGCTAACACTTGAGCAGCGCCAACTTATAATTGATTTGTATGAAAGAGACAAGAAATCGTATGAAGAAATTGGTAAAATCGTGTCTCGTACGGTAAGAAAAGTAATAAAGCGCAAAATAAATGAAAATCGTATCGAAAATAAGCCAGGAGCTGGTCGCCCAAACAAACTCTCCAACAAGGATAAAAGTTATATAAAGCGTACTATAGTTAAAAATCCTTTTACAAGTGCCAGAAAAATAAGAGATGATCTCGAAAAATATCAAAACACTATAGTTTCTCCCGATACCGTACGAAGATGCTTAGCTAGTTAGGGGTTTAAGTCATGTGCACCAAGATAGAAGCTTCTCATTAACTTAGTTAACAGAAACGAGAATAGACTTTACTAAAAAGTATTTGGACAAGCCCCAAGAATTTTGGAGCAAAGTAATATTTACTGACGAGTCCAAATATAATATTTTTGGGTCAGATGGAAGCATAATCCAAAAAATACAATTAAGACTGTTAAGCATGGGGGCGGGAGTGTTATGGTATGGGGCTGTATGGCGTTTTCGGGATTTGGAAACTTGGTTTTCATTGAGAATACAATGAACCAATATGTACACTTAGATATTTTGAAAAATAATCTACAAGAAAATGCTTTAAAAATGGGTCTTGCTGAGAATTACTACTTTCAGCAAGACAACGACCCGAAGCACACAGCCCATAATGTGAAAATGTGGCTTCTTTTCAACACCCCTCATATGCTGGTTACACCTCCACAAAGTCCTGACTTGAACCCAAACGAACACTTATGGGAAGTTTTAGAAAGAAAAGTTCGGGAACACGAAATTCGAAGTAAAACTCAGCTAAAAGATATCATCTTGGAGGAATGTAATAAAATTAGTGTTGAAACAACAAAAAACTTGGTAAACTCTATGAAAAAACGATTGAAGGCAGTGTTGGACATGAAGGGCTATCCAACTAAATATTGAAAAAGGTAATATTCTACAAATTTATTTATATTTTTTAATTTATTTTATTTTTTGTTTCAGGTGTGTCCTTAATTTTGCTGCGCCAAATTCAGGGGATTTGATAATCATTTATTAATTGTTTTTGTTTTTAACATTGAAGTTCCTTATTTTTTGTTAATTCTGAATTATTACATCTTAATTTATAAAATATAGTGTTTTCTCATTTCTTTTTTTTTTTTTTTGCAAAATAAAAAATATATTGAAAAATCAAAAAATATTACAACTGTGTAATTAATTTTGCGTGCCACTGTATTAAAATTACCTTCAATATGACGTATAACATGACTTTTTTCTCAACATCAAAATGGTCCATATATTTGTTAATGGTGAAAATGTTTTCTATAACCATGGTAAGTGGCTCATGGAATGACTCATATTTTACATATAATTTTTTTATGAAAAGTGGGCGAAAGGGAGTAGAAAGGGAGGAGAATTTAACACAATCCTTATATAATAACGCAGAGATGAGTACAAGGCATGAAATAATAAATAACCATAAATATAATGAAATTTAACGATTTAAATGTTTTTTATTTACACACATAATGAAAAAAGTGCTCCAAAATATCCGAAATTTAAGAATGCATAAAATCGAAATTTTAACTAACTTTGCACAACCCTTTGAAGATTTTAGTAATCTGATCATTTTGCATTAAAATAATTGAGGCAGATTAGCTCTTCTCTTAATTTACAAACTTCGTCCATTTATGTTTTTTATACAAAGAAATAAATTTATAATGGCTTTTTCCCAAAATTATAGGTATTGACCATCGAGAAGTATAAATATATTGATTAAACTTTTTATTTAGAAAATACTTTCGCTGTAAGTTTTCGTTAGCCGGAGTTTACACACGGCAATTTTTCTTGCCGCAATTCTGAATTCGTAGGCGGAAGAGGCAAAGAGAATGCAAAATTTTTAGTGTTCCGTTCTCCCCTCTATCCTATAAACTCAGAATTGCGGCAAGAAAAATTGCTGTGTGTGAACCCCGACTTATAAACTATTTTTCTTACAAATGATCACAGTTAATCGTCCTACTCATAGTAAAACTTTTATTGTATAAACTACAAAATTGACTAATAGAATTTCGTCATCCTCCAAAAAATAATACAATATATATATGCAAAAATTTTTATTTAAACCCAATTAAATATAGACACGTCTGTCAAAAGTATCTTTTAAAAAATATTATTAACTGATCTCACTAATTGCCGTTATACATACTTTTGGTAAATTCTATATTTTTCTAGTTATTAAATAAACAACTTAAATATTAAATAAATAAAAACGTCATATGTATATAAATAATAAATATTAGTTTATGTAAATAAATACTAAAAAAAAAAATATTGGACTAAGTAGCTATATTTTTGCACTACAAGATAAAAAAAACTGTTATGTTTTAAGAATTACTATCTGAAAAATAAATGTAGCAAATCAAATGACTAACGGTAATAGACTGCACAAACTTGCTTTAATAAAAAATCATATGAAAACAAATATTTTTGACAGCCAAATTAACTGTTTACACTTGTGTCAATATTATTCATTTAAATAATTCTAAACATTTCACTAAAGTTTAAATTTTTTTTAATTAGGCTATATAAAAAGCAAATCTTTTGCTAAAATTTAGTAGTTTTACTTTTAAATTCATTGCATAATTTTGGATTAAACTTATAAAAAAAAAATGCGTTTTGTAGCAGTTCTTTTAATCATAGGATTTATATCCTATAACGTATCGGCTAAACCCCTTAGCTCTGAAGAAAATGTATCTCTTGTAGATTCTCCCGAATCTTATTCTCTATCCGAAGAGTCTGTAGATACTTTTGATCTAAGAAAAAAGCGTGATGCTTCATCGGAATCCTCGGAATCATCCGAATCTTCTGATTCCTCTGATTCCAATTCATCTCAAGATGAACAAGGTGATAATGATGATAGCAATGACAATAATGATAGCAATGATGATGACAACGACGACCAACAAGATGATAACTCTGAAGGTGATAATGAAGACCAACAAAATGATGATTCTCAAGGTGATGATGATGATGATGACGAAGTAGAAGTTGATGATGAACCCTCTGCTGAATTAGCTGTCGATGGTCCTGAAGCTGAATCTCTAGAAGTATCAGAAGAGAATGATGATGAACAAGGAGATGATGATGAAGATGACGATAATGACGAAGAAGAAGAAGTAGAAGTTGTTGTTGATGACGAACCTACCGTTGAAAACGAAGCTCTTGATGACGAACCTTCTGCTGAATTAGCTGTTGACGGTCCTGAAGCTGAATCTGTTGAAGTATCAGAAGAGAATGATGATGAACAAGGTGATGACAATAATGATGAAGAAGTTGTAGTTGATGACGAACCTACTGTTGAAAACGAAGCTCTTGATGATGAACCAGCTGCTGAATTAGCTGTCGATGGTCCTGAAGCTGAATATGTTCCTACACCCATCCTAATTGGTCAAGCTATTCGCCAATTCATTGGAAGATTGATTAGAAATTAATCAAATTTCTTTTGTAAAATAATATTTTGTTAAAAATCGTTATATTTTGTAAATAAATGTGTAAAAAATAAAATGATATTTTTTTAATAAATTACTAAATAAATGTTAGGTATAAAAATCCTTCTTTAAACAAATAAGATCGAAAAAATCTTAACAATAATTCAATAATTTGGAAACAGTTGATCTTAGAGTTGATTTTTTTTATTTAATTGCTATTATATTGTAGATCACAGAAAAATATAACTTTTATAGTTCTAACCACTACTTATGAACTCGTGAACAGTTTTTGTTAACCCTTCCGTTAGAGATTTGATAGTTATTTCAGTAAATTTTTTGAACAGTTTGCCCATCTCTATTAAAATCTTCGATATTTTGACAGCTTTTTTGTGCTTTTCAAATGTCTTTTCACAGGAGCCCAATATCTCTTCACTGGTCTTAGCACAGAATAATTTGGAGGATTGACCTCTATTGGTACAAAAATTATATTATTGTTTTGGTGCCACTCCAGAGCTTTCTTACCGTAGTGACATGATGCCAAATCGGGCCAAAAATATGTGGACACATTGTGCTCTCTTATGATAGGAAGAAAGAACCCTTTTTTGCAAACATTCTTTAATGTATATTTCGTAATTTATAGAGCCCACTGTAACAAATGACTTTTTTCGAAAATGTATATATTTTATACTCTTAAAATTTTAAATATCCATTTTTTTAAAACTCACTTCTTTGACTTAGAATATGTTTCCTGCAGTCTATGGTGCCTGTTGCGTACAAGTTACCTAACCGACTACATTAGGGTACCACTAGTCACTATATTAGTTACGTGACTATTAACTTTAACATGGGCTTGTCGTAAGAGGAAGTGTATTGCCACCTCAACGACTACATGGTGTTACTTTTTTGCACTCGCAATCACCGAAGGGTCAATAAAGTGATAATAAGTAGTGCTTAGGAGATGATGATGATTTTTTAGCCCCATCTACCAGAAACTGCCGGTGGAGCAAGCAAAATCAAAAATTTTGTATTCATGTGTAGTCTAATAAACAATCACTTTACTAGTTACAAAGTATTAACTTTTATGTGAATACAAACACTTTACTGGTTACAACGAGTCAGTTTGTTTTCTTCCCGCTTACTATAAAGTCAGTAAAGTGGCAATTGCCAATATGCTCATTGGTGACCGATGGAGAGCGTTAGGTGTCTATGAATCTTACTATCTAAAAGCGGGTTAATTGCCTCTAAATAAACTGCTGGGTAGTTACCAAAACATACACATTCAAATTTTGTACATAATACAAATTTGAAATGATTTGAATTTTTACTGATTATCAAAGTTTACGCTCATAGAAACCACAACCACAAGTTACACATTTTAAACTTTGCTCCTGTTACAATTTATAAATAGATTATCACGGTATTTTTGAGTCGTAATTATTTGGAAATTCAGTCTAAATTGAAGCATTTTTATTTTATAAAAAGTATGCATTAGGAACTTTTTATGAAGTTTATTTACTAAATTAGCAAATACAACAAGGCCAATTATATCCCTTTGTATAACAAAAACAAACATTTAATCCCAATAAACCATAGAACGGTATGATAGCGAAAACGATATCATCTTAGGTGCCAATTATAATATCATATCGTATTGCAGAAAACGATATTATTATGATATCTAAATTTCGAAATATTTGTTACCAATAAAATGAAAAAAACAAGCATTTAAAAAAACTTCAAAATAAAAATATTAAAGCATAATTCCATTTAAAATTTTGAAAATTTGACCTCTGAAGTTTTGTCTATAGTAAGTATACCGATAGAGTTTCCTACAAAAAAATTATAAAAAAAAAATTGAAGATGGATTTTTTAAGATAAACGTTTTTAAAGATAATTTTTAGAAAAAAAATGTGTTCAAAAAAAATTTTGATTGAAGGCCTTATTTTGTAAAACGCCACGTTTTCAAACTATAGAAATTTGTATGGAAAAAAATTCAAATTTAAAAAATTTCTGTATTCTTCATACAAATTTCAAACGTTTGCAAATGTTTCGTTTTAAAAAATGAGACCTTAAATTTTTATATGATATCTTAAAATACAAGCTTTGATAAATTTATTGCAAATAAAATTATTTTGATATTTTTTATACAAAAGTTTTGGCCATTTAAAAAAAAATTAGTTTATTACACTTAAAGCTATAGAGTTGCCACAGTTTTTAAAATAAAAATTAATAAAATTAATTTTACACGATTATGGATCCTCCTCTACATATGCACCCAATTTTATCCAAATCGGTAATCAAGATTCAAATTTGTTTAAATTTAATATGGAATTATTCTAAAATTAAAAAATAATTTCAACAAGACAATATGAGCTGAGAACAAATGAAAATAAATCATTAAAAATCATGCAAAACAAAATTTGGTACATGACGATTTTACTATCGTTAATTTTGGAAATTACGATACCGAAAACGATATCATAATTTTGTGGAAAAACGATATTATTAGATTCGAAAACGATTATCACTAGTGATAGTTTTTATAACTTAGATGATATCGTTTCGATATCTTTATATCTTTTGGTTTATTAGGATATATGTATAATCAATATATAGGTAAAGAGATAGACTTTTATAATGCTAAAATATTTTTGAAGGATTTCTTTGCCGACCTGTGTAAGTGACGGTTTTTATTTATTTATTTTTATACCCTACACCTCCATAGGTGGGGAGGGTATTATGCGTTTATGCTGATGTTTGTAATACCAAAAAATATCTTAATTTATGCCAATAGGCTTAGAATTGCTTTCTGAGTCGATTTAACTATGTCCGTCTGTCCGTCCATGTAAACCTTGTAATTAAACTACAAGATTTACATGGACGGACTTAGGTGCCGATTATAATATCATATTGTATTGCTGAAAACGATATATTAGGCCCTTAAGCGTGAATTAGTTGGTTGTTTATGTGACGTTTCCTCCCGCGAAGAAAACAGCTGATCATTTATATTGCTTGTCTTGTAATGCTAACAATTATTGAAACTTGACGTTGATGTGATATGATGTCTGATTCTGTTTAAAACAGAATTTTCTTGCGTTGTTCCGTGACAGTTGTTAGCAGTGTTGCCAAACAATCACTTTTTTCTTACAAATAAACAAATATTTAACGAAACAAGAAGGAAAAGCCACTAAATAAACAAAGAAATAAATTAACAAAAATAATTAAATACACAAACAATTAAATAGATAAATGTTTGGCATGTTTAATTTCAATCAGAGTTGCATTTTAGGTTTTTTCTAGCAAATAAGTTATGGTAACTCTGTGTTTTTTCTAGCAAATGCCAAAAACATATGTCACGTTATTAATTTTGGATAATTGCACAAAATTCTTCCCGTAAATAAACGGGACATCAACATCACATAAACAACCAACTAACCCGGCCTTTAGACCTCATTTTGTAAAACGAAACAACAAACGTTTAAAAAAATTTGTATGGAAAAAATTTTAATTTATCAATTAAAATCTTCAAGTTAGGTTGTGCTGTTTTCTTTTAAGGAGCTGTCAAAGTTAAACATTTTTTAAAGAGTCAATAATTCAGTTTTCATCAACTTTCAGAGTATTTGTTTTAAATAAAAGGTATTTAGAAATTAAAAATTTTAAATGGAATCATCAACTTCAGGTATTTGAGTGTACTTTTCTTCAAGTATTTGTAAATCATATTTTGTCCTAACATATTTATTTATTTATTTATTTATTTATTTATTTATTTATTTATTTATTTATTTATTTATTTATTTATTTATTTATTTATTTTTTTATTTATTTATTTATTTATTTATTTATTTATTTATTTATTTATTTATTTATTTATTTATTTATTTATTTATTTATTTATTTATTTATTTATTTATTTATTTATTTATTTATTTATTTATTTATTTATTTATTTATTTATTTATTTATTTATTTATTTATTTTTTTATTTATTTATTTATTTATTTATTTATTTATTTATTTATTTATTTATTTATTTATTTATTTATTTATTTATTTATTTATTTATTTTTTTATTTATTTATTTATTTATTTATTTATTTATTTATTTATTTATTTATTTATTTATTTATTTATTTATTTATTTATTTATTTATTTATTTATTTATTTATTTATTTATTTATTTATTTATTTATTTATTTATTTATTTATTTATTTATTTATTTATTTATTTATTTATTTATTTATTTATTTATTTATTTATTTATTTATTTATTTATTTATTTATTTATTTATTTATTTATTTATTTATTTATTTATTTATTTATTTATTTTTTTATTTATTTATTTATTTATTTATTTATTTATTTATTTATTTATTTATTTATTTATTTATTTATTTATTTATTTATTTATTTATTTATTTATTTATTTATTTATTTATTTATTTATTTATTTATTTATTTATTTATTTATTTATTTATTTATTTATTTATTTATTTATTTATTTATTTATTTATTTATTTATTTATTTATTTATTTTTTTATTTATTTATTTATTTATTTATTTATTTATTTATTTATTTATTTATTTATTTATTTATTTATTTATTTGTTTATTTATTTATTTATTTGTTTGTTTGTTTATTTATGTATTTATCTATTTATTGATTTATTTAAGCTTATTAAAAAAATATTTTTTTAAGAATTTAAAATGTTTGATAATTATGTTTTTTTTTATCCTTAATATGAAAAGTAATTTCTGAAAATCTAATATTTTCAAAATATTTTTAAACCTTAAGCCTTCGAGAACATTATTGTTTCTTAATTATTAAAATTTTTTAGTCAAATGGGTTTGCTGGGAAATTTCTAAATGATTTAATTAAAGCCCAAAAGTATGCAACATTAAAAAATCTCTTACAAATAACTAATAAATACAAACAATAACCCAACATTTTATAATGTATTTTTTGAAGGATGACAAAAAAAAAACTCATGCAAATAAAAAAATATAACCCTCCAAAAACTAAATAAAATGAAATTGGACCCCTACAAAGACCCCAAAAAGTATAAAGAAAAACATTTTTATTTAATATGTATGGCAAGTACAAAACTGATTTGTTATTTTAGCTTGAAACGCTAGAAAGAAAAAAAATAAATAAAAACATTCAAAACCATTAAAGCCCTTGTAATTTTAGCACTAGAAATATAAAAGAAGACAGAAAACAGGAGACGTGGGCAGCAGTTAGCAAACAAACAAAATATATATAAAAAAATTGCTAGATAAGACAAATAGTACTAAAGATAGAAAAATAATCCCTGATAAAAATAATAAAAATAGTCGTACTATATGCCGATAATAATATACATAATAGGTTTCAAAATAATGGTGATAAAAAAAAACAAAATTTTCAAAATATCTAACATACATACACATTTTATTATCATAAAACATAATTGGTAACATATTGTAGGAAATTTGAGAAAAAAAACGCAAATTTTGGTTAATAAGAAATTTAAAATTTTTTTAATATTTAAGGATTAATAAACATTTTCGGTTAATTAAGTTTTAAAAGCTAAACTTACCTGAGAATTTAAAATAAAAAACAGCTTGTTTTATAAAACAAATTTAATTTTTATAACAAATTTTTTTATTTATAAACATTAATTTTTATTTTTGTTAAATTTTATCATTTTAATTTTGCACTTTTTGAAATTTAGAACAATTTTCTAAAAATAATTATTTTTTTTTATATAAAAAACACTTTTTTCAAAATTTTATTCTCAATATTTTTATATTTAAATCCACTTAAAAAAATTCTATAATTTTTATTTTCTTTTTTAATATATATATATATATATATATATATATATATATATATATATATATATATATATATATATATATATATATATATATATATATATATATATATATATATATATATATATATATATATATATATATAGTATATATATATATATATACTAAAGATAGAAAAATAAAAAAATATATATAAATAAATATATATATATATATATATATATATATATATATATATATATATATATATATATATATATATATATATATATATATATATATATATATATATTTTTTTTTTTTATTTTTTAATGATTCAAAAATTTATTTAAAATTGTAAAATTTAATATTTTATTTATTATTATTTTTTTATTACCAAAAAAAAATATATATTTGTATTTTTTCTTATCCCTGTATAGCTAAAATATATTTCCAAATTTTTCAATATTCATTTAATTTTATTTCCCGTTTTATTTAAGAAAAATACTTAAACTCCCAGATTTTAAATAAACCGGTTTATTTATTTTCCACGAGTATTTCTTACCACGTCAGGATATGAAATGTCGTCGTTGTTGTCTATTTTTACGTAAATAATTTGTCATGTTTACTTTCCATATGTTTTGTTTGTGTTTACAAGTCTATCAAAAAAAGCTTTATCAAAAAGCTTTTATTTCATAGCGGTTACTTTTCTCAGACTCTCTTTTTATTCAATCTCTCTTAGAATCCTGTAAATAAAACGGTTTTTTTATGTAATTGCATGGGTTTGTTGCTGTGATTGTTTAATGGCTGGCTGTTCGTTGTTGTTGTGACTGTTGCTTTAGTTTTTATTATTATTATAGTTGTTGTAAAAATAGTTTTATATTTTGTAGGCGTTATGTAGGACATTTTATTTCATATGAGACAATAACAACAAAAACAGAAAAGAAGCATAATAATTTTTTACAATTTGTAAAGAAATTCCTTGCGCTGTTAAAACCTGTTGATTGCAAGGATATTAATCAATTAACCCATTAAGGACCGGTAAATATATGCTGAATGATTGTATTTTAAAGTTAACTTATTTTATTAATATGTATTTAGGACCAAATTTATGCTATAATAAAAAAAATGTTTGACCATTTACCTATAACTTAGTTCTACATTAAACAGAGGGACATTAAATCTTTTTGGTGAGAAACATAAGTGATCACAGATTTTGCTTCTTTTTGCTCTAGCGCCTCTAGTTTTCTTATAAAATGACTTTTAAGATTTTCATACAAAAAATCGATTTTTGGTGAGAAATATAAGTGATCACAGATTTTGATTCTTTTTGCTCTAGTGCCTCTAGTTTCCTTATAAAACGAGATTTTAGATTTTCATATAAAAAATCGATTTTTAGTGAGAAACATAAGTGATCACAGATTTTGCTTCTTTTTGCTCTAGCGCCTCTAGTTTTCTTATAAAATGACTTTTAAGATTTTCATACAAAAAATCGATTTTTGGTGAGAAATATAAGTGATCACAGATTTTTATTCTTTTTGCTCTAGCGCCTCTAGTTTTCTTATAAAATGAGATTTTAGATTTTCATAAAAAAAATCGATTTTTGGTGAGAAATATAAGTGATCACAGATTTTGATTCTTTTTGCTCTAGCGCCTCTAGTTTCCTTATAAAATTACTTTTAAGATTTTCATACAAAAAATCGATTTTTGGTGAGAATTATAAGTGATCACAGATTTTGATTCTTTTTGCTCTAGCGCCTCTAGTTTCCTTATAAAATGAGATTTTAGATTTTCATAAAAAAATCGATTTTTGGTGAAAAATATAAGTGATCACAGATTTTGATTCTTTTTGCTCTAGTGCCTCTAGTTTCCTTATAAAATAACTTTTAAGATTTTCATACAAAAAATCGATTTTTGGTGAGAAATATAAGTGATCACAGATTTTGATTCTTTTTGCTCTAGCGCCTCTAGTTTCCTTATAAAATGAGATTTTAGATTTTCATAAAAAAATCGATTTTTGGTGAAAAATATAAGTGATCACAGATTTTTATTCCTTTTGCTCTAGTGCCTCTAGTTTCCTTATAAAATGACTTTTAAGATTTTCATACAAAAAATCGATTTTTGGTGAGAAATATAAGTGATCACAGATTTTGATTCTTTTTGCTCTAGTGCCTCTAGTTTCCTTATAAAATGAGATTTTAGATTTTCATAAAAAAATCGATTTTTGGTGAGAAATATAAGTGATCACAGATTTTTATTCTTTTTGCTCCAGTGCCTCTAGTTTCCTTATAAAATGACTTTTAAGATTTTCATACAAAAAATCGATTTTTGGTGAGAAATATAAGTGATCACAGATTTTGATTCTTTTTGCTCTAGCGCCTCTAGTTTTCTTATAAAATGAGATTTTAGATTTTCATATAAAAAATCGATTTTTGGTGAGAAATATAAGTGATCACAGATTTTGATTCTTTTTGCTCTAGTGCCTCTAGTTTCCTTATAAAATGACTTTTAAGATTTTCATAAAAAAAATCGATTTTTGGTGAGAAATATAAGTGATCACAGATTTTGATTCTTTTTGCTCTAGTGCCTCTAGTTTCCTTATAAAATGAGATTTTAGATTTTCATAAAAAAATCGATTTTTGGTGAGAAATATAAGTGATCACAGATTTTTATTCTTTTTGCTCCAGTGCCTCTAGTTTCCTTATAAAATGACTTTTAAGATTTTCATACAAAAAATCGATTTTTGGTGAGAAATATAAGTGATCACAGATTTTGATTCTTTTTGCTCTAGTGCCTCTAGTTTCCTTATAAAATGACTTTTAAGATTTTCATACAAAAAATCGATTTTTGGTGAGAAATATAAGTGATCACAGATTTTGATTCTTTTTGCTCTAGTGCCTCTAGTTTCCTTATAAAATGAGATTTTAGATTTTCATAAAAAAATCGATTTTTGGTGAGAAATATAAGTGATCACAGATTTTGATTCTTTTTGCTCTAGCGCCTCTAGTTTTCTTATAAAATGAGATTTTAGATTTTCATATAAAAAATCGATTTTTGGTGAGAAATATAAGTGATCACAGATTTTGATTCTTTTTGCTCTAGTGCCTCTAGTTTCCTTATAAAATGAGATTTTAGATTTTCATAAAAAAATCGATTTTTAGTGAGAAATATAAGTGATCACAGATTTTGATTCTTTTTGCTCTAGCGCCTCTAGTTTCCTTATAAAATGAGATTTTAGATTTTCATATAAAAAATCGATTTTTGGTGAGAAATATAAGTGATCACAGATTTTGATTCTTTTTGCTCTAGCGCCTCTAGTTTTCTTATAAAATGAGATTTTAGATTTTCATAAAAAAAATCGATTTTTGGTGAGAAATATAAGTGATCACAGATTTTGATTCTTTTTGCTCTAGCGCCTCTAGTTTCCTTATAAAATGAGATTTTAGATTTTCATAAAAAAATCGATTTTTGGTGAAAAATATAAGTGATCACAGATTTTGATTCTTTTTGCTCTAGTGCCTCTAGTTTCCTTATAAAATGACTTTTAAGATTTTCATACAAAAAATCGATTTTTGGTGAGAATTATAAGTGATCACAGATTTTGATTCTTTTTGCTCTAGTGCCTCTAGTTTCCTTATAAAATGACTTTTAAAATTTTCATACAAAAAATCGATTTTTGGTGAAAAATATAAGTGATCACAGATTTTGATTCTTTTTGCTCTAGTGCCTCTAGTTTCCTTATAAAATGACTTTTAAGATTTTCATACAAAAAATCGATTTTTGGTGAGAATTATAAGTGATCACAGATTTTGATTCTTTTTGCTCTAGTGCCTCTAGTTTCCTTATAAAATGACTTTTAAGATTTTCATACAAAAAATCGATTTTTGGTGAGAAATATAAGTGATCACAGATTTTGATTCTTTTTGCTCTAGCGCCTCTAGTTTCCTTATAAAATGAGATTTTAGATTTTCATATAAAAAATCGATTTTTGGTGAAAAATATAAGTGATCACAGATTTTGATTCTTTTTGCTCTAGCGCCTCTAGTTTCCTTATAAAATGAGATTTTAGATTTTCATAAAAAAAATCGATTTTTGGTGAAAAATATAAGTGATCACAGATTTTGATTCTTTTTGCTCTAGCGCCTCTAGTTTCCTTATAAAATGACTTTTAAGATTTTCATATAAAAAATCGATTTTTGGTGAAAAATATAAGTGATCACAGATTTTTATTCTTTTTGCTCTAGTGCCTCTAGTTTCCTTATAAAATGACTTTTAAGATTTTCATACAAAAAATCGATTTTTGGTGAGAAATATAAGTGATCACAGATTTTGATTCTTTTTGCTCTAGCGCCTCTAATTTCCTTATAAAATGAGATTTTAGATTTTCATATAAAAAATCGATTTTTGGTGAGAAATATAAGTGATCACAGATTTTGATTCTTTTTGCTCTAGCGCCTCTAGTTTCCTTATAAAATGACTTTTAAGATTTTCATACAAAAAATCGATTTTTGGTGAGAATTATAAGTGATCACAGATTTTGATTCTTTTTGCTCTAGTGCCTCTAGTTTCCTTATAAAATGACTTTTAAGATTTTCGTACAAAAAATCGATTTTTGGTGAGAATTATAAGTGATCACAGATTTTGATTCTTTTTGCTCTAGCGCCTCTAGTTTCCTTATAAAATGAGATTTTAGATTTTCATAAAAAAAATCGATTTTTGGTGAAAAATATAAGTGATCACAGATTTTTATTCTTTTTGCTCTAGTGCCTCTAGTTTCCTTATAAAATGACTTTTAAGATTTTCATACAAAAAATCGATTTTTGGTGAGAAATATAAGTGATCACAGATTTTGATTCTTTTTGCTCTAGCGCCTCTAATTTCCTTATAAAATGAGATTTTAGATTTTCATATAAAAAATCGATTTTTGGTGAGAAATATAAGTGATCACAGATTTTGATTCTTTTTGCTCTAGCGCCTCTAGTTTCCTTATAAAATGACTTTTAAGATTTTCATACAAAAAATCGATTTTTGGTGAGAATTATAAGTGATCACAGATTTTGATTCTTTTTGCTCTAGTGCCTCTAGTTTCCTTATAAAATGACTTTTAAGATTTTCGTACAAAAAATCGATTTTTGGTGAGAAATATAAGTGATCACAGATTTTTATTCCTTTTGCTCTAGTGCCTCTAGTTTCCTTATAAAATGAGATTTTAGATTTTCATATAAAAATCGATTTTTGGTGAAAAATATAAGTGATCACAGATTTTGATTCTTTTTGCTCTAGCGCCTCTAGTTTCCTTATAAAATGACTTTTAAGATTTTCATAAAAAAAATCGATTTTTGGTGAGAATTATAAGTGATCACAGATTTTGATTCTTTTTGCTCTAGTGCCTCTAGTTTCCTTATAAAATGACTTTTAAGATTTTCATACAAAAAATCGATTTTTGGTGAGAAATATAAGTGATCACAGATTTTGATTCTTTTTGCTCTAGCGCCTCTAGTTTCCTTATAAAATGACTTTTAAGATTTTCATACAAAAAATCGATTTTTGGTGAGAATTATAAGTGATCACAGATTTTGATTCTTTTTGCTCTAGTGCCTCTAGTTTCCTTATAAAATGAGATTTTAGATTTTCATATAAAAATCGATTTTTGGTGAAAAATATAAGTGATCACAGATTTTGATTCTTTTTGCTCTAGCGCCTCTAGTTTCCTTATAAAATGAGATTTTAGATTTTCATAAAAAAATCGATTTTTGGTGAAAAATATAAGTGATCACAGATTTTTATTCTTTTTGCTCTAGCGCCTCTAGTTTCCTTATAAAATGACTTTTAAGATTTTCATACAAAAAATCGATTTTTGGTGAGAATTATAAGTGATCACAGATTTTGATTCTTTTTGCTCTAGTGCCTCTAGTTTCCTTATAAAATGACTTTTAAGATTTTCATACAAAAAATCGATTTTTGGTGAGAAATATAAGTGATCACAGATTTTTATTCCTTTTGCTCTAGTGCCTCTGGTTTCCTTATAAAATGAGATTTTAGATTTTCATATAAAAAATCGATTTTTGGTGAGAAATATAAGTGATCACAGATTTTGATTCTTTTTGCTCTAGCGCCTCTAGTTTCCTTATAAAATGAGACTTTAGATTTTCATAAAAAAAAATCGATTTTTGGTGAAAAATATAAGTGATCACAGATTTTGCTTCTTTTTGTTCTAGCGCCTCTAGTTTCCTTATAAAATGACTTTTAAGATTTTCATACAAAAAATCGATTTTTGGTGAGAAATATAAGTGATCACAGATTTTGATTCTTTTTGCTCTAGTGCCTCTAGTTTCCTTATAAAATGACTTTTAAGATTTTCATACAAAAAATCGATTTTTGGTGAGAAATATAAGTGATCACAGATTTTGATTCTTTTTGCTCTAGTGCCTCTAGTTTCCTTATAAAATGAGATTTTAGATTTTCATATAAAAAATCTATTTTTGGTGAGAAATATAAGTGATCACAGATTTTGATTCTTTTTGCTCTAGCGCCTCTAATTTCCTTATAAAATGAGATTTTAGATTTTCATAAAAAAATCGATTTTTGGTGAAAAATATAAGTGATCACAGATTTTTATTCTTTTTGCTCTAGTGCCTCTAGTTTCCTTATAAAATGACTTTTAAGATTTTCATACAAAAAATCGATTTTTGGTGAGAAATATAAGTGATCACAGATTTTGATTCTTTTTGCTCTAGCGCCTCTAATTTCCTTATAAAATGAGATTTTAGATTTTCATATAAAAAATCGATTTTTGGTGAGAAATATAAGTGATCACAGATTTTGATTCTTTTTGCTCTAGCGCCTCTAGTTTCCTTATAAAATGACTTTTAAGATTTTCATACAAAAAATCGATTTTTGGTGAGAATTATAAGTGATCACAGATTTTGATTCTTTTTGCTCTAGTGCCTCTAGTTTCCTTATAAAATGACTTTTAAGATTTTCATACAAAAAATCGATTTTTGGTGAGAATTATAAGTGATCACAGATTTTGATTCTTTTTGCTCTAGTGCCTCTAGTTTCCTTATAAAATGACTTTTAAGATTTTCATACAAAAAATCGATTTTTGGTGAGAAATATAAGTGATCACAGATTTTGATTCTTTTTGCTCTAGCGCCTCTAGTTTCCTTATAAAATGACTTTTAAGATTTTCATACAAAAAATCGATTTTTGGTGAGAAATATAAGTGATCACAGATTTTTATTCCTTTTGCTCTAGTGCCTCTAGTTTCCTTATAAAATGAGATTTTAGATTTTCATATAAAAATCGATTTTTGGTGAAAAATATAAGTGATCACAGATTTTGATTCTTTTTGCTCTAGTGCCTCTAGTTTCCTTATAAAATGACTTTTAAGATTTTCATACAAAAAATCGATTTTTGGTGAGAATTATAAGTGATCACAGATTTTGATTCTTTTTGCTCTAGCGCCTCTAGTTTCCTTATAAAATGAGATTTTAGATTTTCATATAAAAATCGATTTTTGATGAAAAATATAAGTGATCACAGATTTTGATTCTTTTTGCTCTAGTGCCTCTAGTTTCCTTATAAAATGACTTTTAAGATTTTCATACAAAAAATCGATTTTTGGTGAGAAATATAAGTGATCACAGATTTTTATTCCTTTTGCTCTAGTGCCTCTAGTTTCCTTATAAAATGAGATTTTAGATTTTCATATAAAAATCGATTTTTGGTGAAAAATATAAGTGATCACAGATTTTGATTCTTTTTGCTCTAGCGCCTCTAGTTTCCTTATAAAATGACTTTTAAGATTTTCATACAAAAAATCGATTTTTGGTGAGAATTATAAGTGATCACAGATTTTGATTCTTTTTGCTCTAGTGCCTCTAGTTTCCTTATAAAATGACTTTTAAGATTTTCATACAAAAAATCGATTTTTGGTGAGAATTATAAGTGATCACAGATTTTGATTCTTTTTGCTCTAGTGCCTCTAGTTTCCTTATAAAATGACTTTTAAGATTTTCATACAAAAAATCGATTTTTGGTGAGAATTATAAGTGATCACAAATTTTGATTCTTTTTGCTCTAGCGCCTCTAGTTTCCTTATAAAATGACTTTTAAGATTTTCATACAAAAAATCGATTTTTGGTGAGAAATATAAGTGATCACAGATTTTTATTCCTTTTGCTCTAGTGCCTCTAGTTTCCTTATAAAATGAGATTTTAGATTTTCATATAAAAATCGATTTTTGGTGAAAAATATAAGTGATCACAGATTTTGATTCTTTTTGCTCTAGCGCCTCTAGTTTCCTTATAAAATGAGATTTTAGATTTTCATAAAAAAATCGATTTTTGGTGAAAAATATAAGTGATCACAGATTTTTATTCTTTTTGCTCTAGCGCCTCTAGTTTCCTTATAAAATGACTTTTAAGATTTTCATACAAAAAATCGATTTTTGGTGAGAATTATAAGTGATCACAGATTTTGATTCTTTTTGCTCTAGTGCCTCTAGTTTCCTTATAAAATGACTTTTAAGATTTTCATACAAAAAATCGATTTTTGGTGAGAAATATAAGTGATCACAGATTTTGATTCTTTTTGCTCTAGCGCCTCTAGTTTCCTTATAAAATGACTTTTAAGATTTTCATACAAAAAATCGATTTTTGGTGAGAATTATAAGTGATCACAGATTTTGATTCTTTTTGCTCTAGTGCCTCTAGTTTCCTTATAAAATGACTTTTAAGATTTTCATACAAAAAATCGATTTTTGGTGAGAAATATAAGTGATCACAGATTTTTATTCCTTTTGCTCTAGTGCCTCTGGTTTCCTTATAAAATGAGATTTTAGATTTTCATATAAAAAATCGATTTTTGGTGAGAAATATAAGTGATCACAGATTTTGATTATTTTTGCTCTAGCGCCTCTAGTTTCCTTATAAAATGAGACTTTAGATTTTCATAAAAAAATCGATTTTTGGTGAAAAATATAAGTGATCACAGATTTTGATTCTTTTTGCTCTAGTGCCTCTAGTTTCCTTATAAAATGACTTTTAAGATTTTCATAAAAAAATCGATTTTTGGTGAAAAATATAAGTGATCACAGATTTTTATTCTTTTTGCTCTAGTGCCTCTAGTTTCCTTATAAAATGACTTTTAAGATTTTCATACAAAAAATCGATTTTTGGTGAGAAATATAAGTGATCACAGATTTTGATTCTTTTTGCTCTAGCGCCTCTAATTTCCTTATAAAATGAGATTTTAGATTTTCATATAAAAAATCGATTTTTGGTGAGAAATATAAGTGATCACAGATTTTGATTCTTTTTGCTCTAGCGCCTCTAGTTTCCTTATAAAATGACTTTTAAGATTTTCATACAAAAAATCGATTTTTGGTGAGAATTATAAGTGATCACAGATTTTGATTCTTTTTGCTCTAGTGCCTCTAGTTTCCTTATAAAATGACTTTTAAGATTTTCGTACAAAAAATCGATTTTTGGTGAGAATTATAAGTGATCACAGATT
The DNA here is from genome assembly GCA_951394005.1 of Protophormia terraenovae. Taxonomy (NCBI): domain Eukaryota; kingdom Metazoa; phylum Arthropoda; class Insecta; order Diptera; family Calliphoridae; genus Protophormia; species Protophormia terraenovae. The sequence continues at coordinate 21,309,801 of OX596075.1, forward strand.
TTGATTCTTTTTGCTCTAGCGCCTCTAGTTTCCTTATAAAATGACTTTTAAGATTTTCATACAAAAAATCGATTTTTGGTGAGAAATATAAGTGATCACAGATTTTTATTCCTTTTGCTCTAGTGCCTCTAGTTTCCTTATAAAATGAGATTTTAGATTTTCATATAAAAATCGATTTTTGGTGAAAAATATAAGTGATCACAGATTTTGATTCTTTTTGCTCTAGCGCCTCTAGTTTCCTTATAAAATGAGATTTTAGATTTTCATAAAAAAATCGATTTTTGGTGAAAAATATAAGTGATCACAGATTTTTATTCTTTTTGCTCTAGCGCCTCTAGTTTCCTTATAAAATGACTTTTAAGATTTTCATACAAAAAATCGATTTTTGGTGAGAATTATAAGTGATCACAGATTTTGATTCTTTTTGCTCTAGTGCCTCTAGTTTCCTTATAAAATGACTTTTAAGATTTTCATACAAAAAATCGATTTTTGGTGAGAAATATAAGTGATCACAGATTTTTATTCCTTTTGCTCTAGTGCCTCTGGTTTCCTTATAAAATGAGATTTTAGATTTTCATATAAAAAATCGATTTTTGGTGAGAAATATAAGTGATCACAGATTTTGATTCTTTTTGCTCTAGCGCCTCTAGTTTCCTTATAAAATGAGATTTTAGATTTTCATATAAAAAATCGATTTTTGGTGAAAAATATAAGTGATCACAGATTTTGATTCTTTTTGCTCTAGTGCCTCTAGTTTCCTTATAAAATGACTTTTAAGATTTTCATACAAAAAATCGATTTTTGGTGAGAAATATAAGTGATCACAGATTTTGATTCTTTTTGCTCTAGTGCCTCTAGTTTCCTTATAAAATGACTTTTAAGATTTTCATACAAAAAATCGATTTTTGGTGAGAAATATAAGTGATCACAGATTTTGATTCTTTTTGCTCTAGTGCCTCTAGTTTCCTTATAAAATGAGATTTTAGATTTTCATATAAAAAATCTATTTTTGGTGAGAAATATAAGTGATCACAGATTTTGATTCTTTTTGCTCTAGCGCCTCTAATTTCCTTATAAAATGAGATTTTAGATTTTCATAAAAAAATCGATTTTTGGTGAAAAATATAAGTGATCACAGATTTTTATTCTTTTTGCTCTAGTGCCTCTAGTTTCCTTATAAAATGACTTTTAAGATTTTCATACAAAAAATCGATTTTTGGTGAGAAATATAAGTGATCACAGATTTTGATTCTTTTTGCTCTAGCGCCTCTAATTTCCTTATAAAATGAGATTTTAGATTTTCATAAAAAAATCGATTTTTGGTGAAAAATATAAGTGATCACAGATTTTTATTCTTTTTGCTCTAGTGCCTCTAGTTTCCTTATAAAATGACTTTTAAGATTTTCATACAAAAAATCGATTTTTGGTGAGAAATATAAGTGATCACAGATTTTGATTCTTTTTGCTCTAGCGCCTCTAGTTTCCTTATAAAATGACTTTTAAGATTTTCATACAAAAAATCGATTTTTGGTGAGAATTATAAGTGATCACAGATTTTGATTCTTTTTGCTCTAGTGCCTCTAGTTTCCTTATAAAATGACTTTTAAGATTTTCATACAAAAAATCGATTTTTGGTGAGAAATATAAGTGATCACAGATTTTTATTCCTTTTGCTCTAGTGCCTCTGGTTTCCTTATAAAATGAGATTTTAGATTTTCATATAAAAAATCGATTTTTGGTGAGAAATATAAGTGATCACAGATTTTGATTCTTTTTGCTCTAGTGCCTCTAGTTTCCTTATAAAATGACTTTTAAGATTTTCATACAAAAAATCGATTTTTGGTGAGAAATATAAGTGATCACAGATTTTGATTCTTTTTGCTCTAGCGCCTCTAGTTTCCTTATAAAATGACTTTTAAGATTTTCATACAAAAAATCGATTTTTGGTGAGAATTATAAGTGATCACAGATTTTGATTCTTTTTGCTCTAGTGCCTCTAGTTTCCTTATAAAATGACTTTTAAGATTTTCATACAAAAAATCGATTTTTGGTGAGAAATATAAGTGATCACAGATTTTGATTCTTTTTGCTCTAGTGCCTCTAGTTTCCTTATAAAATGAGATTTTAGATTTTCATATAAAAAATCTATTTTTGGTGAGAAATATAAGTGATCACAGATTTTTATTCTTTTTGCTCTAGTGCCTCTAGTTTCCTTATAAAATGACTTTTAAGATTTTCATACAAAAAATCGATTTTTGGTGAGAAATATAAGTGATCACAGATTTTGATTCTTTTTGCTCTAGCGCCTCTAGTTTCCTTATAAAATGACTTTTAAGATTTTCATACAAAAAATCGATTTTTGGTGAGAATTATAAGTGATCACAGATTTTGATTCTTTTTGCTCTAGTGCCTCTAGTTTCCTTATAAAATGACTTTTAAGATTTTCATACAAAAAATCGATTTTTGGTGAGAAATATAAGTGATCACAGATTTTGATTCTTTTTGCTCTAGTGCCTCTAGTTTCCTTATAAAATGAGATTTTAGATTTTCATATAAAAAATCTATTTTTGGTGAGAAATATAAGTGATCACAGATTTTTATTCTTTTTGCTCTAGTGCCTCTAGTTTCCTTATAAAATGACTTTTAAGATTTTCATACAAAAAATCGATTTTTGGTGAGAAATATAAGTGATCACAGATTTTGATTCTTTTTGCTCTAGCGCCTCTAGTTTCCTTATAAAATGACTTTTAAGATTTTCATACAAAAAATCGATTTTTGGTGAGAATTATAAGTGATCACAGATTTTGATTCTTTTTGCTCTAGTGCCTCTAGTTTCCTTATAAAATGACTTTTAAGATTTTCATACAAAAAATCGATTTTTGGTGAGAAATATAAGTGATCACAGATTTTGATTCTTTTTGCTCTAGTGCCTCTAGTTTCCTTATAAAATGAGATTTTAGATTTTCATATAAAAAATCTATTTTTGGTGAGAAATATAAGTGATCACAGATTTTTATTCTTTTTGCTCTAGTGCCTCTAGTTTCCTTATAAAATGACTTTTAAGATTTTCATACAAAAAATCGATTTTTGGTGAGAAATATAAGTGATCACAGATTTTGATTCTTTTTGCTCTAGTGCCTCTAGTTTCCTTATAAAATGAGATTTTAGATTTTCATATAAAAAATCTATTTTTGGTGAGAAATATAAGTGATCACAGATTTTTATTCTTTTTGCTCTAGTGCCTCTAGTTTCCTTATAAAATGACTTTTAAGATTTTCATACAAAAAATCGATTTTTGGTGAGAAATTATAAGTGATCACAGATTTTGATTCTTTTTGCTCTAGTGCCTCTAGTTTCCTTATAAAATGACTTTTAAGATTTTCATACAAAAAATCGATTTTTGGTGAGAAATATAAGTGATCACAGATTTTGATTCTTTTTGCTCTAGTGCCTCTAGTTTCCTTATAAAATGACTTTTAAGATTTTCATACAAAAAATCGATTTTTGGTGAGAAATATAAGTGATCACAGATTTTGATTCTTTTTGCTCTAGTGCCTCTAGTTTCCTTATAAAATGAGATTTTAGATTTTCATATAAAAAATCTATTTTTGGTGAGAAATATAAGTGATCACAGATTTTTATTCTTTTGCTCTAGTGCCTCTAGTTTCCTTATAAAATGACTTTTAAGATTTTCATACAAAAAATCGATTTTTGGTGAGAAATATAAGTGATCACAGATTTTGATTCTTTTTGCTCTAGTGCCTCTAGTTTCCTTATAAAATGAGATTTTAGATTTTCATATAAAAAATCTATTTTTGGTGAGAAATATAAGTGATCACAGATTTTTATTCTTTTTGCTCTAGTGCCTCTAGTTTCCTTATAAAATGACTTTTAAGATTTTCATACAAAAAATCGATTTTTGGTGAGAAATATAAGTGATCACAGATTTTGATTCTTTTTGCTCTAGCGCCTCTAGTTTCCTTATAAAATGACTTTTAAGATTTTCATACAAAAAATCGATTTTTGGTGAGAATTATAAGTGATCACAGATTTTGATTCTTTTTGCTCTAGTGCCTCTAGTTTCCTTATAAAATGACTTTTAAGATTTTCATACAAAAAATCGATTTTTGGTGAGAAATATAAGTGATCACAGATTTTGATTCTTTTTGCTCTAGTGCCTCTAGTTTCCTTATAAAATGAGATTTTAGATTTTCATATAAAAAATCTATTTTTGGTGAGAAATATAAGTGATCACAGATTTTTATTCTTTTTGCTCTAGTGCCTCTAGTTTCCTTATAAAATGACTTTTAAGATTTTCATACAAAAAATCGATTTTTGGTGAGAAATATAAGTGATCACAGATTTTGATTCTTTTTGCTCTAGCGCCTCTAGTTTCCTTATAAAATGACTTTTAAGATTTTCATACAAAAAATCGATTTTTGGTGAGAATTATAAGTGATCACAGATTTTGATTCTTTTTGCTCTAGTGCCTCTAGTTTCCTTATAAAATGAGATTTTAGATTTTCATATAAAAAATCTATTTTTGGTGAGAAATATAAGTGATCACAGATTTTTATTCTTTTTGCTCTAGTGCCTCTAGTTTCCTTATAAAATGACTTTTAAGATTTTCATACAAAAAATCGATTTTTGGTGAGAAATATAAGTGATCACAGATTTTGATTCTTTTTGCTCTAGCGCCTCTAGTTTCCTTATAAAATGACTTTTAAGATTTTCATACAAAAAATCGATTTTTGGTGAGAATTATAAGTGATCACAGATTTTGATTCTTTTTGCTCTAGTGCCTCTAGTTTCCTTATAAAATGACTTTTAAGATTTTCATACAAAAAATCGATTTTTGGTGAGAAATATAAGTGATCACAGATTTTGATTCTTTTTGCTCTAGTGCCTCTAGTTTCCTTATAAAATGAGATTTTAGATTTTCATATAAAAAATCTATTTTTGGTGAGAAATATAAGTGATCACAGATTTTTATTCTTTTTGCTCTAGTGCCTCTAGTTTCCTTATAAAATGACTTTTAAGATTTTCATACAAAAAATCGATTTTTGGTGAGAAATATAAGTGATCACAGATTTTGATTCTTTTTGCTCTAGCGCCTCTAGTTTCCTTATAAAATGACTTTTAAGATTTTCATACAAAAAATCGATTTTTGGTGAGAATTATAAGTGATCACAGATTTTGATTCTTTTTGCTCTAGTGCCTCTAGTTTCCTTATAAAATGACTTTTAAGATTTTCATACAAAAAATCGATTTTTGGTGAGAAATATAAGTGATCACAGATTTTGATTCTTTTTGCTCTAGTGCCTCTAGTTTCCTTATAAAATGAGATTTTAGATTTTCATATAAAAAATCTATTTTTGGTGAGAAATATAAGTGATCACAGATTTTTATTCTTTTTGCTCTAGTGCCTCTAGTTTCCTTATAAAATGACTTTTAAGATTTTCATACAAAAAATCGATTTTTGGTGAGAAATATAAGTGATCACAGATTTTGATTCTTTTTGCTCTAGTGCCTCTAGTTTCCTTATAAAATGAGATTTTAGATTTTCATATAAAAAATCTATTTTTGGTGAGAAATATAAGTGATCACAGATTTTTATTCTTTTTGCTCTAGTGCCTCTAGTTTCCTTATAAAATGACTTTTAAGATTTTCATACAAAAAATCGATTTTTGGTGAGAAATATAAGTGATCACAGATTTTGATTCTTTTTGCTCTAGCGCCTCTAGTTTCCTTATAAAATGACTTTTAAGATTTTCATACAAAAAATCGATTTTTGGTGAGAATTATAAGTGATCACAGATTTTGATTCTTTTTGCTCTAGTGCCTCTAGTTTCCTTATAAAATGACTTTTAAGATTTTCATACAAAAAATCGATTTTTGGTGAGAAATATAAGTGATCACAGATTTTGATTCTTTTTGCTCTAGTGCCTCTAGTTTCCTTATAAAATGAGATTTTAGATTTTCATATAAAAAATCTATTTTTGGTGAGAAATATAAGTGATCACAGATTTTTATTCTTTTTGCTCTAGTGCCTCTAGTTTCCTTATAAAATGACTTTTAAGATTTTCATACAAAAAATCGATTTTTGGTGAGAAATATAAGTGATCACAGATTTTGATTCTTTTTGCTCTAGTGCCTCTAGTTTCCTTATAAAATGAGATTTTAGATTTTCATATAAAAAATCTATTTTTGGTGAGAAATATAAGTGATCACAGATTTTTATTCTTTTTGCTCTAGTGCCTCTAGTTTCCTTATAAAATGACTTTTAAGATTTTCATACAAAAAATCGATTTTTGGTGAGAAATATAAGTGATCACAGATTTTGATTCTTTTTGCTCTAGTGCCTCTAGTTTCCTTATAAAATGAGATTTTAGATTTTCATATAAAAAATCTATTTTTGGTGAGAAATATAAGTGATCACAGATTTTTATTCTTTTTGCTCTAGTGCCTCTAGTTTCCTTATAAAATGACTTTTAAGATTTTCATACAAAAAATCGATTTTTGGTGAGAAATATAAGTGATCACAGATTTTGATTCTTTTTGCTCTAGCGCCTCTAGTTTCCTTATAAAATGACTTTTAAGATTTTCATACAAAAAATCGATTTTTGGTGAGAATTATAAGTGATCACAGATTTTGATTCTTTTTGCTCTAGTGCCTCTAGTTTCCTTATAAAATGACTTTTAAGATTTTCATACAAAAAATCGATTTTTGGTGAGAAATATAAGTGATCACAGATTTTGATTCTTTTTGCTCTAGTGCCTCTAGTTTCCTTATAAAATGAGATTTTAGATTTTCATATAAAAAATCTATTTTTGGTGAGAAATATAAGTGATCACAGATTTTTATTCTTTTTGCTCTAGTGCCTCTAGTTTCCTTATAAAATGACTTTTAAGATTTTCATACAAAAAATCGATTTTTGGTGAGAAATATAAGTGATCACAGATTTTGATTCTTTTTGCTCTAGCGCCTCTAGTTTCCTTATAAAATGACTTTTAAGATTTTCATACAAAAAATCGATTTTTGGTGAGAATTATAAGTGATCACAGATTTTGATTCTTTTTGCTCTAGTGCCTCTAGTTTCCTTATAAAATGACTTTTAAGATTTTCATACAAAAAATCGATTTTTGGTGAGAAATATAAGTGATCACAGATTTTGATTCTTTTTGCTCTAGTGCCTCTAGTTTCCTTATAAAATGAGATTTTAGATTTTCATATAAAAAATCTATTTTTGGTGAGAAATATAAGTGATCACAGATTTTTATTCTTTTTGCTCTAGTGCCTCTAGTTTCCTTATAAAATGACTTTTAAGATTTTCATACAAAAAATCGATTTTTGGTGAGAAATATAAGTGATCACAGATTTTGATTCTTTTTGCTCTAGCGCCTCTAGTTTCCTTATAAAATGACTTTTAAGATTTTCATACAAAAAATCGATTTTTGGTGAGAATTATAAGTGATCACAGATTTTGATTCTTTTTGCTCTAGTGCCTCTAGTTTCCTTATAAAATGACTTTTAAGATTTTCATACAAAAAATCGATTTTTGGTGAGAAATATAAGTGATCACAGATTTTGATTCTTTTTGCTCTAGTGCCTCTAGTTTCCTTATAAAATGAGATTTTAGATTTTCATATAAAAAATCTATTTTTGGTGAGAAATATAAGTGATCACAGATTTTGATTCTTTTTGCTCTAGCGCCTCTAATTTCCTTATAAAATGAGATTTTAGATTTTCATAAAAAAATCGATTTTTGGTGAAAAATATAAGTGATCACAGATTTTTATTCTTTTTGCTCTAGTGCCTCTAGTTTCCTTATAAAATGACTTAAGATTTTCATACAAAAAATCGATTTTTGGTGAGAAATATAAGTGATCACAGATTTTGATTCTTTTTGCTCTAGCGCCTCTAATTTCCTTATAAAATGAGATTTTAGATTTTCATAAAAAAATCGATTTTTGGTGAAAAATATAAGTGATCACAGATTTTTATTCTTTTTGCTCTAGTGCCTCTAGTTTCCTTATAAAATGACTTTTAAGATTTTCATACAAAAAATCGATTTTTGGTGAGAAATATAAGTGATCACAGATTTTGATTCTTTTTGCTCTAGCGCCTCTAGCTTCCTTATAAAATGAGATTTTAGATTTTCATATAAAAAATCGATTTTTGGTGAGAAATATAAGTAATCACAGATTTTGATTCTTTTTGCTCTAGTGCCTCTAGTTTCCTTATAAAATGACTTTTAAGATTTTCATACAAAAAATCGATTTTTGGTGAGAAATATAAGTGATCACAGATTTTTATTCTTTTTGCTCTAGTGCCTCTAGTTTCCTTATAAAATGACTTTTAAGATTTTCATACAAAAAATCGATTTTTGGTGAGAAATATAAGTGATCACAGATTTTGATTCTTTTTGCTCTAGCGCCTCTAGTTTCCTTATAAAATGAGATTTTAGATTTTCATATAAAAAATCGATTTTTGGTGAGAAATATAAGTAATCACAGATTTTGATTCTTTTTGCTCTAGCGCCTCTAGTTTCCTTATAAAATGAGATTTTAGATTTTCATATAAAAAATCGATTTTTGGTGAGAAATATAAGTGATCACAGATTTTGATTCTTTTTGCTCTAGCGCCTCTAGTTTCCTTATAAAATGAGATTTTAGATTTTCATAAAAAAATCGATTTTTGGTGAAAAATATAAGTGATCACAGATTTTGATTCTTTTTGCTCTAGTGCCTCTAGTTTCCTTATAAAATGACTTTTAAGATTTTCATACAAAAAATCGATTTTTGGTGAGAAATATAAGTGATCACAGATTTTGATTCTTTTTGCTCTAGCGCCTCTAGTTTCCTTATAAAATGAGATTTTAGATTTTCATATAAAAAATCGATTTTTGGTGAGAAATATAAGTGATCACAGATTTTGATTCTTTTTGCTCTAGCGCCTCTAGTTTCCTTATAAAATGACTTTTAAGATTTTCATACAAAAAATCGATTTTTGGTGAGAAATATAAGTGATCACAGATTTTGATTCTTTCTGCTCTAGCGCCTCTAGTTTCCTTATAAAATGAGATTTTAGATTTTCATATAAAAAATCGATTTTTGGTGAGAAATATAAGTGATCACAGATTTTGATTCTTTTTGCTCTAGCGCCTCTAGTTTTCTTATAAAATGAGATTTTAGATTTTCATAAAAAAATCGATTTTTGGTGAAAAATATAAGTGATCACAGATTTTGATTCTTTTTGCTCTAGTGCCTCTAGTTTCCTTATAAAATGACTTTTAAGATTTTCATACAAAAAATCGATTTTTGGTGAGAAATATAAGTGATCACAGATTTTGATTCTTTTTGCTCTAGCGCCTCTAGTTTCCTTATAAAATGAGATTTTAGATTTTCATATAAAAAATCGATTTTTGGTGAAAAATATAAGTGATCACAGATTTTTATTCTTTTTGCTCTAGTGCCTCTAGTTTCCTTATAAAATTACCTTTAAGTGAGAATTATAAGTGATCACAGATTTTGATTCTTTTTGCTCTAGCGCCTCTAGTTTCCTTATAAAATGACTTTTAAGATTTTCATACAAAAAATCGATTTTTGATTCTTTTTGTTCTAGCGCCTCTAGTTTCCTTATAAAATGACTTTTAAGATTTTCATACAAAAAATCGATTTTTGGTGAGAATTATAAGTGATCACAGATTTTGATTCTTTTTGCTCTAGTGCCTCTAGTTTCCTTATAAAATGACTTTTAAGATTTTCATACAAAAAATCGATTTTTGGTGAGAATTATAAGTGATCACAGATTTTGATTCTTTTTGCTCTAGCGCCTCTAGTTTCCGTATAAAATGACTTTTAAGATTTTCATACAAAAAATCGATTTTTGGTGAGAAATATAAGTGATCACAGATTTTGATTCTTTTTGCTCTAGCGCCTCTAGTTTCCTTATAAATGACTTTTAAGATTTTCATACAAAAAATCGATTTTTGGTGAGAATTATAAGTGATCACAGATTTTGATTCTTTTTGCTCTAGCGCCTCTAGTTTTCTTATAAAATGAGATTTTAGATTTTCATAAAAAAAATCGATTTTTGGTGAGAAATATAAGTGATCACAGATTTTGATTCTTTTTGCTCTAGCGCCTCTAGTTTCCTTATAAAATGAGATCACAGATTTTGATTCTTTTTGCTCTAGCGCCTCTAGTTTTCTAATAAAATGAGATTTAAGATTTTCATACAAAAAATCGATTTTTGGTGAGAAATATAAGTGATCACAGATTTTGATTCTTTTTGCTCTAGCGCCTCTAGTTTTCTTATAAAATGAGATTTTAGATTTTCATACAAAAAATCGATTTTTGGTGAGAAATATAAGTGATCACAGATTTTTATTCTTTTTGCTCTAGCGCCTCTAGTTTTCTAATAAAATGAGATTTAAGATTTTCATACAAAAAATCGATTTTTGGTGAGAAATATAAGTGATCACAGATTTTGCTTCTTTTTGCTCTAGCGCCTCTAGTTTTCATATAAAATGAGATTTTAGATTTTCATACAAAAAATCGATTTTTGGTGAGAAATATAAGTGATCACAGATTTTTATTCTTTTTGCTCTAGCGCCTCTAGTTTCCTTATAAAATGAGATTTTAGATTTTCATAAAAAAAATCGATTTTTTGTGAGAAATATAAGTGATCACAGATTTTGATTCTTTTTGCTCTAGCGCCTCTAGTTTTCTTATAAAATGAGATTTTAGATTTTCATAAAAAAAAATCGATTTTTGGTGAGAAATATAAGTGATCACAGATTTTGATTCTTTTTGCTCTAGCGCCTCTAGTTCCCTTATAAAATGAGATTTTAGATTTTCATATAAAAAATCGATTTTTGGTGAGAAATATAAGTGATCACAGATTTTGATTCTTTTTGCTCTAGCGCCTCTAGTTTTCTTATAAAATGAGGTTTTAGATTTTCATAAAAAAATCGATTTTTGGTGAGAAATATAAGTGATCACAGATTTTGATTCTTTTTGCTCTAGCGCCTCTAGTTTCCTTATAAAATGAGATTTTAGATTTTCATATAAAAAATCGATTTTTGGTGAGAAATATAAGTGATCACAGATTTTGATTCTTTTTGCTCTAGTGCCTCTAGTTTCCTTATAAAACGAGATTTTAGATTTTCATATAAAAAGTCGATTTTTAGTGAGAAATATAAGTGATCACAGATTTTGATTCTTTTTGCTCTAGCGCCTCTAGTTTCCTTATAAAATGAGATTTTAGATTTTCATGTAAAAAATCAATTTTTGGTGAGAAATATAAGTGATCACAGATTTTGATTCTTTTTGCTCTAGCGCCTCTAGTTTCCTTATAAAATGAGATTTTAGATTTTCATATAAAAAATCAATTTTTGGTGAGAAATATAAGTGATCACAGATTTTGATTCTTTTTGCTCTAGCGCCTCTAGTTTCCTTATAAAATGAGATTTTAGATTTTCATATAAAAAATCGATTTTTGGTGAGAAATATAAGTGATCACAGATTTTTATTCTTTTGCTCTAGTGCCTCTAGTTTCCTTATAAAATGACTTTTAAGATTTTCATACAAAAAATCGATTTTTGGTGAGAAATATAAGTGATCACAGATTTTGATTCTTTTTGCTCTAGCGCCTCTAGTTTCCTTATAAAATGAGATTTTAGATTTTCATAAAAAAAATCGATTTTTGGTGAAAAATATAAGTGATCACAGATTTTGATTGTTTTTGCTCTAGCGCCTCTAGTTTCCTTATAAAATGAGATTTTAGATTTTCATAAAAAAATCGATTTTTGGTGAAAAATATAAGTGATCACAGATTTTGATTCTTTTTGCTCTAGCGCCTCTAGTTTCCTTATAAAATGAGATTTTAGATTTTCATAAAAAAATCGATTTTTGGTGAAAAGTATAAGTGATCACAGATTTTTATTCTTTTTGCTCTAGTGCCTCTAGTTTCCTTATAAAATAACTTTTAAGATTTTCATACAAAAAATCGATTTTTGGTGAGAAATATAAGTGATCACAGATTTTGATTCTTTTTGCTCTAGCGCCTCTAGTTTCCTTATAAAATGAGATTTTAGATTTTCATAAAAAAATCGATTTTTGGTGAAAAATATAAGTGATCACAGATTTTTATTCTTTTTGCTCTAGTGCCTCTAGTTTCCTTATAAAATGACTTTTAAGATTTTCATACAAAAAATCGATTTTTGGTGAGAAATATAAGTGATCACAGATTATGCTTCTTTTTGTTCTAGCGCCTCTAGTTTCCTTATAAAATGACTTTTAAGATTTTCATAAAAAAAATCGATTTTTGGTGAGAAATATAAGTGATCACAGATTTTGATTCTTTTTGCTCTAGCGCCTCTAGTTTCCTTATAAAATGAGATTTTAGATTTTCATATAAAAAATCGATTTTTGGTGAGAAATATAAGTGATCACAGATTTTGCTTCTTTTTGTTCTAGCGCCTCTAGTTTCCTTATAAAATGACTTTTAAGATTTTCATACAAAAAATCGATTTTTGGTGAGAAATATAAGTGATCACAGATTTTGATTCTTTTTGCTCTAGCGCCTCTAGTTTTCTTATAAAATGAGATTTTAGATTTTCATACAAAAAATCAATTTTTGGTGAGAAATATAAGTGATCACAGATTTTGCTTCTTTTTGTTCTAGCGCCTCTAGTTTCCTTATAAAATGACTTTTAAGATTTTCATACAAAAAATCGATTTTTGGTGAAAAATATAAGTGATCACAGATTTTGCTTCTTTTTGTTCTAGCGCCTCTAGTTTCCTTATAAAATGACTTTTAAGATTTGCATACAAAAAATCGATTTTTGGTGAGAAATATAAGTGATCACAGATTTTGATTCTTTTTGCTCTAGCGCCTCTAGTTTTCTTATAAAATTAGATTTTAGATTTTCATAAAAAAAAATAGATTTTTGGTGAGAAATATAAGTGATCACAGATTTTGCTTCTTTTTGTTCTAGCGCCTCTAGTTTCCTGATAAAATGACTTTTAAGATTTTCATACAAAAAATCGATTTTTGGCGAGAAATATAAGTGATCACAGATTTTGATTCTTTTTGCTCTAGCGCCTCTAGTTTTCTTATAAAATGAGATTTTAGATTTTCATACAAAAAATCGATTTTTGGTGAGAAATATAAGTGATCACAGATTTTTATTCTTTTTGCTCTAGCGCCTCTAGTTTCCTTATAAAATGAGGTTTTAGATTTTCATAAAAAAATCGATTTTTGGTGAGAAATATAAGTGATCACAGATTTTTATTCTTTTTGCTCTAGCGCCTCTAGTTTTCTTATAAAATGAGGTTTTAGATTTTCATAAAAAAATCGATTTTTGGTGAGAAATATAAGTGATCACAGATTTTGATTCTTTTTGCTCTAGCGCCTCTAGTTTTCTTATAAAATTAGATTTTAGATTTTCATAAAAAAAAATAGATTTTTGGTGAGAAATATAAGTGATCACAGATTTTGCTTCTTTTTGTTCTAGCGCCTCTAGTTTCCTGATAAAATGACTTTTAAGATTTTCATACAAAAAATCGATTTTTGGCGAGAAATATAAGTGATCACAGATTTTGATTCTTTTTGCTCTAGCGCCTCTAGTTTTCTTATAAAATGAGATTTTAGATTTTCATACAAAAAATCGATTTTTGGTGAGAAATATAAGTGATCACAGATTTTTATTCTTTTTGCTCTAGCGCCTCTAGTTTCCTTATAAAATGAGGTTTTAGATTTTCATAAAAAAATCGATTTTTGGTGAGAAATATAAGTGATCACAGATTTTTATTCTTTTTGCTCTAGCGCCTCTAGTTTTCTTATAAAATGAGGTTTTAGATTTTCATAAAAAAATCGATTTTTGGTGAGAAATATAAGTGATCACAGATTTTGATTCTTTTTGCTCTAGCGCCTCTAGTTTTCTTATAAAATGAGATTTTAGATTTTCATATAAAAAATCGATTTTTGGTGAGAAATATAAGTGATCACAGATTTTGATTCTTTTTGCTCTAGTGCCTCTAGTTTCCTTATAAAACGAGATTTTAGATTTTCATATAAAAAGTCGATTTTTAGTGAGAAATATAAGTGATCACAGATTTTGATTCTTTTTGCTCTAGCGCCTCTAGTTTCCTTATAAAATGAGATTTTAGATTTTCATAAAAAAATCGATTTTTGGTGAAAAATATAAGTGATCACAGATTTTTATTCTTTTTGCTCTAGCGCCTCTAGTTTTCTTATAAAATGAGATTTTAGATTTTCATAAAAAAATCGATTTTTGGTGAGAAATATAAGTGATCACAGATTTTGCTTCTTTTTGCACTAGCGCCTCTAGTTTCCTTATAAAATGAGATTTTAGATTTTCATATAAAAAATCAATTTTTGGTGAGAAATATAAGTGATCACAGATTTTGATTCTTTTTGCTCTAGCGCCTCTAGTTTCCTTATAAAATGAGATTTTAGATTTTCATATAAAAAATCGATTTTTGGTGAGAAATATAAGTGATCACAGATTTTTATTCTTTTGCTCTAGTGCCTCTAGTTTCCTTATAAAATGACTTTTAAGATTTTCATACAAAAAATCGATTTTTGGTGAAAAATATAAGTGATCACAGATTTTGCTTCTTTTTGTTCTAGCGCCTCTAGTTTCCTTATAAAATGACTTTTAAGATTTGCATACAAAAAATCGATTTTTGGTGAGAAATATAAGTGATCACAGATTTTGATTCTTTTTGCTCTAGCGCCACTAGTTTTCTTATAAAATGAGATTTTAGATTTTCATATAAAAAATCGATTTTTGGTGAGAAATATAAGTGATCACAGATTTTGATTCTTTTTGCTCTAGCGCCTCTAGTTTCCTTATAAAATGACTTTTAAGATTTTCATACAAAAAATCGATTTTTGGTGAGAAATATAAGTGATCACAGATTTTGCTTCTTTTTGCTCTAGCGCCTCTAGTTTTCTTATAAAATGAGATTTTAGATTTTCATATAAAAAATCGATTTTTGGTGAGAAATATAAGTGATCACAGATTTTGATTCTTTTTGCTCTAGTGCCTCTAGTTTCCTTATAAAATGACTTTTAAGATTTTCATACAAAAAATCGATTTTTGGTGAGAAATATAAGTGATCACAGATTTTGATTCTTTTTGCTCTAGTTTTCTTATAAAATGAGATTTTAGATTTTCATATAAAAAATCGATTTTTGGTGAGAAATATAAGTGATCACAGATTTTTATTCTTTTTGCTCCAGTGCCTCTAGTTTCCTTATAAAATGACTTTTAAGATTTTCATACAAAAAATCGATTTTTGGTGAGAAATATAAGTGATCACAGATTTTGATTCTTTTTGCTCTAGCGCCTCTAGTTTTCTTATAAAATGAGATTTTAGATTTTCATATAAAAAATCGATTTTTGGTGAGAAATATAAGTGATCACAGATTTTGATTCTTTTTGCTCTAGTGCCTCTAGTTTCCTTATAAAATGACTTTTAAGATTTTCATACAAAAAATCGATTTTTGGTGAGAAATATAAGTGATCACAGATTTTGATTCTTTTTGCTCTAGTGCCTCTAGTTTCCTTATAAAATGAGATTTTAGATTTTCATAAAAAAATCGATTTTTGGTGAGAAATATAAGTGATCACAGATTTTTATTCTTTTTGCTCCAGTGCCTCTAGTTTCCTTATAAAATGACTTTTAAGATTTTCATACAAAAAATCGATTTTTGGTGAGAAATATAAGTGATCACAGATTTTGATTCTTTTTGCTCTAGTGCCTCTAGTTTCCTTATAAAATGACTTTTAAGATTTTCATACAAAAAATCGATTTTTGGTGAGAAATATAAGTGATCACAGATTTTGATTCTTTTTGCTCTAGTGCCTCTAGTTTCCTTATAAAATGAGATTTTAGATTTTCATAAAAAAATCGATTTTTGGTGAGAAATATAAGTGATCACAGATTTTGATTCTTTTTGCTCTAGCGCCTCTAGTTTTCTTATAAAATGAGATTTTAGATTTTCATATAAAAAATCGATTTTTGGTGAGAAATATAAGTGATCACAGATTTTGATTCTTTTTGCTCTAGCGCCTCTAGTTTTCTTATAAAATGAGATTTTAGATTTTCATATAAAAAATCGATTTTTGGTGAGAAATATAAGTGATCACAGATTTTGATTCTTTTTGCTCTAGTGCCTCTAGTTTCCTTATAAAATGACTTTTAAGATTTTCATACAAAAAATCGATTTTTGGTGAGAAATATAAGTGATCACAGATTTTGATTCTTTTTGCTCTAGCGCCTCTAGTTTTCTTATAAAATGAGATTTTAGATTTTCATATAAAAAATCGATTTTTGGTGAGAAATATAAGTGATCACAGATTTTGATTCTTTTTGCTCTAGTGCCTCTAGTTTCCTTATAAAATGAGATTTTAGATTTTCATAAAAAAATCGATTTTTAGTGAGAAATATAAGTGATCACAGATTTTGATTCTTTTTGCTCTAGCGCCTCTAGTTTCCTTATAAAATGAGATTTTAGATTTTCATATAAAAAATCGATTTTTGGTGAGAAATATAAGTGATCACAGATTTTGATTCTTTTTGCTCTAGCGCCTCTAGTTTTCTTATAAAATGAGATTTTAGATTTTCATAAAAAAAATCGATTTTTGGTGAGAAATATAAGTGATCACAGATTTTGATTCTTTTTGCTCTAGCGCCTCTAGTTTCCTTATAAAATGAGATTTTAGATTTTCATAAAAAAATCGATTTTTGGTGAAAAATATAAGTGATCACAGATTTTGATTCTTTTTGCTCTAGTGCCTCTAGTTTCCTTATAAAATGACTTTTAAGATTTTCATACAAAAAATCGATTTTTGGTGAGAATTATAAGTGATCACAGATTTTGATTCTTTTTGCTCTAGTGCCTCTAGTTTCCTTATAAAATGACTTTTAAAATTTTCATACAAAAAATCGATTTTTGGTGAAAAATATAAGTGATCACAGATTTTGATTCTTTTTGCTCTAGTGCCTCTAGTTTCCTTATAAAATGACTTTTAAGATTTTCATACAAAAAATCGATTTTTGGTGAGAATTATAAGTGATCACAGATTTTGATTCTTTTTGCTCTAGTGCCTCTAGTTTCCTTATAAAATGACTTTTAAGATTTTCATACAAAAAATCGATTTTTGGTGAGAAATATAAGTGATCACAGATTTTGATTCTTTTTGCTCTAGCGCCTCTAGTTTCCTTATAAAATGAGATTTTAGATTTTCATATAAAAAATCGATTTTTGGTGAAAAATATAAGTGATCACAGATTTTGATTCTTTTTGCTCTAGCGCCTCTAGTTTCCTTATAAAATGAGATTTTAGATTTTCATAAAAAAAATCGATTTTTGGTGAAAAATATAAGTGATCACAGATTTTGATTCTTTTTGCTCTAGCGCCTCTAGTTTCCTTATAAAATGACTTTTAAGATTTTCATATAAAAAATCGATTTTTGGTGAAAAATATAAGTGATCACAGATTTTTATTCTTTTTGCTCTAGTGCCTCTAGTTTCCTTATAAAATGACTTTTAAGATTTTCATACAAAAAATCGATTTTTGGTGAGAAATATAAGTGATCACAGATTTTGATTCTTTTTGCTCTAGCGCCTCTAATTTCCTTATAAAATGAGATTTTAGATTTTCATATAAAAAATCGATTTTTGGTGAGAAATATAAGTGATCACAGATTTTGATTCTTTTTGCTCTAGCGCCTCTAGTTTCCTTATAAAATGACTTTTAAGATTTTCATACAAAAAATCGATTTTTGGTGAGAATTATAAGTGATCACAGATTTTGATTCTTTTTGCTCTAGTGCCTCTAGTTTCCTTATAAAATGACTTTTAAGATTTTCGTACAAAAAATCGATTTTTGGTGAGAATTATAAGTGATCACAGATTTTGATTCTTTTTGCTCTAGCGCCTCTAGTTTCCTTATAAAATGAGATTTTAGATTTTCATAAAAAAATCGATTTTTGGTGAAAAATATAAGTGATCACAGATTTTTATTCTTTTTGCTCTAGTGCCTCTAGTTTCCTTATAAAATGACTTTTAAGATTTTCATACAAAAAATCGATTTTTGGTGAGAAATATAAGTGATCACAGATTTTGATTCTTTTTGCTCTAGCGCCTCTAATTTCCTTATAAAATGAGATTTTAGATTTTCATATAAAAAATCGATTTTTGGTGAGAAATATAAGTGATCACAGATTTTGATTCTTTTTGCTCTAGCGCCTCTAGTTTCCTTATAAAATGACTTTTAAGATTTTCATACAAAAAATCGATTTTTGGTGAGAATTATAAGTGATCACAGATTTTGATTCTTTTTGCTCTAGTGCCTCTAGTTTCCTTATAAAATGACTTTTAAGATTTTCGTACAAAAAATCGATTTTTGGTGAGAATTATAAGTGATCACAGATTTTGATTCTTTTTGCTCTAGCGCCTCTAGTTTCCTTATAAAATGACTTTTAAGATTTTCATACAAAAAATCGATTTTTGGTGAGAAATATAAGTGATCACAGATTTTTATTCCTTTTGCTCTAGTGCCTCTAGTTTCCTTATAAAATGAGATTTTAGATTTTCATATAAAAATCGATTTTTGGTGAAAAATATAAGTGATCACAGATTTTGATTCTTTTTGCTCTAGCGCCTCTAGTTTCCTTATAAAATGAGATTTTAGATTTTCATAAAAAAATCGATTTTTGGTGAAAAATATAAGTGATCACAGATTTTTATTCTTTTTGCTCTAGCGCCTCTAGTTTCCTTATAAAATGACTTTTAAGATTTTCATAAAAAAAATCGATTTTTGGTGAGAATTATAAGTGATCACAGATTTTGATTCTTTTTGCTCTAGTGCCTCTAGTTTCCTTATAAAATGACTTTTAAGATTTTCATACAAAAAATCGATTTTTGGTGAGAAATATAAGTGATCACAGATTTTGATTCTTTTTGCTCTAGCGCCTCTAGTTTCCTTATAAAATGACTTTTAAGATTTTCATACAAAAAATCGATTTTTGGTGAGAATTATAAGTGATCACAGATTTTGATTCTTTTTGCTCTAGTGCCTCTAGTTTCCTTATAAAATGAGATTTTAGATTTTCATATAAAAATCGATTTTTGGTGAAAAATATAAGTGATCACAGATTTTGATTCTTTTTGCTCTAGCGCCTCTAGTTTCCTTATAAAATGAGATTTTAGATTTTCATAAAAAAATCGATTTTTGGTGAAAAATATAAGTGATCACAGATTTTTATTCTTTTTGCTCTAGCGCCTCTAGTTTCCTTATAAAATGACTTTTAAGATTTTCATACAAAAAATCGATTTTTGGTGAGAATTATAAGTGATCACAGATTTTGATTCTTTTTGCTCTAGTGCCTCTAGTTTCCTTATAAAATGACTTTTAAGATTTTCATACAAAAAATCGATTTTTGGTGAGAAATATAAGTGATCACAGATTTTTATTCCTTTTGCTCTAGTGCCTCTGGTTTCCTTATAAAATGAGATTTTAGATTTTCATATAAAAAATCGATTTTTGGTGAGAAATATAAGTGATCACAGATTTTGATTCTTTTTGCTCTAGCGCCTCTAGTTTCCTTATAAAATGAGACTTTAGATTTTCATAAAAAAAATCGATTTTTGGTGAAAAATATAAGTGATCACAGATTTTGCTTCTTTTTGTTCTAGCGCCTCTAGTTTCCTTATAAAATGACTTTTAAGATTTTCATACAAAAAATCGATTTTTGGTGAGAAATATAAGTGATCACAGATTTTGATTCTTTTTGCTCTAGTGCCTCTAGTTTCCTTATAAAATGACTTTTAAGATTTTCATACAAAAAATCGATTTTTGGTGAGAAATATAAGTGATCACAGATTTTGATTCTTTTTGCTCTAGTGCCTCTAGTTTCCTTATAAAATGAGATTTTAGATTTTCATATAAAAAATCTATTTTTGGTGAGAAATATAAGTGATCACAGATTTTGATTCTTTTTGCTCTAGCGCCTCTAATTTCCTTATAAAATGAGATTTTAGATTTTCATAAAAAAAATCGATTTTTGGTGAAAAATATAAGTGATCACAGATTTTTATTCTTTTTGCTCTAGTGCCTCTAGTTTCCTTATAAAATGACTTTTAAGATTTTCATACAAAAAATCGATTTTTGGTGAGAAATATAAGTGATCACAGATTTTGATTCTTTTTGCTCTAGCGCCTCTAATTTCCTTATAAAATGAGATTTTAGATTTTCATATAAAAAATCGATTTTTGGTGAGAAATATAAGTGATCACAGATTTTGATTCTTTTTGCTCTAGCGCCTCTAGTTTCCTTATAAAATGACTTTTAAGATTTTCATACAAAAAATCGATTTTTGGTGAGAATTATAAGTGATCACAGATTTTGATTCTTTTTGCTCTAGTGCCTCTAGTTTCCTTATAAAATGACTTTTAAGATTTTCATACAAAAAATCGATTTTTGGTGAGAATTATAAGTGATCACAGATTTTGATTCTTTTTGCTCTAGTGCCTCTAGTTTCCTTATAAAATGACTTTTAAGATTTTCATACAAAAAATCGATTTTTGGTGAGAAATATAAGTGATCACAGATTTTGATTCTTTTTGCTCTAGCGCCTCTAGTTTCCTTATAAAATGACTTTTAAGATTTTCATACAAAAAATCGATTTTTGGTGAGAAATATAAGTGATCACAGATTTTTATTCCTTTTGCTCTAGTGCCTCTAGTTTCCTTATAAAATGAGATTTTAGATTTTCATATAAAAATCGATTTTTGGTGAAAAATATAAGTGATCACAGATTTTGATTCTTTTTGCTCTAGTGCCTCTAGTTTCCTTATAAAATGACTTTTAAGATTTTCATACAAAAAATCGATTTTTGGTGAGAATTATAAGTGATCACAGATTTTGATTCTTTTTGCTCTAGCGCCTCTAGTTTCCTTATAAAATGAGATTTTAGATTTTCATATAAAAATCGATTTTTGGTGAAAAATATAAGTGATCACAGATTTTGATTCTTTTTGCTCTAGTGCCTCTAGTTTCCTTATAAAATGACTTTTAAGATTTTCATACAAAAAATCGATTTTTGGTGAGAAATATAAGTGATCACAGATTTTTATTCCTTTTGCTCTAGTGCCTCTAGTTTCCTTATAAAATGAGATTTTAGATTTTCATATAAAAATCGATTTTTGGTGAAAAATATAAGTGATCACAGATTTTGATTCTTTTTGCTCTAGCGCCTCTAGTTTCCTTATAAAATGACTTTTAAGATTTTCATACAAAAAATCGATTTTTGGTGAGAATTATAAGTGATCACAGATTTTGATTCTTTTTGCTCTAGTGCCTCTAGTTTCCTTATAAAATGACTTTTAAGATTTTCATACAAAAAATCGATTTTTGGTGAGAATTATAAGTGATCACAGATTTTGATTCTTTTTGCTCTAGTGCCTCTAGTTTCCTTATAAAATGACTTTTAAGATTTTCATACAAAAAATCGATTTTTGGTGAGAATTATAAGTGATCACAAATTTTGATTCTTTTTGCTCTAGCGCCTCTAGTTTCCTTATAAAATGACTTTTAAGATTTTCATACAAAAAATCGATTTTTGGTGAGAAATATAAGTGATCACAGATTTTTATTCCTTTTGCTCTAGTGCCTCTAGTTTCCTTATAAAATGAGATTTTAGATTTTCATATAAAAATCGATTTTCGGTGAAAAATATAAGTGATCACAGATTTTGATTCTTTTTGCTCTAGCGCCTCTAGTTTCCTTATAAAATGAGATTTTAGATTTTCATAAAAAAATCGATTTTTGGTGAAAAATATAAGTGATCACAGATTTTTATTCTTTTTGCTCTAGCGCCTCTAGTTTCCTTATAAAATGACTTTTAAGATTTTCATACAAAAAATCGATTTTTGGTGAGAATTATAAGTGATCACAGATTTTGATTCTTTTTGCTCTAGTGCCTCTAGTTTCCTTATAAAATGACTTTTAAGATTTTCATACAAAAAATCGATTTTTGGTGAGAAATATAAGTGATCACAGATTTTGATTCTTTTTGCTCTAGCGCCTCTAGTTTCCTTATAAAATGACTTTTAAGATTTTCATACAAAAAATCGATTTTTGGTGAGAATTATAAGTGATCACAGATTTTGATTCTTTTTGCTCTAGTGCCTCTAGTTTCCTTATAAAATGACTTTTAAGATTTTCATACAAAAAATCGATTTTTGGTGAGAAATATAAGTGATCACAGATTTTTATTCCTTTTGCTCTAGTGCCTCTGGTTTCCTTATAAAATGAGATTTTAGATTTTCATATAAAAAATCGATTTTTGGTGAGAAATATAAGTGATCACAGATTTTGATTATTTTTGCTCTAGCGCCTCTAGTTTCCTTATAAAATGAGACTTTAGATTTTCATAAAAAAATCGATTTTTGGTGAAAAATATAAGTGATCACAGATTTTGATTCTTTTTGCTCTAGTGCCTCTAGTTTCCTTATAAAATGACTTTTAAGATTTTCATAAAAAAATCGATTTTTGGTGAAAAATATAAGTGATCACAGATTTTTATTCTTTTTGCTCTAGTGCCTCTAGTTTCCTTATAAAATGACTTTTAAGATTTTCATACAAAAAATCGATTTTTGGTGAGAAATATAAGTGATCACAGATTTTGATTCTTTTTGCTCTAGCGCCTCTAATTTCCTTATAAAATGAGATTTTAGATTTTCATATAAAAAATCGATTTTTGGTGAGAAATATAAGTGATCACAGATTTTGATTCTTTTTGCTCTAGCGCCTCTAGTTTCCTTATAAAATGACTTTTAAGATTTTCATACAAAAAATCGATTTTTGGTGAGAATTATAAGTGATCACAGATTTTGATTCTTTTTGCTCTAGTGCCTCTAGTTTCCTTATAAAATGACTTTTAAGATTTTCGTACAAAAAATCGATTTTTGGTGAGAATTATAAGTGATCACAGATTTTGATTCTTTTTGCTCTAGCGCCTCTAGTTTCCTTATAAAATGACTTTTAAGATTTTCATACAAAAAATCGATTTTTGGTGAGAAATATAAGTGATCACAGATTTTTATTCCTTTTGCTCTAGTGCCTCTGGTTTCCTTATAAAATGAGATTTTAGATTTTCATATAAAAAATCGATTTTTGGTGAGAAATATAAGTGATCACAGATTTTGATTCTTTTTGCTCTAGCGCCTCTAGTTTCCTTATAAAATGAGATTTTAGATTTTCATATAAAAAATCGATTTTTGGTGAAAAATATAAGTGATCACAGATTTTGATTCTTTTTGCTCTAGTGCCTCTAGTTTCCTTATAAAATGACTTTTAAGATTTTCATACAAAAAATCGATTTTTGGTGAGAAATATAAGTGATCACAGATTTTGATTCTTTTTGCTCTAGTGCCTCTAGTTTCCTTATAAAATTACTTTTAAGATTTTCATACAAAAAATCGATTTTTGGTGAGAAATATAAGTGATCACAGATTTTGATTCTTTTTGCTCTAGTGCCTCTAGTTTCCTTATAAAATGAGATTTTAGATTTTCATATAAAAAATCTATTTTTGGTGAGAAATATAAGTGATCACAGATTTTGATTCTTTTTGCTCTAGCGCCTCTAATTTCCTTATAAAATGAGATTTTAGATTTTCATAAAAAAATCGATTTTTGGTGAAAAATATAAGTGATCACAGATTTTTATTCTTTTTGCTCTAGTGCCTCTAGTTTCCTTATAAAATGACTTTTAAGATTTTCATACAAAAAATCGATTTTTGGTGAGAAATATAAGTGATCACAGATTTTGATTCTTTTTGCTCTAGCGCCTCTAATTTCCTTATAAAATGAGATTTTAGATTTTCATAAAAAAATCGATTTTTGGTGAAAAATATAAGTGATCACAGATTTTTATTCTTTTTGCTCTAGTGCCTCTAGTTTCCTTATAAAATGACTTTTAAGATTTTCATACAAAAAATCGATTTTTGGTGAGAAATATAAGTGATCACAGATTTTGATTCTTTTTGCTCTAGCGCCTCTAGTTTCCTTATAAAATGACTTTTAAGATTTTCATACAAAAAATCGATTTTTGGTGAGAATTATAAGTGATCACAGATTTTGATTCTTTTTGCTCTAGTGCCTCTAGTTTCCTTATAAAATGACTTTTAAGATTTTCATACAAAAAATCGATTTTTGGTGAGAAATATAAGTGATCACAGATTTTTATTCCTTTTGCTCTAGTGCCTCTGGTTTCCTTATAAAATGAGATTTTAGATTTTCATATAAAAAATCGATTTTTGGTGAGAAATATAAGTGATCACAGATTTTGATTCTTTTTGCTCTAGTGCCTCTAGTTTCCTTATAAAATGACTTTTAAGATTTTCATACAAAAAATCGATTTTTGGTGAGAAATATAAGTGATCACAGATTTTGATTCTTTTTGCTCTAGTGCCTCTAGTTTCCTTATAAAATGACTTTTAAGATTTTCATACAAAAAATCGATTTTTGGTGAGAAATATAAGTGATCACAGATTTTGATTCTTTTTGCTCTAGCGCCTCTAGTTTCCTTATAAAATGACTTTTAAGATTTTCATACAAAAAATCGATTTTTGGTGAGAATTATAAGTGATCACAGATTTTGATTCTTTTTGCTCTAGTGCCTCTAGTTTCCTTATAAAATGACTTTTAAGATTTTCATACAAAAAATCGATTTTTGGTGAGAAATATAAGTGATCACAGATTTTGATTCTTTTTGCTCTAGTGCCTCTAGTTTCCTTATAAAATGAGATTTTAGATTTTCATATAAAAAATCTATTTTTGGTGAGAAATATAAGTGATCACAGATTTTTATTCTTTTTGCTCTAGTGCCTCTAGTTTCCTTATAAAATGACTTTTAAGATTTTCATACAAAAAATCGATTTTTGGTGAGAAATATAAGTGATCACAGATTTTGATTCTTTTTGCTCTAGCGCCTCTAGTTTCCTTATAAAATGACTTTTAAGATTTTCATACAAAAAATCGATTTTTGGTGAGAATTATAAGTGATCACAGATTTTGATTCTTTTTGCTCTAGTGCCTCTAGTTTCCTTATAAAATGACTTTTAAGATTTTCATACAAAAAATCGATTTTTGGTGAGAAATATAAGTGATCACAGATTTTGATTCTTTTTGCTCTAGTGCCTCTAGTTTCCTTATAAAATGAGATTTTAGATTTTCATATAAAAAATCTATTTTTGGTGAGAAATATAAGTGATCACAGATTTTGATTCTTTTTGCTCTAGTGCCTCTAGTTTCCTTATAAAATGAGATTTTAGATTTTCATATAAAAAATCTATTTTTGGTGAGAAATATAAGTGATCACAGATTTTTATTCTTTTTGCTCTAGTGCCTCTAGTTTCCTTATAAAATGACTTTTAAGATTTTCATACAAAAAATCGATTTTTGGTGAGAAATATAAGTGATCACAGATTTTGATTCTTTTTGCTCTAGCGCCTCTAGTTTCCTTATAAAATGACTTTTAAGATTTTCATACAAAAAATCGATTTTTGGTGAGAATTATAAGTGATCACAGATTTTGATTCTTTTTGCTCTAGTGCCTCTAGTTTCCTTATAAAATGACTTTTAAGATTTTCATACAAAAAATCGATTTTTGGTGAGAAATATAAGTGATCACAGATTTTGATTCTTTTTGCTCTAGTGCCTCTAGTTTCCTTATAAAATGAGATTTTAGATTTTCATATAAAAAATCTATTTTTGGTGAGAAATATAAGTGATCACAGATTTTGATTCTTTTTGCTCTAGCGCCTCTAATTTCCTTATAAAATGAGATTTTAGATTTTCATAAAAAAATCGATTTTTGGTGAAAAATATAAGTGATCACAGATTTTTATTCTTTTTGCTCTAGTGCCTCTAGTTTCCTTATAAAATGACTTTTAAGATTTTCATAC
The DNA here is from genome assembly GCA_951394005.1 of Protophormia terraenovae. NCBI lineage: Eukaryota > Metazoa > Arthropoda > Insecta > Diptera > Calliphoridae > Protophormia > Protophormia terraenovae. The sequence goes on from OX596075.1 coordinate 21,335,814, forward strand.
AAAAAATCGATTTTTGGTGAGAAATATAAGTGATCACAGATTTTGATTCTTTTTGCTCTAGCGCCTCTAGCTTCCTTATAAAATGAGATTTTAGATTTTCATATAAAAAATCGATTTTTGGTGAGAAATATAAGTAATCACAGATTTTGATTCTTTTTGCTCTAGTGCCTCTAGTTTCCTTATAAAATGACTTTTAAGATTTTCATACAAAAAATCGATTTTTGGTGAGAAATATAAGTGATCACAGATTTTGATTCTTTTTGCTCTAGCGCCTCTAATTTCCTTATAAAATGAGATTTTAGATTTTCATATAAAAAATCGATTTTTGGTGAGAAATATAAGTAATCACAGATTTTGATTCTTTTTGCTCTAGTGCCTCTAGTTTCCTTATAAAATGACTTAAGATTTTCATACAAAAAATCGATTTTTGGTGAGAAATATAAGTGATCACAGATTTTGATTCTTTTTGCTCTAGCGCCTCTAGCTTCCTTATAAAATGAGATTTTAGATTTTCATATAAAAAATCGATTTTTGGTGAGAAATATAAGTAATCACAGATTTTGATTCTTTTTGCTCTAGTGCCTCTAGTTTCCTTATAAAATGACTTAAGATTTTCATACAAAAAATCGATTTTTGGTGAGAAATATAAGTGATCACAGATTTTGATTCTTTTTGCTCTAGCGCCTCTAATTTCCTTATAAAATGAGATTTTAGATTTTCATAAAAAAATCGATTTTTGGTGAAAAATATAAGTGATCACAGATTTTTATTCTTTTTGCTCTAGTGCCTCTAGTTTCCTTATAAAATGACTTTTAAGATTTTCATACAAAAAATCGATTTTTGGTGAGAAATATAAGTGATCACAGATTTTGATTCTTTTTGCTCTAGCGCCTCTAGCTTCCTTATAAAATGAGATTTTAGATTTTCATATAAAAAATCGATTTTTGGTGAGAAATATAAGTAATCACAGATTTTGATTCTTTTTGCTCTAGTGCCTCTAGTTTCCTTATAAAATGACTTTTAAGATTTTCATACAAAAAATCGATTTTTGGTGAGAAATATAAGTGATCACAGATTTTTATTCTTTTTGCTCTAGTGCCTCTAGTTTCCTTATAAAATGACTTTTAAGATTTTCATACAAAAAATCGATTTTTGGTGAGAAATATAAGTGATCACAGATTTTGATTCTTTTTGCTCTAGCGCCTCTAGTTTCCTTATAAAATGAGATTTTAGATTTTCATATAAAAAATCGATTTTTGGTGAGAAATATAAGTAATCACAGATTTTGATTCTTTTTGCTCTAGCGCCTCTAGTTTCCTTATAAAATGAGATTTTAGATTTTCATATAAAAAATCGATTTTTGGTGAGAAATATAAGTGATCACAGATTTTGATTCTTTTTGCTCTAGCGCCTCTAGTTTCCTTATAAAATGAGATTTTAGATTTTCATAAAAAAATCGATTTTTGGTGAAAAATATAAGTGATCACAGATTTTGATTCTTTTTGCTCTAGTGCCTCTAGTTTCCTTATAAAATGACTTTTAAGATTTTCATACAAAAAATCGATTTTTGGTGAGAAATATAAGTGATCACAGATTTTGATTCTTTTTGCTCTAGCGCCTCTAGTTTCCTTATAAAATGAGATTTTAGATTTTCATATAAAAAATCGATTTTTGGTGAGAAATATAAGTGATCACAGATTTTGATTCTTTTTGCTCTAGCGCCTCTAGTTTCCTTATAAAATGACTTTTAAGATTTTCATACAAAAAATCGATTTTTGGTGAGAAATATAAGTGATCACAGATTTTGATTCTTTCTGCTCTAGCGCCTCTAGTTTCCTTATAAAATGAGATTTTAGATTTTCATATAAAAAATCGATTTTTGGTGAGAAATATAAGTGATCACAGATTTTGATTCTTTTTGCTCTAGCGCCTCTAGTTTTCTTATAAAATGAGATTTTAGATTTTCATAAAAAAATCGATTTTTGGTGAAAAATATAAGTGATCACAGATTTTGATTCTTTTTGCTCTAGTGCCTCTAGTTTCCTTATAAAATGACTTTTAAGATTTTCATACAAAAAATCGATTTTTGGTGAGAAATATAAGTGATCACAGATTTTGATTCTTTTTGCTCTAGCGCCTCTAGTTTCCTTATAAAATGAGATTTTAGATTTTCATATAAAAAATCGATTTTTGGTGAAAAATATAAGTGATCACAGATTTTTATTCTTTTTGCTCTAGTGCCTCTAGTTTCCTTATAAAATTACCTTTAAGTGAGAATTATAAGTGATCACAGATTTTGATTCTTTTTGCTCTAGCGCCTCTAGTTTCCTTATAAAATGACTTTTAAGATTTTCATACAAAAAATCGATTTTTGATTCTTTTTGTTCTAGCGCCTCTAGTTTCCTTATAAAATGACTTTTAAGATTTTCATACAAAAAATCGATTTTTGGTGAGAATTATAAGTGATCACAGATTTTGATTCTTTTTGCTCTAGTGCCTCTAGTTTCCTTATAAAATGACTTTTAAGATTTTCATACAAAAAATCGATTTTTGGTGAGAATTATAAGTGATCACAGATTTTGATTCTTTTTGCTCTAGCGCCTCTAGTTTCCGTATAAAATGACTTTTAAGATTTTCATACAAAAAATCGATTTTTGGTGAGAAATATAAGTGATCACAGATTTTGATTCTTTTTGCTCTAGCGCCTCTAGTTTCCTTATAAATGACTTTTAAGATTTTCATACAAAAAATCGATTTTTGGTGAGAATTATAAGTGATCACAGATTTTGATTCTTTTTGCTCTAGCGCCTCTAGTTTTCTTATAAAATGAGATTTTAGATTTTCATAAAAAAAATCGATTTTTGGTGAGAAATATAAGTGATCACAGATTTTGATTCTTTTTGCTCTAGCGCCTCTAGTTTCCTTATAAAATGAGATCACAGATTTTGATTCTTTTTGCTCTAGCGCCTCTAGTTTTCTAATAAAATGAGATTTAAGATTTTCATACAAAAAATCGATTTTTGGTGAGAAATATAAGTGATCACAGATTTTGATTCTTTTTGCTCTAGCGCCTCTAGTTTTCTTATAAAATGAGATTTTAGATTTTCATACAAAAAATCGATTTTTGGTGAGAAATATAAGTGATCACAGATTTTTATTCTTTTTGCTCTAGCGCCTCTAGTTTTCTAATAAAATGAGATTTAAGATTTTCATACAAAAAATCGATTTTTGGTGAGAAATATAAGTGATCACAGATTTTGCTTCTTTTTGCTCTAGCGCCTCTAGTTTTCATATAAAATGAGATTTTAGATTTTCATACAAAAAATCGATTTTTGGTGAGAAATATAAGTGATCACAGATTTTTATTCTTTTTGCTCTAGCGCCTCTAGTTTCCTTATAAAATGAGATTTTAGATTTTCATAAAAAAAATCGATTTTTTGTGAGAAATATAAGTGATCACAGATTTTGATTCTTTTTGCTCTAGCGCCTCTAGTTTTCTTATAAAATGAGATTTTAGATTTTCATAAAAAAAAATCGATTTTTGGTGAGAAATATAAGTGATCACAGATTTTGATTCTTTTTGCTCTAGCGCCTCTAGTTCCCTTATAAAATGAGATTTTAGATTTTCATATAAAAAATCGATTTTTGGTGAGAAATATAAGTGATCACAGATTTTGATTCTTTTTGCTCTAGCGCCTCTAGTTTTCTTATAAAATGAGGTTTTAGATTTTCATAAAAAAATCGATTTTTGGTGAGAAATATAAGTGATCACAGATTTTGATTCTTTTTGCTCTAGCGCCTCTAGTTTCCTTATAAAATGAGATTTTAGATTTTCATATAAAAAATCGATTTTTGGTGAGAAATATAAGTGATCACAGATTTTGATTCTTTTTGCTCTAGTGCCTCTAGTTTCCTTATAAAACGAGATTTTAGATTTTCATATAAAAAGTCGATTTTTAGTGAGAAATATAAGTGATCACAGATTTTGATTCTTTTTGCTCTAGCGCCTCTAGTTTCCTTATAAAATGAGATTTTAGATTTTCATGTAAAAAATCAATTTTTGGTGAGAAATATAAGTGATCACAGATTTTGATTCTTTTTGCTCTAGCGCCTCTAGTTTCCTTATAAAATGAGATTTTAGATTTTCATATAAAAAATCAATTTTTGGTGAGAAATATAAGTGATCACAGATTTTGATTCTTTTTGCTCTAGCGCCTCTAGTTTCCTTATAAAATGAGATTTTAGATTTTCATATAAAAAATCGATTTTTGGTGAGAAATATAAGTGATCACAGATTTTTATTCTTTTGCTCTAGTGCCTCTAGTTTCCTTATAAAATGACTTTTAAGATTTTCATACAAAAAATCGATTTTTGGTGAGAAATATAAGTGATCACAGATTTTGATTCTTTTTGCTCTAGCGCCTCTAGTTTCCTTATAAAATGAGATTTTAGATTTTCATAAAAAAAATCGATTTTTGGTGAAAAATATAAGTGATCACAGATTTTGATTGTTTTTGCTCTAGCGCCTCTAGTTTCCTTATAAAATGAGATTTTAGATTTTCATAAAAAAATCGATTTTTGGTGAAAAATATAAGTGATCACAGATTTTGATTCTTTTTGCTCTAGCGCCTCTAGTTTCCTTATAAAATGAGATTTTAGATTTTCATAAAAAAATCGATTTTTGGTGAAAAGTATAAGTGATCACAGATTTTTATTCTTTTTGCTCTAGTGCCTCTAGTTTCCTTATAAAATAACTTTTAAGATTTTCATACAAAAAATCGATTTTTGGTGAGAAATATAAGTGATCACAGATTTTGATTCTTTTTGCTCTAGCGCCTCTAGTTTCCTTATAAAATGAGATTTTAGATTTTCATAAAAAAATCGATTTTTGGTGAAAAGTATAAGTGATCACAGATTTTTATTCTTTTTGCTCTAGTGCCTCTAGTTTCCTTATAAAATAACTTTTAAGATTTTCATACAAAAAATCGATTTTTGGTGAGAAATATAAGTGATCACAGATTATGCTTCTTTTTGTTCTAGCGCCTCTAGTTTCCTTATAAAATGACTTTTAAGATTTTCATAAAAAAAATCGATTTTTGGTGAGAAATATAAGTGATCACAGATTTTGATTCTTTTTGCTCTAGCGCCTCTAGTTTCCTTATAAAATGAGATTTTAGATTTTCATATAAAAAATCGATTTTTGGTGAGAAATATAAGTGATCACAGATTTTGCTTCTTTTTGTTCTAGCGCCTCTAGTTTCCTTATAAAATGACTTTTAAGATTTTCATACAAAAAATCGATTTTTGGTGAGAAATATAAGTGATCACAGATTTTGATTCTTTTTGCTCTAGCGCCTCTAGTTTTCTTATAAAATGAGATTTTAGATTTTCATACAAAAAATCAATTTTTGGTGAGAAATATAAGTGATCACAGATTTTGCTTCTTTTTGTTCTAGCGCCTCTAGTTTCCTTATAAAATGACTTTTAAGATTTTCATACAAAAAATCGATTTTTGGTGAAAAATATAAGTGATCACAGATTTTGCTTCTTTTTGTTCTAGCGCCTCTAGTTTCCTTATAAAATGACTTTTAAGATTTTCATAAAAAAAATCGATTTTTGGTGAGAAATATAAGTGATCACAGATTTTGATTCTTTTTGCTCTAGCGCCTCTAGTTTCCTTATAAAATGAGATTTTAGATTTTCATATAAAAAATCGATTTTTGGTGAGAAATATAAGTGATCACAGATTTTGCTTCTTTTTGTTCTAGCGCCTCTAGTTTCCTTATAAAATGACTTTTAAGATTTTCATACAAAAAATCGATTTTTGGTGAGAAATATAAGTGATCACAGATTTTGATTCTTTTTGCTCTAGCGCCTCTAGTTTTCTTATAAAATGAGATTTTAGATTTTCATACAAAAAATCAATTTTTGGTGAGAAATATAAGTGATCACAGATTTTGCTTCTTTTTGTTCTAGCGCCTCTAGTTTCCTTATAAAATGACTTTTAAGATTTTCATACAAAAAATCGATTTTTGGTGAAAAATATAAGTGATCACAGATTTTGCTTCTTTTTGCTCTAGCGCCTCTAGTTTTCTTATAAAATTAGATTTTAGATTTTCATAAAAAAAAATAGATTTTTGGTGAGAAATATAAGTGATCACAGATTTTGCTTCTTTTTGCACTAGCGTCTCTAGTTTCCTGATAAAATGACTTTTAAGATTTTCATACAAAAAATCGATTTTTGGCGAGAAATATAAGTGATCACAGATTTTGATTCTTTTTGCTCTAGCGCCTCTAGTTTTCTTATAAAATGAGATTTTAGATTTTCATACAAAAAATCGATTTTTGGTGAGAAATATAAGTGATCACAGATTTTTATTCTTTTTGCTCTAGCGCCTCTAGTTTCCTTATAAAATGAGGTTTTAGATTTTCATAAAAAAATCGATTTTTGGTGAGAAATATAAGTGATCACAGATTTTTATTCTTTTTGCTCTAGCGCCTCTAGTTTTCTTATAAAATGAGGTTTTAGATTTTCATAAAAAAATCGATTTTTGGTGAGAAATATAAGTGATCACAGATTTTGATTCTTTTTGCTCTAGCGCCTCTAGTTTTCTTATAAAATGAGATTTTAGATTTTCATATAAAAAATCGATTTTTGGTGAGAAATATAAGTGATCACAGATTTTTATTCTTTTTGCTCTAGTGCCTCTAGTTTCCTTATAAAACGAGATTTTAGATTTTCATATAAAAAGTCGATTTTTAGTGAGAAATATAAGTGATCACAGATTTTGATTCTTTTTGCTCTAGCGCCTCTAGTTTCCTTATAAAATGAGATTTTAGATTTTCATAAAAAAATCGATTTTTGGTGAAAAATATAAGTGATCACAGATTTTTATTCTTTTTGCTCTAGCGCCTCTAGTTTTCTTATAAAATGAGATTTTAGATTTTCATAAAAAAATCGATTTTTGGTGAGAAATATAAGTGATCACAGATTTTGCTTCTTTTTGCACTAGCGCCTCTAGTTTCCTTATAAAATGAGATTTTAGATTTTCATATAAAAAATCAATTTTTGGTGAGAAATATAAGTGATCACAGATTTTGATTCTTTTTGCTCTAGCGCCTCTAGTTTCCTTATAAAATGAGATTTTAGATTTTCATATAAAAAATCGATTTTTGGTGAGAAATATAAGTGATCACAGATTTTTATTCTTTTGCTCTAGTGCCTCTAGTTTCCTTATAAAATGACTTTTAAGATTTTCATACAAAAAATCGATTTTTGGTGAAAAATATAAGTGATCACAGATTTTGCTTCTTTTTGTTCTAGCGCCTCTAGTTTCCTTATAAAATGACTTTTAAGATTTGCATACAAAAAATCGATTTTTGGTGAGAAATATAAGTGATCACAGATTTTGATTCTTTTTGCTCTAGCGCCTCTAGTTTTCTTATAAAATGAGATTTTAGATTTTCATATAAAAAATCGATTTTTGGTGAGAAATATAAGTGATCACAGATTTTGATTCTTTTTGCTCTAGCGCCTCTAGTTTCCTTATAAAATGACTTTTAAGATTTTCATACAAAAAATCGATTTTTGGTGAGAAATATAAGTGATCACAGATTTTGCTTCTTTTTGCTCTAGCGCCTCTAGTTTTCTTATAAAATGAGATTTTAGATTTTCATATAAAAAATCGATTTTTGGTGAGAAATATAAGTGATCACAGATTTTGATTCTTTTTGCTCTAGTGCCTCTAGTTTCCTTATAAAATGACTTTTAAGATTTTCATACAAAAAATCGATTTTTGGTGAGAAATATAAGTGATCACAGATTTTGATTCTTTTTGCTCTAGTTTTCTTATAAAATGAGATTTTAGATTTTCATATAAAAAATCGATTTTTGGTGAGAAATATAAGTGATCACAGATTTTTATTCTTTTTGCTCTAGTGCCTCTAGTTTCCTTATAAAATGACTTTTAAGATTTTCATACAAAAAATCGATTTTTGGTGAGAATTATAAGTGATCACAGATTTTGATTCTTTTTGCTCTAGCGCCTCTAGTTTCCTTATAAAATGACTTTTAAGATTTTCATACAAAAAATCGATTTTTGGTGAGAAATATAAGTGATCACACATTTTGATTTTTTTTGCTCTAGCGCCTCTAGTTTCCTAATAAAATGACTTTTAAGATTTTCATACAAAAAATCGATTTTTGGTGAGAAATATAAGTGATCACAGATTTTGATTCTTTTTGCTCTAGCGCCTCTAGTTTCCTTATAAAATGACTTTTAAGATTTTCATACAAAAAATCGATTTTTGGTGAGAAATATAAGTGATCACAGATTTTGGTTCTTTTTGCTCTAGTGCCTCTAGTTTCCTTATAAAATGAGATTTTAGATTTTCATATAAAAAATCGATTTTTGGTGAGAAATATAAGTGATCACAGATTTTGATTCTTTTTGCTCTAGCGCCTCTAGTTTTCTTATAAAATGAGATTTTAGATTTTCATAAAAAAAATCGATTTTTGGTGAGAAATATAAGTGATCACAGATTTTTATTCCTTTTGCTCTAGCGCCTCTAGTTTCCTTATAAAATGACTTTTAAGATTTTCATATAAAAAATCGATTTTTGGTGAAAAATATAAGTGATCACAGATTTTGATTCTTTTTGCTCTAGCGCCTCTAGTTTCCTTATAAAATGAGATTTTAGATTTTCATAAAAAAATCGATTTTTGGTGAAAAATATAAGTGATCACAGATTTTTATTCTTTTTGCTCTAGTGCCTCTAGTTTCCTTATAAAATTACTTTTAAGATTTTCATACAAAAAATCGATTTTTGGTGAGAAATATAAGTGATCACAGATTTTGATTCTTTTTGCTCTAGCGCCTCTAGTTTCCTTATAAAATGAGATCACAGATTTTAATTCTTTTTGCTCTAGAGCCTCTAGTTTCCTTATAAAATGACTTTTAAGATTTTCATACAAAAAATCGATTTTTGGTGAGAATTATAAGTGATCACAGATTTTGATTCTTTTTGCTCTATCGCCTCTAGTTTCCTTATAAAATGACTTTTAAGATTTTCATACAAAAAATCGATTTTTGGTGAGAAATATAAGTGATCACAGATTTTGCTTCTTTTTGTTCTAGCGCCTCTAGTTTCCTTATAAAATGACTTTTAAGATTTTCATACAAAAAATCGATTTTTGGTGAGAAATATAAGTGATCACAGATTTTGATTCTTTTTGCTCTAGCGCCTCTAGTTTCCTTATAAAATGAGATTTTAGATTTTCATAAAAAAATCGATTTTTGGTGAAAAATATAAGTGATCACAGATTTTTATTCTTTTTGCTCTAGTGCCTCTAGTTTCCTTATAAAATGAGTTTTAAGATTTTCATACAAAAAATCGATTTTTGGTGAGAATTATAAGTGATCACAGATTTTGATTCTTTTTGCTCTAGCGCCTCTAGTTTTCTTATAAAATGAGTTTTAAGATTTTCATACAAAAAAATCGATTTTTGGTGAAAAATATAAGTGATCACAGATTTTTATTCTTTTTGCTCTAGTGCCTCTAGTTTCCTTATAAAATGAGTTTTAAGATTTTCATACAAAAAACCGATTTTTGGTGAGAATTATAAGTGATCACAGATTTTGATTCTTTTTGCTCTAGCGCCTCTAGTTTTCTTATAAAATGAGATTTTAGATTTTCATATAAAAAATCGATTTTTGGTGAGAAATATAAGTGATCACAGATTTTGATTCTTTTTGCTCTAGCGCCTCTAGTTTTCTTATAAAATGAGATTTTAGATTTTCATAAAAAAATGGATTTTTGGTGAAAAATATAAGTGATCACAGATTTTTATTCTTTTTGCTCTAGTGCCTCTAGTTTTCTTATAAAATGACTTTTAAGATTTTCATACAAAAAATCGATTTTTGTGAGAAATATAAGTGATCACAGATTTTGATTCTTTTTGCTCTAGCGCCTCTAGTTTCCTTATAAAATGAGATTTTAGATTTTCATATAAAAAATCGATTTTTGGTGAGAAATATAAGTGATCACAGATTTTGATTCTTTTTGCTCTAGCGCCTCTAGTTTCCTTATAAAATGAGATTTTAGATTTTCATAAAAAAATCGATTTTTGGTGAGAAATATAAGTGATCACAGATTTTGATTCTTTTTGCTCTAGCGCCTCTAGTTTCCTTGTAAAATGACTTTTAAGATTTTCATACAAAAAATCGATTTTTGTGAGAAATATAAGTGATCACAGATTTTGATTCTTTTTGCTCTAGCGCCTCTAGTTTCCTTATAAAATGAGATTTTAGATTTTCATATAAAAAATCGATTTCCTTATAAAATGAGATTTTAGATTTTCATATAAAAAATCGATTTTTGGTGAGAAATATAAGTGATCACAGAATTTTATTTTTTTTGCTTTAGCGCCTCTAGTTTCCTTATGAAATCATATTTTAGATTTTCGTAAAAAAAATCTAATTTTGGTGAGAAATATAAGTGATCACAGATTTTGATTCTTTTTGCTCTAGCGCCTCTAGTTTTCTTATAAAATGAGATTTTAGATTTTCATATAAAAAATCGATTTTTGGTGAGAAATATAAGTGATCACAGATTTTGATTCTTTTTGCTCTAGCGCCTCTAGCTTCCTTATAAAATGAGATTTTAGATTTTCATATAAAAAATCGATTTTTGGTGAGAAATATAAGTGATCACAGATTTTTATTCTTTTTGCTCTAGTGCCTCTAGTTTCCTTATAAAATGACTTTTAAGATTTTCATACAAAAAATCGATTTTAGGTGAGAAATATAAGTGATCACAGATTTTGATTCTTTTTGCTCTAGCGCCTCTAGTTTCCTTATAAAATGAGATTTTAGATTTTCATATAAAAAATCGATTTTTGGTGAGAAATATAAGTGATCACAGATTTTGATTCTTTTTGCTCTAGCGCCTCTAACTTCCTTATAAAATGAGATTTTAGATTTTCACATAAAAAATCGATTTTTGGTGAGAAATATAAGTGATCACAGATTTTTATTCTTTTTGCTCTAGTGCCTCTAGTTTCCTTATAAAATGACTTTTAAGATTTTCATACAAAAAATCGATTTTTGGTGAGAAATATAAGTGATCACAGATTTTGATTCTTTTTGCTCTAGCGCCTCTAGTTTCCTTATAAAATGTGATTTTAGATTTTCATATAAAAAATCGATTTTTGGTGAGAAATATAAGTGATCACAGATTTTGATTCTTTTTGCTCTAGCGCCTCTAGTTTTCTTATAAAATGAGATTTTAGATTTTCATAAAAAAAATCGATTTTTGGTGAGAAATATAAGAGATCACAGATTTTGATTCTTTTTGCTCTAGCGCCTCTAGTTTCCTTATAAAATGAGATTTTAGATTTTCATAAAAAAATCGATTTTTGGTGAGAAATATAAGAGATCACAGATTTTGATTCTTTTTGCTCTAGCGCCTCTAGTTCCCTTATAAAATGAGATTTTAGATTTTCATAAAAAAAATCGATTTTTGGTGAGAAATATAAGAGATCACAGATTTTGATTCTTTTTGCTCTAGCGCCTCTAGTTTCCTTATAAAATGAGATTTTAGATTTTCATATAAAAAATCGATTTTTGGTGAGAAATATAAGTGATCACAGATTTTGATTCTTTTTGCTCTAGCGCCTCTAGTTTCCTTGTAAAATGACTTTTAAGATTTTCATACAAAAAATCGATTTTTGTGAGAAATATAAGTGATCACAGATTTTGATTCTTTTTGCTCTAGCGCCTCTAGTTTCCTTATAAAATGAGATTTTAGATTTTCATATAAAAAATCGATTTTTGGTGAGAAATATAAGTGATCACAGATTTTGATTCTTTTTGCTCTAGCGCCTCTAGTTTCCTTATAAAATGAGATTTTAGATTTTCATATAAAAAATCGATTTCCTTATAAAATGAGATTTTAGATTTTCATATAAAAAATCGATTTTTGGTGAGAAATATAAGTGATCACAGAATTTTATTTTTTTTGCTTTAGCGCCTCTAGTTTCCTTATGAAATCATATTTTAGATTTTCGTAAAAAAAAATCTAATTTTGGTGAGAAATATAAGTGATCACAGATTTTGATTCTTTTTGCTCTAGCGCCTCTAGCTTCCTTATAAAATGAGATTTTAGATTTTCATATAAAAAATCGATTTTTGGTGAGAAATATAAGTGATCACAGATTTTTATTCTTTTTGCTCTAGTGCCTCTAGTTTCCTTATAAAATGACTTTTAAGATTTTCATACAAAAAATCGATTTTAGGTGAGAAATATAAGTGATCACAGATTTTGATTCTTTTTGCTCTAGCGCCTCTAGTTTCCTTATAAAATGAGATTTTAGATTTTCATATAAAAAATCGATTTTTGGTGAGAAATATAAGTGATCACAGATTTTGATTCTTTTTGCTCTAGCGCCTCTAGCTTCCTTATAAAATGAGATTTTAGATTTTCATATAAAAAATCGATTTTTGGTGAGAAATATAAGTGATCACAGATTTTTATTCTTTTTGCTCTAGTGCCTCTAGTTTCCTTATAAAATGACTTTTAAGATTTTCATACAAAAAATCGATTTTTGGTGAGAAATATAAGTGATCACAGATTTTGATTCTTTTTGCTCTAGCGCCTCTAGTTTCCTTATAAAATGTGATTTTAGATTTTCATATAAAAAATCGATTTTTGGTGAGAAATATAAGTGATCACAGATTTTGATTCTTTTTGCTCTAGTGCCTCTAGTTTCCGTATAAAATGAGATTTTAGATTTTCATACAAAAAATCGATTTTTTGTGAGAATTATAAGTGATCACAGATTTTGATTCTTTTTGCTCTAGCACCTCTAGTTTTCTTATCAAATGAGATTTTAGATTTTCATACAAAAAATCGATTTTTGGTGAGAAATATAAGTGATCACAGATTTTGCTTCTTTTTGCTCTAAAGCCTCTAGTTTCCTTATAAAACGAGATTTTAGATTTTCATAAAAAAAATCGATTTTTTGTGAGAAATATAAGTGATAACAGATTTTGATTCTTTTTGCTCTAGCGCCTATAGTTTCCTTATAAAATAAGATTTTAAATTTTCATATAAAAAATCGATTTTTGGTGAGAAATATAAGTGATCACAGATTTTGATTCTTTTTGCTCTAGCGCCTCTAGTTTCCTTATAAAATGAGATTTTAGATTTTCATATAAAAAATGGAGTCTTGGTGAGAAATATAAGTTATCACAGATTATTATTTTTGCTCTAGCGCCTCTAGTTTCTTTATAAAATGAGATTTAATACATTTTAGAAATTTATTTTATATATTTTTATCTTTTAAACTTTTTATTACAGATTCTCGATTATATGTAGGTCATCTTTGGTTGGAAAGTGACAAGGATGACTGTAGAATCTTAAGTTTGGATGGATTTATCAATGCGTTTTTGGTTGCCTCTAAAACAGGTATCACTTTGAAGATGTTCAATTGTTTAGAAAAATAAATATTTAAAACAGACATTATTACGTTAAGATTATTTTAATTATAAAATTTTAATATCTTTTTAATAAAAAACAATTTTAATTATGTTTTTCTCTTGTTTCCATTCCCCTTAATAGTTTATTTACGATGGATATGGTAACTCTGTATAAAGTACTAAAATAGCAAATTTTTTTTTTTCATAACATACTTTAGGGAGCTACAAAAAATTATCTGCTCCATAAGCTTTGTATGCTAATTTTATTTTAAACTAACTCCTTAAGGTATGTGAAGTTTTTGTGGTTTAAAAAAAATGTTATTGAAAAAGTACACTCCGTTGCAAGATTCTGTTTGCCTGGTATTTAGGTGAAATTTTTAAAATAATTTTTAGGCAAAATTAGGGTGCCCTCTGAAAAAAAATTTTATAATGTGAAATATATATATAATATAAATTAAAAAAAGTAAATAAGAACTCCTTTGTTTTAATTTTAACTCATTTTCAACATTTTTATTTTAATTTTTATTTATATTTAAAGTTTATATTTTCTTTAAATTTTATGTTATTTAATCAATTTTTTAAGGCACTTTATTTTCATGAAAATTTGTTATTACTTTTTTAAATAAAAGGAACAAAAGAAAAAATAATGAAACATAGTTTTTGTCATGTTTTAACGTATGATTTGTTTTTATTATAAAAAGTTTTCAAATTTAAAACTAAAAGGGTTTAAAAAAATATAAAATAATAATAAATAATAAAATAAACATAAGAAAAGAAAACACAATACAATAAAAAAAAGTTTGTTAATCACTAAAACTTAAACATATAACTAAGGGGCTGGCTTTTACAATTACAAAAAATTATGACTTAGGTCCAATATAATAAGAGTTATATTAAAAAAAATTACATTCATTAGGAAATACTGGGCTTGCAGATAAAATCAATGTAATTAAATTAAAAAATTTAAATAAAATAAAAATAACAATTTACACATTGAAAAATTCATTACATTTAAGGGATTTCTTTTCTTTTTCTTACATTTAATGGGTTATAAAACTAAAATTTAGAATTTGTTTTGTATTTTTAGAAAAAGTCTTACTTATATAACTATTTTAATAAGGGTTTGTTATGTTCATAAATATATGTTATGTATGGCTTCAATTACAATTTGAGCATTTTCTTATGTTTTACTTTAAATAATATGTATGATAATTTGTTTTTGTTTTTAGTTTAACTAAAATTATAATAATGATTATGTTTTCTTATTCATTTTGTTTACAGTCACTCTGGGCCATTCAAATGCTGTGACTGTTGATGTCGATGATGAGGCCGAGTTGGGAGTTCGATTGCCATTTAATAGTGTGGGTGTTATTAAGGGAGCAAAAGGACGTTCCAACAATTTCAAAGGACTATTCAAATTTTGCTGTTGATAATGATGTTGATGCTGTTGCGGTTGACCATTCATATGGGGTGTAGGAGAGGTGGAGGTTATAGCTGCACAACTAATGGTCGGTGGTTGGGAACGTCTGGTTGAAGGAAATTAAAAAAAAAATAGTTTAAATATCAGAAAAAAAATTTATAAAATTGTTTTAAAAAAAATCTACAAAAGTGCTTTCTATAGTGTTAAGCTACAAATTTCTTGTATGTATTTTGCTTAATTTCTGTTGCATTAGTTTTGTGTTCTAGTTAAATTTATTTTATTTAAGTACTAAATACTAACTTTTTATTCAATATTTGTATTTTTATTATTTTTCTTAAGTTTTACTTGCAAATTTACAGTCACTAAAGGTTTTTTACCATTCGTAGAACTTTTTTTTTTTTTTTTTTGGAAAAATGCAATAAAAACGTTAAAGGAAGAAAATAAAAATAAAACAATTTTTTAAGTAAATAAATATCTCTTTTTTTAATTTTAATAAAAATTATTTGCTATAATAAAATCCCTGAAATAGGTATTTAATACAATTATGCCATATTCTATTAAAAAAATTTCAATAATAAAATCTTCAAAAGACTATAGTTGTGAAAATCTTAACAGGAATAATGAATTTCAAGCCAAGATTCATTCAACAGGACTACAAGATGTTACTTCGGAATTTTAATGCGAAATAGTTCAGATTTTAAACTACCGTAAAGATATTTATTTTCTTTCTGTTTCTTTCTACTAAACAGCAAAATGCTAGAATCTAGTTATCATTTTTATTTATTTATTTCTCTATTTCTTTACAAAAGTACTTTCTCATAAAACCTGTCAAATTGAATTTTCTTTAGAACAAGTCTTGAAAGTCAAATTTACAAATTAATGGTTAAATTCGAAACCAACGGTTTGGTAAACAATCAAAGAATATCTCCACATCAAAACTAGGAAGGTAGAGAACAAGGAAACTCCAGGCTGTCGATTTCTCGTCCTGCACAAAATAAATTAATGAAAATTTCGATTTCTTGTCGCTGGAATGCATTAAATTGGGTCTAGATTATTAGGTCAATAAGCTCTGGATTCAAGTGACCTATCTGGTATTAACTTAGGTTACTATACTGTTTCTTTTTAGGAACTTGTTGATTAGCGATAGTACAGCAGGAATAAATGCCATATTACTGTAATTGGGTAACACTGAGGAATCAGAAGTACGATGGAACTTAAAAATTCCTTAAACTAACATTGTGGTTATAGATTTTGGGAAGCCCAAATTTAGAGAGAATGAAATATATTCTAACACTCAGCAGACTTATAGACTTCATAACGAGTTGTGAGTCATTAAGCTAGCTAAGCCTATCCTATTGTTGTCGGAATTGTATTTGAAAACGCAAGAAATATTACTTTGGTGTCATGAATTTTAATATTATCTGCTTTATGTGTGTCGGTTTTAGGTGTCACAGAATCCAGTTTTATCGGTTTTCCTATTGGAAACAAAGCAAGCAGCTAACAGCTGTCGAGTTCGGCAACAAGAAATGTTGCAACTGCAGATGTAATTTTATTTATTTCACCGTAACTTATTTTTTTAATAATATTTTAATAAAAAACTCAATAATTTTTAATATTAATTCAACAAAAATAAGTATAGACATCTATAGTATCTTAGGAACATAAACTGAAAATTCCTAAGAAACCACATAGAAGGAACATAGTTCTTAAAAAAAACAATGGTTTTTAGGCTTATTCGGAGAATTCTTACCAAACCTACTGAACATACGAGGGTATTATTTGGATTTGTGAATGTTTGTAGAATTCTTTAGGCAGAAATATAGTCTATTAAAGGGTCAATGAAGTGTCACAAGATTTGAGATAGGAATGTTCGTGCTATGATTGACTGGCAACCAGCTGAAAAAAATCTTGGTTGTTGTTTATTGCCTGTCAATACAGGTCCATTAATGCTGGGCATCCTTTAACGGAATGGCAAGACATTCAAACATTTCACTTGCTTATGTAAATGACCACAGGGACCTTCGAGACTATAATATAGCGGACGCTCTGAAAATATGGTTATAAGAGAACTTGCGCTCTATGCCTAGCACCTTTTGGACGAAATTAGATCGGACAAGGACAGAGTTTCTATTGGATCTTGGAATTGAATAGCTCAGAAATATGATTAAGCCACTAGAACCAGAAAGAGGGGCCTACAGTTTCTCTTCTATGTCGATACCCTACTCTGAAAATTCTTAGGCAACGGATTGTAGGTAGGTCATTATATGATGACCTTAGCGAACCATCCAATATGGCTCTGGGTAAACTAGTGTTGTTTATTAGGAAATTTAAATGATTTATAATGAACTACATAAGGCCTTTAGCTCCTCACTTTCCACTAGCCTTAATATTTAACGTTTATGTTCGTACTTTCCTATTTCTATCTCTCTAATACTGCTTCTACGATTTATAATTTCTCTTTAAAGTAACACAAACGAAACTCTGAATTCAAGTCTAATGTTCATTTCACTATCTTCATGCAGAAACCAGTTATTAAACATGATAAAGAAGTTCCTAGCTGTTATAGCAACAATGAAATCTTATCTTTACCGAATAAAAAGCAGCACAAAACAAATTTAAAGCCAAACAAACTGGATAGACTTTTGAATCATCTGATAAACGTGCCTTTTTAATAACTTTTTTTTTTATACAACCTTACTGGAAGTATTTTGACTTATAGTATACCACGTAAATCATTTAAAAATTTGAATTTGTTTTTTGTTTTATTTTGTATTTTATATATTTGGATTGGTGCCCAAACACAGCCTTTTTGGGAATATTTGGACTATTAAAGCATTCATGTGTTAAGATTTTTATTAACTGCAGATCACATTATTTCTATTCATCGTCACTAAACACCCAAAAAATCTTACGAGGCTGCTAGAATATTGTTGTTTGCTGAGGTTAACATTAAAGATTCCAAAGACAAGCGAAATATATGATTTTGTTGTTTTTGGATAGACGAATTATGTAGCACCGTAAAATTTAATAAACATTTTGCAACAAAAGAAGTATCTTATGTGTTTGAACTTCTTAACTCGGACGTTTATACTATATATAGTATCGCCTTTATCAACTTCTGTTTCATACAGTTTGGAACAATACTTTCGAAATCTATATTTTACAAATTTAATTTTTTTATATAATATACATCTTCATTAAAATATTTTGTACTCACTTTTGTTGTGTTATTGTAAATACTGATTTGGAAACAATCCGTTTGCCAGTATGCCAAATACGTCCAATATACTTCATGCGCTGTATGGCTACGATAGCCAAGGCAACAGTCCTAAAATTAAAAAGGAAACAAAATTGATAAATTATTCTTAATTCTCCAAAATTAACTTCTTAAACTTACTTAAATAATTTCTTCTTAGGCCGTTGATTCTGCAACATTTGGCCACCATTGAAGGCAGCCAAAGCTCTTTGCTCACTATCCTGATAATTTTGCAGGGAAATCTTTAAATAACGTTTTTGATAAACCAAAGCCTTGCGATGAGATTCTACACGCAAATAACGTCCTAGCAAATGATTACAACGTTCTTCCAGTTCACTAACATTGGCAGTACCGCTTAATTGAGCTTCAAGTTCTTCACATTTTCTTTGTAGTTGACGCCTTTCCTCCACCAAATATTGTACTGTTTCAGCCATTTGTTTATTTTCTTGAGTATTTTCTGCCAGCAGAGTATTAATTTCTTTCATTTTTTGTAAAAATTGTTCGGGTACCGATGTTTGACCTTCACGCATAGCCAAATTGGCATTAGCATTAGCTAAAGCTTCTGCTAGTTTAACTTCTCTTTGGGCGGAGCGTTCTACATCAAAACGTAATTGATTGATGGTTTTATTAAGACCTTCTTTTTCGCTTTCTAGAGAAAATAATTGTGTTTTCAATTCTTGTATTTCGGCCATTAGTTGAGCATATTCTTTATGTTGTTTTTCTTTGCGTGTAAAACGTCGGGTTTCAGCTTCTTGTAGACTAGAAATACGGGCTTCTAGGGATTCTATTTCTTGTGTTTGGAGAGTAAGACGTTCTTGGAGATGTTCTATTTCCATTTCAGCATTATCTTTATCTCTGGCCACTTTATCCATTTCACGTTTAAGTTTTTCACAATATTCAATTCTTTCCGAGAGCTCTTTTTCATAGCGGGATCTTTCTCTCTCGGTATTTCTTTGTAAATCAGCGCAGCGCTCACGTTCTCTTTCATTTTGTGCTGTTAACAATTTAATTTCACTTTTAAGGCGATCAGCTAATTCAGATTCAAAATCAGTTAAAGATCTGGGGGATTTACGGGGCGATTCTGTGGGTGATTTTAATAGAGCAGAATTACGACGACTATCAGTTCTTTGCAAAGTTGTTAGCTGTCCTTGTAAACGTTCACATCTTTCTCTTTCTATATCCAATTGTTTGTGTAATTCATCTTCTTGTTCTAAAGCTGATTCCAAACGTTTACGCATAGCCTCTATGATTACTACATCTTGTTCTTGTACTTCTTGAGAATGTTGTTTTTCTAGCAACAATTCTTGGCGTATCTCCTCAGCATGTTCTCTTTCTACAGCAATTTGAGCTTTTAAAGCTTCCAATTGATTTAGTAATTCACGTTCTCCCGTAAAGTTTTCATCATCTGTGGTACCGGGATGTTCATTGGCCACTATTTTCTCTTGATGAGAACGATCTAAATTATTCTCTTCTTCACTTTCTATGGCTTTTAAAATATTCGAGTCTAATTGAGCGGAGTAATTTAACTCTTTTTCCACTTGTTGGGCTATTTCATCGACCGAGAACTGTTTGGAACTGTTATCACTATTTTGTTGTTTCAATTTTTCTACTTCTTTTTCCAAACTAGAGATTTGTAGCTGTAGTTCACCTATGGTATCCTCAGCTATGGACAGTTTGGTAGTTAGGGTAAGCAGCCTCTCATCTTTGGTTTTTATTTCTTCATTTAATAATTCGATTTGTTTCTTACGATCTTCATTATCTCTTTGTACATATTTGCATTGTTCATGAGACTCACTTATCACCTTAAGTTCTTTTCTTAAGTTTTCTCTTTCCTTCATTTCATTTTCAGTGTTTTTCAATATTTTCTCTTCCATTTCTTTGAGGCGTTTTATAAGCGTTTCCTCACTTTCTTGATAATTTTTTAAATTCTTTTCATTTTTACTTAGCAACTCGGATTTTTCCTTCTTCAATTTATCTTGTTCTCTTAGAAGATTTTCAATTTCTAAAGATTTTTCCAAAAGCTCTTGCTGTAAATCTTTATATTTCTTACATTCAGCTTGAAGACTTAACAATTCCTTTTGACTATGGGCCAATTCATCTTGGAGATTGGTAAACCTTAATTGTGAGGATAATAAATATTCAGCATTTTTATCTTTTTCTTTTTCTAGCTCTGAAATCTTTTCTTTAAGTTCTTGAATTTCTTGGGCCATTTTCTCTTTAGCCTCTAAATGTTCTTGTGGTGTTGGCTTATTCTCAGGAGTTTGCTGATTAGTGGGTGTTTTCAATTTCGAATCTTCTGTCATGGCAGAGAAATTTATTTGTCTTGGTACTAAAGCTGGTGTTATAGAAGCTCCTGACTGGGCTGAACCCAATATATTAGGATCTTGGAAGTAGTGAGGATGATCAAAGGTGTTGACTTGCTGTAAAGTAGTAAAACCTGACAAGTCTTCAGTACGTTTATGAGTCAAATTGGCCACTACACCTTTAGAAGTGTCCATGGTATTATGTAAAAATCCACCACTTCCCTCGGGCAGCAAAAGAGGAGAAGTCATATTATTAGCCGCCGCTCTACGTACCACATCAGGCTCATCAAATTCTGTTATAGAAACTATATCACTTAATGTTCTACCACTTAATTTGGTGCTGGCCTCATCTGCTTTCTTAGTGCCTCCTACAGAGGAAGCTTGACTCATGTCCATTACCGATTGCAATTCTTTTTCCTTATTTTCCAATTGTTCTTTTAAATGATCTATTTCCTCATTTTTATCCGCCAACATTGTTTCCATTAGATCTGGCAAAGCTAATTTATTAATCATTTCATTTTTAATTTTATCTTTTAGTTTTTGATTTTCCGCCTGCTTTAGTTTAAGTTCATTTTCTAATCTTTCTAAAGCACTACGATCCGGCTGGTGCTCTACCGCTAGCTCAGCTTCCAAACGATCTATGGCCATTTTACTCTTTTCCAATTGTTGCTTCATGGTGGCAATTTGTTTGTCACGATTTGATAGAGTCTCACGTACATTCTGTAATTCATTTTGAAGATCATGGATGCGTATATTCAAATCGGAAGTATTGCAACGTTGTAGTTCTTCAGCCCGTTGACGTTGTTCTTCGAGTCGAGATTGTAAAGCCGAAATGCGTTGAGTTTGCTCGGACATACGCTCTTGCAAAGACTCACGCTCATGCTGAAGTTCCTAAGGTGGGAAGGAGAGAAAAAGAGAAAGATATTATTATAATTATTATTTACTGTGAGCAGTTAAAAATATTTTAAAATCATTGGCTATGAAATAGTTTTAATAATATTTTATATTCTAATTACTACTTGTAACAACCTAATTGAAATTTACATCAATCAATTAGAAAATTATAGTCAGGAAAAAACAAGCAACAGTTTAAAGACCTATTTGTTGTAAAATCATCACCAACTATTTTCAATTAACTAGAACGTTACTCCCATTTAATTGATAAGACACATTACAAACATTTTACCATATTAAATATAAAAGAAACTAAAAGAAACAAGAATAAATACTTAATACTTATAAATGACATAAAAGATACTTTTTACGAGTACAAAAGATGACTGCAAACAACTGCTTACAATATAATTTAATTAAAATTTTAAATTGTTGAACTCTAGATGCATTTAAATAAAATGGAATTATTTGAATATTTTTCCTCCATCTCCACAAATAGCACTTTGTAAGTGCAAAACCATATAAAAAGATAAACAAAAAAGATAATTTTATTAAAGAGTTTTTCTTATGAAAAACAGTTTTGTGTATTATCGTATTTATGCATTTAAAAAGTAATAAAATTTTCATATTTTTTTTTTTTTTTAAGCACAACAGAATTTTTGCAGTTTTCTTAATAAAATAAACTTTGAAATAAAAAAATTTAAAGCAGTTGTTTTTAATAAAGCATCATAATAATAATAATAAAAAGGGAAATAAACCATTTCTCAAGAAAAATCTAAAAGAAAAAGTTATTCTAAACATAATAATAAACACCCGATAATATCTATATTATTACTTAATAATTCCTTTTAGAAATGGTGTAACATACATATGCAGCAAACTTAATAGACAGACAACTCACAGCTCATACTCATTCAATTGAAAACAATTCAATCAGTGCTATCGTTCTGTGGTATGTACGACGAATATTTTTTTTTTTTTTTTTTTGTAAAATAATCAAGATATACTTGTACATACTTGTGCTCATACCCTTATACATATAAACTCATCAAATGTCATGAACCCCATGGTGACTGATATTGCACTTTAGTGCAAAATAACACCACAGATTTGTGATGCTCGACATTTTTTTTTTGTTTTTGTTGCTTTACGATTTATATACTATTTTATTATTAGTTTAGTTTTAAGTTTATTTAAAGCTCTATAAAACAAAGGACAAGTAATGTTATCTACTTTCATATTTGCTGGAAAGAGAATATAAAAAAAACAAGTGAACAAACAGGAAGTAAGATAGAAAATTACTTTGATATTTATAAACAAAAGGATAACAAAAACATAAGGGTGAGAGAGGAAAAAAGTACTTGTAACAAAATCCTTTATAAATTAACAATATCAAGTATTAAATTGAACATTTATTTTTAAATAAAAGAAGTTTAAAAGAATGGAAACTGAAATTTACGAATTCAACGCGAAATTGTTTCAGAATTGTCCTACTTGAAAAAGAAAGTTATCCCTAATTGTTATATTCCAAGAAAAATCGTCGATAGTTTGTCTAATCCTTAGAAAAAAATATTTATAAAAATGTTATCAATAACTGATCTATTCTATAGAAAAGTTATCTATAATTTATTCATCCTATAAAAAATTTATCGATAACGGAAGAGAATTCCGTAGAAAATTTATCGATAACTAATCTAATCTATAGAAAAGTTATCGATAACTAATCTATTCCATAGAAAAGTTATCGATAACTAATCTATGCCGTAGAAAAGTTATCGATAACTAATCTATTCCATAGAAAACTTATTATTCATAGAAAAGTTATCGCTAACTAATCTATTTTATAGAAAAGTTATCGATAACTAATATATTCTATAGAAAAGTTATCGATAACTAATCTATTCTATAGAAAAGTTATCGATAACTAATCTATTCTATAGAAAAGTTATCGATAACTAATCTATTCTATAGAATAGTTATCGATAACTAATCTATTATATAGAATAGTTATCGATAACTAATCTATTCTATAGAAAAATTATCGAAAACTTACCTATTCTAAAGAAAATTTATCGATAACTAATTTATTCCATAGAAAAGATATCGATAACTAATCTATTCTATAGAAAAGTTATCGATAACTAATATATTCTATATAAAAAATTAGAAAATTTATCGACAACTAATCTAATCTATAGAAAAGTTATCGATAACTAATCTATTCTATAGAAAAGTTATCGATAACTAATCTATTCTATTGAAAAGTTATCGATAACTAATCTGTTCTATAGAAAAGTTATCGATAACTAATCTATTCTATAAAAAGTTATCGATAACTAATCTATTCCATAGAAAAGTTATCGATAACTAATCTATTCTATAGAAAAGTTATCGATAACAAAACTATTCTATAGAAAAATTATCGATAACTAATCTATTCCATAAAAAAGTTATCGATAACTATATATTCCATAGAAAAGTTATCGATAACTAATCTATTCTATAGAAAAGTTATCGATAACTAATCTATTCTATAGAAAAGTTATCGATAACTAATCTATTCTATAGAAAAATTATCGATAACTAATCTATTCTATAAAAAATTATCGATAACTAATCTATTCTATAGAAAATTGATCGATAATTCTTCTATTCCATAGAAAATTTATCGATAACTCTTCTATTCCTTAGAAAATTTATCGCTAACTCTTCTATTCCATAGAAAAGTTATCGAAAAAAGTTTAGAAAATTTATCGATAACTAATCTAATCTATAGAAAAGTTATCGATAACTAATCTATTCTATAGAATAGTTATCGATAACTAATCTATTCTATAGAATAGTTATCGATAACTAATCTATTCTATAGAATAGTTATCGATAACTAATCTATTCTATAGAATAGTTATCGATAACTAGTCTATTCTATAGAATAGTTATCGATAACTAATCTATTCTATAATAGTTATCGATAACTAATCTATTCTATAGAATAGTTATCGATAACTAATCTATTCTATAGAATACTTATCGATAACTAATCTATTCTATAGAATAGATTATATCTATCGATATATATTTTATTCTATATAACTTTTATTCCTTATAGAAAAGCTATCCACAACTAATATATTATATAGAAAAATTATCGATAATTGTTCTACCCTATAGATAATTTTGTATCGACAATTATTAATAATTTTCTATAGAGTACAACAATTATCGATAATTTTCAATAGATTAGAACAATTATCGATAATTTTCTATAGAGTAGAACAATTTCGATAATTTTCTATATAGTAGAACAATTATCGATAATTTTCTATAAAGTAGAACAATTATCGATATTTTTCTATAGAGTAGAACAATTATCGATAATTTTTCTATAGAGTAGAATAATTATCGATAATTTTTCTATAGAGTAGAACAGTTATCGATAATTTTTCTATAGAATAGAACAATTATCCATAATTTTTCTATAGAATAGAACAATTATCCATAATTTTTCTATAGAATAGAACAATTATTCATAATTTTTCTATAGAATAGAACAATTATCCATAATTTTTCTATAGAATAGAACAATTATTCATAATTTTTCTATAGAATAGAACAATTATCCATAATTTTTCTATAGAATAAAACAAAATTATCGATAATTTTTCTATTCTACAGAAAAAATATCGATGATTTGTTTTTTTCAATTCTGTAGAAAAAAATATCGTTTTTTTTTTTTTTTTTTTTTTGTTTGCTACTTTATAAAAGAATTTTTAATTGTTTTTTTTTTAATGCTATAGGAAAATTGTTTTTATTCTATGAAAAATTATTAACGATTTTATATAGTCTATGCGTTTTAATTTGTTTTTGCTTAAAATGTTACTATTTGTTTATTTTTTATTATCCCAACAAACCAAATGATATCGTAATGATATCATAACGATATCATTTCGGCGATAAAGAAGCCCGAGAATGATATCATTTATAATTCTAAAATGATATAGGTTGCTTTCTAAAAGGTACACTCGAAAATGATATCATAATTTTTGAAAATAACGATATTAGTAATGATATCGTTAAATTTAAGCAGCGCGATAACTTAGCAATATATTCAAGAATATACACATATATATGTAGCATAATTGGATGACTTATAAATATTCTAAATAATTTAAAATTAAAACGACATAACAATAATAAACTAAAGATCATCCTGCTTCATATTTTTATTTAATCCAAAAACATTTCCTCTTGAAATCCAAGCTAATATTGATTCCTTTGTATGGCCCCTTTTATTTTCATTAAAATTTGCTGTAAAAATATAATTTTCATATATTACATAACATAAAATATTGTTTTTCCACAAAAATTTTCAATTTATTTTTATTTTCCTAAAAATATTTGAAGTTTTTTTCTAAGGGAAAAATTATTTCGAAATTTTATTATATAATTTTAAAATTATGATATCATTAATGATACTGTATCGTTTCTTGGTTTGTTGGGATGAAATTTAATATTATTACGTATTTAAAAATTACTGATTTGAAAAATTGATTAAATATTGTATGATATCAATTACATTTGGATAATAAATAATAAAAACATCGCAAAATGATTAGTTTTTTGTTTTATAAAATATTTAACGCTTAAATACATCTGTTTTAAAGTGATATGTATTCAGTTTTTTTTTTTTTTATTTACTATCTATGTCGTTACATTTAATTTAGAATGTTTTTGTGTATTTTTTTATTTAATGTTTGGCCTGTTTATAAATTATGCTGTTTTAGACTAAAGAAGAAAAAAAATATAATAAATAATAAAAAAAATTGGCGGTTGTTTATTCTATATATAAAACTATCGTCCCAAAATTTGTTGTTGTGTTGTCTGTTAATAATTTTCGAATTTACACTTTCATCTAAAAGTTCCCAAAGCATTAACTGCGTCATACACAAAGTGTGTAAGCGAAGAACATTTTACTTCAATAATTTAAAAATAAATTAATTTTGATAATAAAATATAAATTAATTAAATGCAAAAATAGCTACAGATTAATTATAATTTTAATTAAATCATATTTATATTTTTTTTCTCTTCAAATGAATGTTTTTATAACTGTTCAATATAATCGTTTATATATACATATGTATCGCATTTTGGGTTATGTTATTAATTTATTTTTACAAATTTTTCTTCAAAAATATTTCTTGTACACACTTTCATGTTTTTGCAACAAGTCTCTGAACAAACACACTCATTCCAACATAAGATTATATGTTTAAAAATATTATATTTATGTATATTTTTGCGTAATGGGAACGCATAAAAATATCTTCTGTGTAGGGATACATTTCCCCATTTAAATAATTATTATGCAGCAGCCAACATTTTAACCCAAATTTTATTAAAATGTATTTGATTATGAGAAAATAAATTTTTATTCATTTGAATTTTAGTTTTTCTTGTATTGTTTAGTGAAATTACAAAATATTTAATTATTCCATTCATCTAATGAAAATGTTTATTTAAATTTCATTGCATTAGTTGAAAATCTATTCCATGAAAAAATACGTTTAAAGAAATTGCCGTTAAATTAAAGTACACATACACACAGATACATAAACGGGGAGAAATTGTTGGATATTTTATAAATACAATGGATTTGGTTGTTGTTTAGTAGGTTTTGGATTTCTAGTAATTGAGTTTATGGAGATTTTATCTGCTAAATGTAACATTTGTTTTATATCATGTAACACTTTCGCATTAACAAGTTGTTTTGTTTCTTCCCTTTTTTTCTTTTGATATAAATATTTAGATTTTACATCTTCAAATGAAACTTTAAAGATTTGGGAAATTTTAAAGTAAATAGGTATTAATGTGAAAAATTTCTATTTGAAAATTATTTAATTGGAATATCTAAATTTAGTTTTGAGTGAAATTCTATCACTTCTAAGCAAACTGTAGATAAATTCTACAGATTAGAACAATTATCGATAATTTTCTATAGAGTAAAATAATTATCAATAATTTTTTCTAAAGAATAGAATAAAATTATCGTTAATTTTGTCAGTAGAATAGGAAAAAATTATAGATAATTTTTTCCATAGAACAGAACAAAATTATGGATAATTTTTATTTATTTTATTTTTTCATAAAACAACAAAATTATCAATAATTTTTTCTACAGAATAGAAGAAAATTATCGATAATTTATCTATATAATAG
The DNA here is from genome assembly GCA_951394005.1 of Protophormia terraenovae. NCBI lineage: Eukaryota > Metazoa > Arthropoda > Insecta > Diptera > Calliphoridae > Protophormia > Protophormia terraenovae. The sequence continues at coordinate 21,363,384 of OX596075.1, forward strand.
AATAGTTATTAAGAACCTTTCTCTTGAATAATATAATTATCGATAACTTTTCTTTAGAATAGAATAGTTATTGATAACTTTTCTATAAAACAGAACAATTATCGATAATCTTTTTATAAAATTGAACAGTTATCGATAACTTCTCTATAAAACGTAACAGCTAGCAATAACGTTGCTATAGAATAGAACAGCTATCGATTTTTTCTATAGAATAGAACAATTATCGATAACTTTTCTATAAAATACAATAGTAATCGATCTCTTCCATAGAGTAGAGCTATTATCGATAACTTTTCTATAGAATAGAATGATTATCGATAACTTTTTTATAGAATAGATCAATTATCAATATTTTTTATAGAATAGAACAATTATCGATAACTTTTCTATAAATTAAAACAATTATTGATAACTTTTATATAAAATATATGAGTTATCGATAACGTTTCTATAGAATCTATAACTTTTCTATATAATAGAACAGTTATCGAACAATTTTCTATAAAATATAACAGTTATCGAACAATTTTCTATAAAATAGAACAGTTATCGATAACATTTCTATAAAATAGAACAGTTATCGATAACTTTTCTATAGAATAGAACAGTTATCTAAAACTTTTCTATAGAATAGAACAGTAATCTATAACTTTTCTAAATAATAGAACTGTTATCGATAACTTTTTTATAAAATAGAACAGTTATAACATTTCTATTAAATAGAACAGTTATCTATAACTTATCTATATAATAGAACAGTTATCGATAGCTTTGCTATAGAGTACAATTGTAATCGATAACTCTTCCATAGAGTAGAGCTATTATCGAAAACTTTTTTATAGAATATATTAATTACTGATGACTTTTTTATAGAATAGAACAATTATCGATAGCTTTTCTATAAAATAGAACAGTTATCGATAACTTTTCTATAAAATATAAGAGTTATCCATAACGTTTCTATAAAATAGAACAGTTATCGATAGCTTTGCTATAGAATAGAACAGTTATCGATAAATTTGCTATAGAATAGAACAGTTATCGATATTTTTATAGAATAGATCAATTATCGATAACTTTTTTATAGAATAGATCAAATATCTATAACTTTTCTATAAAATAAAATAGTTATCGATAAAAAAAAATAGAACAATTATCGATAACTTTTCTATAAAATACAATAGTAATCGATAACTCTTCTGCAGAGTAAAGCTATTATCGATAAATTTTCTTTAGAATATAGCGACATTTTTTTTATATTAGCGATATTTTTTGTACATCATAAAACATTTTTCGATAACTTTTCTATAAATTAGAACAGTTATCGATAACTTTTCTAAATAACAGAACAGTTATCAGCAAATATTATTAACTTTCAATAAAATATTTATTTGTCATCACTGTTCTTTTAATAATTTTTTAAATTTTCCTTCACTTTCACTATTGTTTATTAATGACATCAACAAATTAAGGTAAATTTAGAAATACTTTTTTTATGCTTATATTTTTGCATTAATTATTTTGTTGCTATTTTCAAAACTGTTCAATGAGTATATGTCAAAACATCTTAATGAACATAAATAATAAATTAAGAAAAAAAAAATATTTATTTTTTGGCAAACAAATTTCAATTATACAATTTAGAAAAACAAATTCATTACAAAAAACAATTGTATAGAAAAAAAACCACCGAAAAAATATTAAAAAAACCTTCACAAAAACTTTAATAATATTTTGGAATTGAACTTGATTTACGAATGCCATTCAAGAGGAAGGAAAATGATGAACAAACTTACCCTGAACGGGCTCATTTTAAAAGTTACATGTTTTTGCAACATTTAGACCACGAACAATAAAATCTTAAATTATGTTTAAATTCACATGTTTAATAATAAATAAGAATTTTATTATAATAAACATTTAAAAGAAATGTCACAAAAAACACACACTTGTTAATAAATACAATAGAAATTAATTGAATTAAAGAATACAAAATTAAATTAGCTGCTCACTAAACAACGTTCTATGAGATACTAAAATGCTGCAGATTTAATGCTGTCAGTATAAAGACTGTAAAAATCAAACAAATGGGGATGTAGAGAAATTTAATTGATCTCGTCTGTAACAGACAGCATCATATAGAGTACTAAAGCTTTTGTTATAACAAAGACTTTTAGGTTTTTGAATTGAAATATTTTGAAAATTATTTTACCCAATACTTTTACCTTAAAAAAGCTTTCAATTTTCTTTTTATCAAACTTAAAGCTAAAAAGTTTTATTTTTTCCACTACTCACCACACATGCTGTTCTCATTTGTTGTATTTGCATTTCCAAATCTCTTATACGTTTTACAGCAGCCTCTTCTACTCGTGAGTGTTTAGATAATTTATCCACCACCCGTTGTACACCCTCCATGGTAAGAGAATGTTGTCTTGGTGATGGGTGAACTGGGGAACCTTGTGGTGGTGTTACTATTGTGGTTAGTAGAGATTGTGCTTTATTACTACAACCATGTACGGAAACATCTTCAGTTACACTTAAACTACAGGAGTTGGTATTTGAATGTAAGGATTCTAAATTTTTAGTTTTTTGTTCTAGAGTATTTTCTATATCACGTAATTGTTCCACCACTTGATCCATAATTATACTTTGTTCGGCAGAGGGACGTATATTTTGTAATTTTTCCTCTAGCTGATTGATGTGCACTTGATAGTTTTGTTCTATTTCGGTTTTAAGACTTTGTACTTCACTTTGGAGGGTTTCATTGGAACGGGATTGAGTGTTGATAAATTCTTCCAGTTGCTGGAAAGAAAGGAACGGGAAAAAATATTACAATTTACATAAATAAAAATATTATACTCTTAAGAATATTATCGATATTTTCCATTCTTAAGAACATTATTGTTAATTTTTATTCTTAAGAAAATTATCTATAATTTTTTCTATTCTAAAGAAAATAGTCGATAACTTGTTTCTATTCTAAAGAAATTTATCGATAATTTTTTCCATTCAAGAAAATTATCGATAATTTTTTTCCATTCTAAAGAAAATGATCGACCCTATTATAAAGAAAATTATCGATATTTTTCTTTTTTTATATTCTAAAGGAAATATTTGATTCTATATAAAATTATCGATATAATTCTTATAAAGAAGACTAAAAATTAAAAAATTAAATTTACCTTAACTTTTTCACCCATAACATGTTCATTGAGTGCTTTTGTCTCCACTTGGGTTTCCAAATCCGATATTATTTCACGCAACACAAAGATCTTATCGATGGAAGCCTTCAACTCAACCTCAAATTTATCACGTTTACTAGTCGATTCCTGTAGTTTTTGGGTTAATTCACGAACTTGGGATTCTAGGTGCTCTACCTAAAGTCACAACAATAAACAAAAAAAAAAAAAAATAAAAATTTTAAAATATTCCATTATGTATTTCAAAAAATAATTTTAAATGATTTATTATTTTTTGCTAAACTTACATTTAGTTTAAAAACTTTTTTTTATTGTAGCGTGCAAAAACAAAAAATTTTGTTAGTTAAACAATTGTTGTTAGTGCTTTAGTTTTAAACACAAAAATATTTAAAAGATGTTGTTAAAAAAAATTAAAAAGAAAAACATAATAAGAATCTAAATAAAAAGACAATGATAAATTTGAAAAAAGAAAATTATTCCCTTGGCAAATAGCAGAGGGTCTAAAATGTTTTTTGGGACCACCATAATAGCATGGACCATTTACTAAATAAAATTAAAATTCCATATATTATTTTTAACCTTGAATTCGTTACAAAGAAAAAACAAAATGCGGAACAAAGAAAATTTTGCTCCAAAATACAAAAGATTATGTGTGAAATATTTACAGCAGGTGTTGTTAATATTCTTCGCATTTATCATAGCTGTAACTTATGAATGAAATAAAAAATAAAAATACTTTTTATTTCATTTCTATTTCTTACTTCTAATTAAAAATATTTGTTAATCAATCTATTATCTTTTGAACAAAAATATTAAGGATTTTTATTTATACTAAAACGATTGAATTTATTATAAATTTGTATCTGATTGAACAAAATAAATTAAAAATTAAAATATTTTATTTAACCAAAAGAAAAACAAATATATTTTTATAAGAAGATAATCAAAAGTTTTTTATTTGATTATTTTAAAGTTTAATAATATTCATATGTATTTTATTTAAATAAAAAAAGTTCAACAAATCTTTCTGATTTTTATTCAAAAACTTTATATTCAAATAGAAACATTTAAAATAAATATTTTTATTATTTTATTCAACAAAAACTCCAAAAAATAAAAATATTCAGCCTCAAAAGGCTTGAATAACAAAAAATTATAAAATTTTTTCAAATATTCAAGTATAAAAAAAATATTTTACTTATTTTTCTTTTTCAAAGTAAATTTAAAACTATTCAAACAAATTCATGTTGAATAAAAATATTCAAAAGTTTTCTATGAATAAAAAAAATTGAATGTTTTAAAACAGATATTATTTTATTTTTAAAATGGAAAATAAAATAAAGAACAATTGTATTTAAACTGAAGAAATAAAATATATTTTAAAATTAGTTAAAGACTTAGGAATTTGATTTATATTTTATAAATTCATATTCGAATACTTTTGTGGAAATTTTATTTTATCTAACTTGTTAACAAATGGAATAATATTTAAATAATTTTTATTCAAATTAATTTCAAGTAACTGAAAATCATATTACAAAGAGTATAAAATAATTTTAAAGAAATTTATTTCTAAAAATATAAATAAAATATTAAAATAATTTATTTTTAACAAATATTTTGATTGAAAATATTCACAATGAACAGCTATGGCATTTATCTATTTATTTATTTTTATTAACTTAAATATTTATAAACATAAGAGTATTAGAAGAAAATATCAAATAAAAACATAAATTGTTAGTAAATTTACCAAAACAAATTTGTTAATGTTATAAAATTATACATGCAAAATTAAATTTGAATTAAAGTTTTTACAATTTTTTTCATAAAATTTAAAAACTAAAAAGATAAAAATAATAATGAAAGAACTTGAAAGCACAGAATCATCCCATTAGTTAAGGGTCATTCAAATTAATTCCAATTTTGAATACAGAACAGTTTTCATTTAAATATGTACATAACTTTTTAAGCAATTGAGCTAAATAAAAACAAAAATTGAATTAAAAATTGATTTAAAAAGAATTATTGTGCTACTCTATAGAAAAATTAACGAAAATTGTGCCACTCTATAGAAAAATTATCGATAACTGTTCTATTCTCTAGAAAAATTATCGATAATTGTTCTACTCTAAATAAAAATTATTGATTATATTTCTACTCTCCAGAAAAATTTTCAATAATTATTCTATTCGAAAGAAAATGATCGATATTTTTTTCTATTCTAAAGAAAATTATCGGCATTTTTTCTATTCTAAAGAAATTATCGGTATTTTTTTCTATTTAAAAGAAAATCGATAACCTTTTCTATTCTAAAGAAAATGATCGATAACTTTTTCTATTCTAAATAAATTTATCGATAACTTTTTCTATTCTAAAGAAATTTATCGATAACTTTTTCTATTCTAAATAAATTTATCGATAACTTTTTCTATTCTAAAGAAAATTATCGATAATTTTTTCTATTCTAAAGGAATTTATCGATAATTTTTTCTATTCTAAAGAAAATTATCGATAATTTTTTGTATTCTAAAGAAAATTATCGATAATTTTTTGTATTCTAAAGAAAATTATCGATAATTTTTTGTATTCTAAAGAAAATTATCGATAATTTTTTGTATTCTAAAGAAAATTATCGATAATTTTTTGTATTCTAAAGAAAATTATCGATAATTTTTTGTATTCTAAAGAAAATTATCGATAATTTTTTGTATTCTAAAGAAAATTATCGATAATTTTTTCTATTCTAAAGAAAATTATCGATAATTTTTTCTATTCTAAAGAAAATTATCGATAATTTTTTCTATTCTAAAGAAAATTATCGGTAATTTTTTCTATTCAAAAGAAAATGATCGATAACTTTTTCTATTCAAAAGATAATGATCGATAATCATTTCTATTCTAAAGAAAATGATCGATAATCATTTCTATTGTAAAGAAAATTATCGATAATTTTTTCTATTCTAAAGAAAATTATTGATAATTTTTTCTATTCTAAAGAAAATCATCGAAAATTTTTTATATTTTAAAGATATTTATATTTTTCTCTACTAGGAAAATTGTGTCCATCCTTTAAAATTAATTTATTAAAAATTATTAAATTAACAAAAGGATTTATATAAAATATTAATAAAAAAACAAATATAAAATCATAATATACATAAAAATACTTTGCAAAAATACCTAAAAATTTAAAAAGCTTTAAAACAAAAAAACTAACTACTCTTTTTATAAAATATTTTTAATATGGCGGCAATTTCGAAACATATGTATATTTAGAATTATAATCACATCTTTTATAAGTTAATACAAATTATTGTATAAAAATAAATTAAAATTTTAATAACTTAAAACTATTTAATTGAACAAAAAAAATCATCACCAAACCAAATAATAAATTTAAATTTAATTGAAATAAAAATCAAGACAATAGAAGAAAAAAATTTCAAATCCATAACCAAAATAATAAAAAAGAATCCATCCTAATTTAGTTTAGAGAAAAAAATTATAAGAAAACAAAAACAAACAATAGAACCAAAGAACGAAAAGTTGCATTAGACCAATCTTGAAGTAGTAATAGTAGATTTATTTTGAAAACTCACCTCCTCAGAGGCATTTGCATAAGAGCTGCGTTCTTTTTCTTTATCCCTTAGTTGAGCTTTTAAATTTTCGATTTCCTTGATAAATTCATCACGTTCTTGTTCACGTTCGGCGGCCTGTTCCTCCAAAAACTGACGAGTGGCCTTTAATTGTTTATCGGCCGTAATAATCTGAGATTTGAGTGTTTTTTATAATTTTTGAGATAGAAATATTTTTATAAAGTAATAAATACTTACAAGGAAAATTATACTTAAAATAATTAAGAAGCCTAAATTTAATATCTACTTATGAATAATATTTTCAAAAATTTGTTCAAGAAAAATATAAAAAATAATATTTTCTTTAAGATAAAGAGCTTATCCTTAAATTTTATCCATAATAAAACAATGTTATTTTCTATAGAAAAATAATCTCAGAATTTGCATTATTACCTATAGGAAAATAAGCTCTGAATCAGGGTTATTTTCTATAGGAAAATGATCTCAGAATCTGAGTTATTTTCTCTAGAAAAATTAACTCAGAATCTGAGTTATTTTCTATAGGAAAATGAACTCAGAATATGAGTTATTTCCTAAAGAAAAAGAAATTCAGAATATGAGTTATTTTCTATAGGAAAATGTACTCAGTATGCGAATTATTTTCTAAATGAAAATTTACTCAGAATCTGAGTTAATTTCTATAGGCAAATGAACTCAAAATCTATAGGAAAATAAGTTCAGAATCGGAGTTATTTTCTATAGGAAAGTCAGCTCGGAATCTGAGTTATTTTGTAATAATAAATAAGCTCAGATTTGAGTTATTTTTTTACAGGTAAATAATTTTAGAATTATTCTGAGATTTATATAAAACTTATATAATTGCTTTATATCCAAACTACAGTATTTTTCAAGTTATTACAATATCAAAAGCATGCTGGCAAATATTCATTACCAATTTTTTTATTTACTAATCCAATATTTACAAAACTACTCTAAATTTGTCCTCAATAATAAAAGAAAAATAGATAAAACTTACCTGTGACTGCAAATCTTCACGATCCTTTTTGCTGCACTCCACTACTTTATCACCCTCGCGGCAAAAATCTTCAATCATTTGCAGCAGTTGGACGGTAGAATCATTACCTTGTTGTTTCTGTGTAGGAGTTGATAATATATTGCGCGCCTTTTCTTGCAGCAAAGCAAAACTTGAAGATGAATGTTCAGAATGGGACAAACGTTGTGGTGATTTCATAGAACCCAAACCATAACCTTCATTATATTCGATATTATTTAGAGAACTTAATTGTGATAATTGATCTCTTAAATGTTGTAACTCTTGTCCTAATTCCGAGTTACGTGATATGGTATGTTCCAATTCATGCTGCAAGCGGACACGATCATTTTCAGATTTTACCAAACGATTTTTTAATTCCACCAATTGGAAATTTAATTCCGAGGCATTATTTGTGGTGCAAGAATTGTTATCTAAATAGAATTTATTAAGATCGGGTGGAAGAGAGCTAAGATTTTGTGAGAGTTGTATTAAAGATGACTGATGAGTGGGCAATTGTTGTTCATTAAGAGAATTGACACGTATAAATTTACGTTGTTGCATTTTTAAACCATCCTCTTGTTCACTATCATGTTTTTCTCGTTCACTAGAGAAACTTTCTCTTCTCTCTTTGCTGTCATGTTTCTTAACAACTTCCTCAGATAAATGCAATAAATAAGAAGCTTCAGAACGTAAACGTTCTAAACATTCTTTAAGATCAAAATCTTCACTGGTATCTGCATTTTTATCACTAACATATTGTACTAAACTAGGATCTTCTACAACTTCTAATAGACTTTGAACATCGGGTATCATACGTAATTTACTGCTATTTAAAGTCTCATTTAAAAGGGAAGTATTGAGAGTAAAATCTTCTAGAGCATGTTCTTCAAGAGTACGATTACAGGAAAGGAGACGTTGTACTTCTTCAGCTAGATTTTCGGTAATATCATTCTCACAATTGGCCACATATTTAAGCAATTCCGAGAGTACTTGTCTGAAAGCTTTTGAGAGCTCACGTAAACTGTCACGTTCACTGAGCAGTTTGTCAAAATCACGAACAGAATCAAACGTTGAGTGACGTTTGTTCTTGCGATTTAATTGTTTTTCATAGTCTTGTTTTAAGCGAGACATCTGAAAGAAAGAGAAGAATTTTTTTAAATAAAAAGAATTCGATTAGATCAAAAAGCTCAGAGTCTGAGTTACTTTCTAAATCGGAAATAAGCTCAGAGTTTGGCATATTTTATATAGGAAAATAAGATCAGAATCTGAGTTATTTCCTACAGAAAAATAAGCTCAGAATCTGAGTTATTTTTTATAGGAAATTAAGTTCATATTTCTTGTTATTTTCTATAGGAAAATAAGCTCAGAATCTGAGTTATTTTTTATTATTATTTGCAATAGAATGAGAGTTGTTTTCTACAGGAAAATAAACTCGGAATCTGACTTATTTTTTATAGGAAAGTAAGCTTAGAATCTGAGTTATTTTCTATAGAAAAATAAACTCACAATCTGAGTTATTTTATGTAAGAAAATAAACTCAGAATCTGTGTTATTTTCTATAGAAAAATAAGCTCACAATCCGACTTATTTTCTATGTAAAAATAAGCTCAGAATGTGAGTTATATTCTATAAAAAATAAGCTTCTAATGTGAGTTATTTTCTATATGAAAAATCTGAGAAACGAGGCAGTTATTAGAAAAATTTTTTATTAACTCATAAAACTTACCTCGTCAGCATGTTTAATTTGTAATTGTGCAATTTCCAATTGACTTTTAGCCGTAAATTTCTCTCTCAATAATATTAATTCTTTTGGCCAATGTTGATCATCTGTTGTTGATTCCGATAGTAATGTCTGCAATGAAAAAATTATACAAAAAAGAAATTAATATTAAAACGGAAATGCATCAGAAAATAAATAAAGAAAAAAATTATATCCCACCTAAAAGTTTATGTTGTGTACGATATTTATTTATACTTTTTTTTTCATAAGACAGAAAAGTTTATTTTATGACTGTAAATATGAAAGGCTGTAAAATTCCTACAGCTGGATGGTTTGGGAATAATATTTAGACGCTTTTGTTATGTCTACAAAATGCCCTGACGGAAATGTGTAAAATGATTTGGCGGACAAGAGAAATTTGTGTTAAAAAAAGATGGACATATTGTTTGTAAAAAACTTTTTTGGTGATAAACATATGAGTTACACATGGTGGAATATTATTAAAGGAATGATTTTAAATTTGTTGTTGTTTTGTTCTTATTATTTTTTTTGGGAAAAAATAAACACAAAGGGCATAGAAACAGAAAAGGGGATAGTTTTTTATGGGAATTTTTTTTACAACGTAAATGATGCAACTAGTAATAAAATTAAGAAGAATGAAGTATTTCATACTAACTTAAAATTTTATGGCAATTTTACAAGAATTTTGTGAAATATAAAGAATTTTTATTCAAAATTATTTTAAATTTCCTAATACTTTATGAATTCTTTTAGAAAAAGTTGTCCTTGAGCTCTTTCTATAGGAAAATTTATTAAAATTCTGAGATATTTTCTTGAGAAAATGTAGCTAAATATCAAAGCTCTTTTCTATAGCAAAATTATCTCAATATCTGAGTTGTTTTTCTATAGTAAAACGAGCTATTTTCTAAAGAGAAAGTAGCATATAAATTTGCTCAGTATCTTAGCTCTTTTCAATGGGAAAAGTTGCTCAGTATCTGAGCTCTTTTTTATGGGAATAGTTGCTCAGTATTTGAGCACTTTTCTATACAGTTGCTCAATATCTCAGTTATTTCCCATAGAAAAAGTTTCTCAGTATCTGAGCTATTTTCTGTAAGAAAAGTTTCTTAGTATTTGTACTCCTTTCTATAGGAAAACTAGCTCTGTTTCTGAGCTTTTCTTTATAAGAAAAATAGCTCCCTTTCTGTGTTCTTTTTTTAATGGAAAAGTAGTTCAACAGCTGTGCTATTTTCTATAGGAAAAGAACTTCAGTTCTCATTCTCGTTTTTAGAAAGCGTTGTACAATTTTTTATTTATTATTTTTTTTATAAAAAAACAAATCTTAAAAATTTTCTCTTTGTTGTTGCTTTCGTACAAAGAAATTAATATAGATTTTCCGTTTATTAAAATGCCATAAAAGAAAATTTTATAAAAAAATTTAAAAATCCATTTTAATTAACCAAAGACGTCAATAAACAAAATGTTTCATTAACATTTAAAAATTAAATTTATTTAAAATATCCAAAAGCCTTATCAATAAACATAAATAAGCAAATTAAATAATGAAACAATAAAATGTCGATGGCCATACATTTGATCAGGGTCAAGTTTATGTTATTTTTTCTAAAAATCTGCAGGCTACTTTTGTGTTTTTTCATATTATGGGAAAATTCACGTGTGTGCTAAAATTCAAAACTAAAAAATTAAATTTGAAATCTATACTAACCGTTAAAAAATTTAAATTTATAACGTTCGCATATAGTTAATTGTAATAAAACATTCGAGACTCAATCTAATTAACGGACAGTTTGCCCCATAACAAAGCAAACAAAAATAAACCCCTCAAAAGTCAAACGCCAACCATTTGCGTTTATTTATAATAAATCAAATTCAATTAAATTTGAGATGAGAGTGTTGTTGTTTGCGTCTTTTTTTTTTTTTTCTTGAATAAAAAAAATAAAATTTTCCCCAATAATATTTGAAATTTGTTTTATTTATTAAATGTTTTTATTATAGTTAGTTTTATTGTTATAAATTTTGTTGTAAAAAACATATAACAATAACAACGAAAAGACTTCAAATTTTATTTGAAAAAAAAGAAGAACTTTTAATTAAGAAATGTGCTGACGGATGACCCACAAAACTCAAAATTACTTCAACAATAGTACAACATACATTGTTATGTGGAGGCTGAAGTTCCAGTAAACATATTTATGCATATGTTTACACATGTTAATGTATAAATGAAAATTTATTTAATTTTTTGTCTTACTTTATAAATTGTTTATATATTTTTTTCCAACATATGTTTTACTTTTTTTGTTATTACTGTTACAATTAAAATAAACTCTTTAGAGAAATAATTAGACTTTGACAGGTAGTTTGTGTTTTAAAGTGTCAAAAATCTTTTGACACTTGAGACAGAAAAGGAAAAGAAACAGTTTTTTGTTTGAGACAATTGTTCTTAAAATAGTTTTGTTAAAGTTATTTTAAGAGTTTCATTAAAAAAAAGTGAAGTTTTATTGAAATATATAAATATTTATATAATCTTAAGAAAAAAATGTATTTAAACAAGAACTATAAATAATATAGAAAAGACCTCAAAAATGTAGCAACTACTCCTAAAGAAAAAAACTAAGAAACTGAGCTAATTTTCCCATAAAAAAGAGCTCTGAAACTGAGCTAATTTTCCTATAGAAAAGTGCACAGATACGGGGCTACATTGACTACAAAAAAAGGTTAGAAACTGAACTACTTTTCCTATAGAAAAGAGCTCAGATACTGAGCTACTTTTTCTATATTAAAATGCTAAAAAATTAGCTACTTTTCCTATAGAAAAATCTCAGATAATGAGCTACGAATCCTATATAAAAAAACTCAGGTACTGAGCTACTTTTCCTATAGAAAAGAGCTCAGATAATGTGCTACTTTTCCTATAGAAAAGAGCTCAGATAATGTGCTTCTATTCCTATAAAAAAGAGCTCAGATAATGTGCTTCTATTCCTATAAAAAATAGCTCAGATACTGAGTTGCTTTTCCTATAGAAAGAAGCTCAGATACTGAGCTACTTTTCCTATAAAAAAATCTCAGATACTCAGTCACTTCTATAGAAAAGATCTCAGAAACTGAGCTACTTTTCCTATACAAAAGAGCTCAGATACTGTGCTACTTTTCCTATAGAAAAGAGCTCTGAAACTGAGTTAATTATTCTAAAAAAAACCTCAGAAACTGAGTTTATTTTCCTATAGAAAAGAGCTTAGGTACCAAGCTACTATGCCTACAAAAAAGAGCTCAGAAACTGAACTACTTTTTCTACATAAAAATGCTGAAAAACTGGGATACTTTTGCTATAGAAAATATAGAAAAGAGCTCAGATACTAAGCTATTAAATATAATCCAGTTTATGAGTTTATTTATTCATAGAAAATTATTTCTGAGTTTATTTTCCATTACAAAATTAATTATACAATGAGCTTATTTTTGTAAAAAGAGATTTTAAGAATTTTTTAAAACAGAAAATAACTCACATTTTGAGATTTTTTCATATAGAAAATAACTCAGATTCTGACCTTATTTTCCTATAGAAAATAACTCAAATCTGAGCTTATTTTCTCATAGAAAGTAACTCATATTCTGAGCTTCATATTTTTTATTTTTCATATTTTTTATTTTTCATATTTTTTATTTTTTTATTTCCTATAGAAAATAACTCAGATTCCAAGCTTATTTTCCTGCAAAAATAACTTAAATTCTGGGCTTCATTTCCTACAGAAAATAACTCACTTTGTAAATCTCACTTCAATAGAAAACAACTCAGGTAATGAGCTTAATTTATTTTTTAGATTCTGGCCTTATTTTCCCATAGAAAATAATTCAAAATGATAAATTGAATTTCTAAACAAAATACCTTATATTCTGAGTCTATTTTTCTATAGAAAATAACTCAAATTCTGAGCTTCATTTGATATAAAAAATAGCTTATATTATGAGCCTTTTGTAATATAGAAAATAAGTCAGATTCTGAGCTTAATATTTACTTAGTAGTTTTATTGTTATTTGTTAAATTTCACTTCTTAAAACTCAATTAATTTGTTTTTTCTTATCACTTTAAATTTACAATTACAATAATAAAAATAAAACTACATTTACAAACAACAAAGATAGATCACTTAAGGGATCATTTATTAATGATTAATCTGTATTATCATTTTAGAAAGAAAATAAAAGAAAAGAAAATAAAACGAAATTGTATAAACTCAGAATAAACAAAAGAATTGCATGCAATTCTAGGGGATTATCTAGCATCAATGGAAATGTTATCAACAATATTTTAAACTACCCAACAAACTTTTCTTAAAAAAAAATAAACTTTCTACCCAGCAATCAATGAAAAGCAAATTTACTGAATTTAACAAACTTTTAGCCTGTATGGGAAGTAAATAATTTAATTCAAACATTTTTTACTTGTCGCAAATTAAAATTGTTTAAGATTAACTTAAATACACATATTATTCTGGAAATTAAGGTACTCAATATGACAAAAAATTAGCTAATCTTAACTGTCTCTAAACTAAAAATATCAATGGAAATCTTTAAATTTTATTGGTAAAATTTATTTTCTTTTTTAAAACTCATTCATACACTAGTTTTTTTCCTCCAACTTCAAAAGTAATCTTAGAAAATGACATACTTTTCATTTTACACCAGGAAGCATAAATTTTATTTTTTTTTTATGAGAGATTTTAAAATATACATTAAATTTTATGCAGCAATTTTCGCACACGCATATTTTTTTTTATTTCGTGCTTACTTTTCACTAGTTTTTAATTTTTCATTTTCGTATTTATTTACGTTTTATTTTGCAGTTAAAAATACTATTTCCAAAAATATATAAGATTTTTAGTAGTTGTTGTATTTATGTTGTTGTTATATTTTATTATATAATTTTATTTTGGTTAAATTACATGTGGTTTTCTTTAAAGAAATTTATTTATGTTTTAAAATGGGGTACAGTTGAGGCTTTTTTTTGGCGAAATTATGTTGGGTTATCTATGCATGCTTTTGGAAGAAAATTAAGTTTAATGTATTTTTGTTTTAATAGCAAAATAAATTTTTATTTTGAAAAGTTTGCCAAAATATTAAACTTAATAGATTTACGGCAATAAAAATTATTTAAAATTTTTTATTTGCACAATTGTAAACTATTGGTGAAGTTTTTACAATGTTTCATAAATTATAACTGCTTTTGGGTTTTTTATGATTTTTTTATGATTTTCTATATTTTTAGCTGATAAGTTTGTTTATATAATTAACAAAAATATATTTTGTAGCATGATATATGGACAATTCTCTTTTTACGTTTGCCTTTATGAAACAGACCTTCAACCACAAATATTTTTTTTAAATTCAGACTTTTTTAAAAAACTTTTAATGCAATTATATTAACAACACTTTTTGCTGTACCAGAAAAAAATTCAAGACCTGATACGGTTCCATATGGTGCCGACAAGCACCCAAAGTCAAAAATTCCAAAAAAAAAGTGTTTGAAACTAAAAAGTTTTTTTTTATTTCTTTTTATTGCTGTAGTCGCGGATTTAAACATAAGAGTTCAATTCTTCTAATGTAGACTCTAAACACTTGTAGGAAAGGAAAAGCATAGCTTTAATTAGCGTGCAATTAACCAGTATCAAATTGTGTTTGCAAAAGTCGTGAAACCAAATTTTAAGAAAATTCAAAATTTTGCAGTTTTTTTCACTGAGGATTTTACGCCGTTTCGGATAATTCAAAATTCAAAGAAGAGCCCAATAGCTCTTGAATTTGTGCATCGTTTAACATATATCTCGTTAATGTGCCCTCTACAGAAATGCTGTAGGAGGTACCCAAACTTGGAGAGAAAAAACGTGAATGTCTCCAAGAGGTGCATTTTTCGCGAGGCACACTCGTAACGTTATTTCAGTGAAGCTAGAGTATAGCGTTATCAAAGAAGGTTTCCAAATGACATTTAAAAATCATTGTGGCGTTTTAAAATATTAATTTGCTAAACGTGTATAGCAATTTTAAGAAATTCAGCAATTTTGCATATTTTGTTGTAACGGATTTTGGTGTTATAAATCAATTTTAAACTGAAATAAGTTCCTGTGTAAAGTTTTACTTGCGCAAGAAATATAATTTTACTAAAAATATTCATCAGCGGTTTTCATGGGCTAAGACAGCGATGATTTTAATTTAACATTAATCGTCGAGGTTGGGTGGCGCTTATCAAAATTAGCGATGATATATGTCAATCTGTAGCTGCTTTAATACCATACATCAAAATCAATATGGCGTTCAAAAAAAAGTACGATTTTGCATTTAATGCAACTTTAGAGATTCGAGTAAGTGCAATTAAAAAATGCATATAAATGACATTGTTTTATGACTTATTTAAAAAAAAAAATGAATTTTGCAATAAATGGATAAATATGAACAAGACTACATCACTAAAAACTGAATTTTGCAAATTTTATAAGAAGGTTTAATAATTATTAAATCGCTAATCCCCGAATACTTAACATATCGCGATATTTTTAATTTGTATTTTAGATACACCATTGTAGGGTAAATGCAATAATTTTTGATTTAGGACTATAAATAGAATTTTGGTAATTTTAAAAAAAAAAATTATCTTTAACCGCTATAAAATTTATTGTAAAAGTCATTCACGCGAACAGATTTGTGTTTCACTAGAGCCAAGGAATATTGGTACTAAATATCGTTGATGTGCCATTAAAAAATTTTTGAAATTTTTTTGAACATCAAAAGTAAACGGGTTTGAAGAATTACCCATATATTTACTTTTCCAATAAAAATTAAAACCCCTAAACATCTAATAATGTTGCATTAAAATAGAAAATTTATCGACAACAAATAGTTTTTATAACAAAATATTTTATAGAAAACTTTTCGATAAAAAAAAAAAAAAACATTTTCTATAGAAAACTTGTTGATAAAAAATATTTTCTACAGAAAACTTATTGATAACAAAAATGTCTTCAGATAACTTGTCGAAAACGAAAAATATTTATTGAAAACTTATCGAAAACAAAAAAGTTAAAAAAAATTAATTTTTCACAAAAAATTTATGCAAAACTGAAATTTTCTACCGAAAAATTATTGAATACTGTAATTTTCAATAGAAAATTTATCGATAACATTAATTTGCCATAGAAAAATTATTGATAACATTAATTTTCGATAGAAAGTTTGTCGATTACATTAATTTTCCATAGAAAATTTATCGATAACATTAATTTTCTATAGAAAATTTATCGATAACTATAATTTTCTACAGAAAAATGATTGATAGCTGAAATTTTCTATAGAAAATGATCGTAAATAATTTAATTCAAACATTTTTTACTTGTCGCAAATTAAAATTGTTTAAGATTAACTTAAATACACATATTATTCTGGAAATTAAGGTACTCAATATGACAAAAAATTAGCTAATCTTAACTGTCTCTAAACTAAAAATATCAATGGAAATCTTTAAATTTTATTGGTAAAATTTATTTTCTTTTTTAAAACTCATTCATACACTAGTTTTTTTCCTCCAACTTCAAAAGTAATCTTAGAAAATGACATACTTTTCATTTTACACCAGGAAGCATAAATTTTATTTTTTTTTTATGAGAGATTTTAAAATATACATTAAATTTTATGCAGCAATTTTCGCACACGCATATTTTTTTTTATTTCGTGCTTACTTTTCACTAGTTTTTAATTTTTCATTTTCGTATTTATTTACGTTTTATTTTGCAGTTAAAAATACTATTTCCAAAAATATATAAGATTTTTAGTAGTTGTTGTATTTATGTTGTTGTTATATTTTATTATATAATTTTATTTTGGTTAAATTACATGTGGTTTTCTTTAAAGAAATTTATTTATGTTTTAAAATGGGGTACAGTTGAGGCTTTTTTTTGGCGAAATTATGTTGGGTTATCTATGCATGCTTTTGGAAGAAAATTAAGTTTAATGTATTTTTGTTTTAATAGCAAAATAAATTTTTATTTTGAAAAGTTTGCCAAAATATTAAACTTAATAGATTTACGGCAATAAAAATTATTTAAAATTTTTTATTTGCACAATTGTAAACTATTGGTGAAGTTTTTACAATGTTTCATAAATTATAACTGCTTTTGGGTTTTTTATGATTTTTTTATGATTTTCTATATTTTTAGCTGATAAGTTTGTTTATATAATTAACAAAAATATATTTTGTAGCATGATATATGGACAATTCTCTTTTTACGTTTGCCTTTATGAAACAGACCTTCAACCACAAATATTTTTTTTAAATTCAGACTTTTTTAAAAAACTTTTAATGCAATTATATTAACAACACTTTTTGCTGTACCAGAAAAAAATTCAAGACCTGATACGGTTCCATATGGTGCCGACAAGCACCCAAAGTCAAAAATTCCAAAAAAAAAGTGTTTGAAACTAAAAAGTTTTTTTTTATTTCTTTTTATTGCTGTAGTCGCGGATTTAAACATAAGAGTTCAATTCTTCTAATGTAGACTCTAAACACTTGTAGGAAAGGAAAAGCATAGCTTTAATTAGCGTGCAATTAACCAGTATCAAATTGTGTTTGCAAAAGTCGTGAAACCAAATTTTAAGAAAATTCAAAATTTTGCAGTTTTTTTCACTGAGGATTTTACGCCGTTTCGGATAATTCAAAATTCAAAGAAGAGCCCAATAGCTCTTGAATTTGTGCATCGTTTAACATATATCTCGTTAATGTGCCCTCTACAGAAATGCTGTAGGAGGTACCCAAACTTGGAGAGAAAAAACGTGAATGTCTCCAAGAGGTGCATTTTTCGCGAGGCACACTCGTAACGTTATTTCAGTGAAGCTAGAGTATAGCGTTATCAAAGAAGGTTTCCAAATGACATTTAAAAATCATTGTGGCGTTTTAAAATATTAATTTGCTAAACGTGTATAGCAATTTTAAGAAATTCAGCAATTTTGCATATTTTGTTGTAACGGATTTTGGTGTTATAAATCAATTTTAAACTGAAATAAGTTCCTGTGTAAAGTTTTACTTGCGCAAGAAATATAATTTTACTAAAAATATTCATCAGCGGTTTTCATGGGCTAAGACAGCGATGATTTTAATTTAACATTAATCGTCGAGGTTGGGTGGCGCTTATCAAAATTAGCGATGATATATGTCAATCTGTAGCTGCTTTAATACCATACATCAAAATCAATATGGCGTTCAAAAAAAAGTACGATTTTGCATTTAATGCAACTTTAGAGATTCGAGTAAGTGCAATTAAAAAATGCATATAAATGACATTGTTTTATGACTTATTTAAAAAAAAAAATGAATTTTGCAATAAATGGATAAATATGAACAAGACTACATCACTAAAAACTGAATTTTGCAAATTTTATAAGAAGGTTTAATAATTATTAAATCGCTAATCCCCGAATACTTAACATATCGCGATATTTTTAATTTGTATTTTAGATACACCATTGTAGGGTAAATGCAATAATTTTTGATTTAGGACTATAAATAGAATTTTGGTAATTTAAAAAAAAAAAATTATCTTTAACCGCTATAAAATTTATTGTAAAAGTCATTCACGCGAACAGATTTGTGTTTCACTAGAGCCAAGGAATATTGGTACTAAATATCGTTGATGTGCCATTAAAAAATTTTTGAAATTTTTTTGAACATCAAAAGTAAACGGGTTTGAAGAATTACCCATATATTTACTTTTCCAATAAAAATTAAAACCCCTAAACATCTAATAATGTTGCATTAAAATAGAAAATTTATCGACAACAAATAGTTTTTATAACAAAATATTTTATAGAAAACTTTTCGATAAAAAAAAAAAAAAACATTTTCTATAGAAAACTTGTTGATAAAAAATATTTTCTACAGAAAACTTATTGATAACAAAAATGTCTTCAGATAACTTGTCGAAAACGAAAAATATTTATTGAAAACTTATCGAAAACAAAAAAGTTAAAAAAAATTAATTTTTCACAAAAAATTTATGCAAAACTGAAATTTTCTACCGAAAAATTATTGAATACTGTAATTTTCAATAGAAAATTTATCGATAACATTAATTTGCCATAGAAAAATTATTGATAACATTAATTTTCGATAGAAAGTTTGTCGATTACATTAATTTTCCATAGAAAATTTATCGATAACATTAATTTTCTATAGAAAATTTATCGATAACTATAATTTTCTACAGAAAAATGATTGATAGCTGAAATTTTCTATAGAAAATGATCGATAACTGTAATTTTCTATAGAAAATTTATCGATAACCATAATTTCTTATAGAAAGTTTTTCGATAAAATTAATTTTTTATAGAAAGTTTATCGATATCTATAATGTTCTATAAAGAAATAATCGATAACTAAAATTTTCTATAGAGAAATAATCTATTACTTCCATTTTCCATATACAATTTATCGATAACTTCCAATTTCTATAGAAAATGGAAGTTATCGATAATTAATTGTCTATTGAAAATTTATCGATAACTATAATTTTCTATAGAAAATTTATCGATAACTATAATTATCTGTAGAAAATTTGACGATAACTATAATTTTCTATAGAAAATTTAACGATAACTTCTATAAAAAATGTATGGATAATTAAATTTTCTATTGAAAATGTATCTATAGAAAATGTATCGATAACTTCCATTTTCTATACAAAATTTATCGATAACTTCCATTTTCTATAGAAAATTTATCGATAACTATATTTTTTTTTGGAAAATTTACCGATAACTATAATTTTCTATAGAAAATTGAACGATAACTACAATTTTCTATAGAAAATTTATAAATGGCTATAATTTTCTATAGAAAATTTATTGATAACTATAATTTTCTATAGAAAATTTATCGATAACTATGATTTTTTATAGAAAATTTATCGATAGCATTAACTTTATATAGGAAATTTAACGATAACATCAATTTTATGTAGAAAATTTATCGAAAACTATAATTTTCTATAGAAAATTTATCGACTTTAATTGTCTATAGATTAGATAACTTTAATTTTCTATAGAAAATTTAGCGTTGACCCCATAAATTTATCGATAGTAAAATTCTTTATGGAAAAAGTTTGGAATAATAGAAATTGTCTATAGAAAATTTATCGATAATAAAAATTTATCGATAATTTAGTTGATAAATTAAACATTTTTATAAAAGAGGTCTTAAAATTCCCATATCTCCTGACGTTTAATTAAAAATTTAATTGTATTATGATCGATAGTATTCCAGTTTATCGAAAAGGCTTTATTCTCAATTCAGACATATAATGTAGAATGAAATAATTGGTTTATTCTTGCACGAATTATAAATAAATTTGTTTAATTTTAAAAATGACTTCATTTAAGTCCCAGTTTTATCTCCAGCCGCCGATAATGCAAAATAACATTTGATTTAACAGAGAAACAAATAAAAAAGTGCATAACCATTTATGAAATACTTGCTAACATTTGATTAGAAAAAAATTTATGAAGCCATCATTCATAAATAAATTGCCATCATAAATTGGAGAGACGACAACCTATAAAAGCTATATGCTTAAAATGGATCAACCAAAAATATAAAAAAGGAATTTATTTTAGCGGCGATATAATCTGTATTAAATATCATATGACATAAATATATTCTAATGTTATACATTGCTTTTAAAAATAAAATATCCCATGACATAAAAATGTGCAAATAAAGTATAATATTAAACAAAATACTTGCTGCAAAATTAAATAATTTGTATTCAATTTTATATCCCATGATAGTTAAAACTTATAATTTTTAAACAGCTCAATGGCATTCAATTTAAATACTTCCATAATATATAGATCATTATTTTATACAAATTATAAACTACTTTTAATATGAACACTTTTTTCTCTCATGATATATAAAAGTTTAATTTTTTAGTTTCATCATTTATATTAAATTAAAATTTATAAAAACTATTTACCATATAATTTTATTTCACTTTTTCTTTAATTCAGCTATGTTTATTTTTTCACTTTAACACACTTTTTTGTAAAATTTTTATTGAAATTATTTATTTTTTTTTTTAATAAATTTACTTTTTATAAATATATTTTTTAATATTTATTTTTTTTTTTTTAGTTTGTTTTCACACAATTATTTTTTATTTGTTTATATTATTTCACTTATATTCTTATATTTTTGTTTTAAATTTTTAGTCAAAATAAACCGTTACATTTTAATTTGAACATCTAAGAAATTTAACGCGCGACACTTAATTTTTTATTTATTTTGTATACGAAAGAAATTGTTTGTCATTATTTTCAATTAAGCACAGTGATGATTTCTTTATATTTATTTATACAATATTTTTAATAAAGAGAAGGGGGGTTGTTTTTCAATTTTTTTTTTATTATTATTATTAAAAGTATTTTTAAATTAAAATATACACGCGTTTCTATATTTTCCCAAGAAATATTATTTTATTAACGTTCTACAGAAAATTTTCAAACGTACGCTTTGAGTACACGCGATAAACTGTTGAGTTTTCAAACATTGAGTTGATAATTTAAATATAAAATTGAAAGTATCATAAACAACAGCATAAATGAGAGAAAAAAAGAGCAACAAGAGATCAAATAAGAAAATATGTTGCCTGCTAAAAGACAGAGAGAGAGCGAGAAAATTTGTGCGAGAGAGTTCTATGATTTTAAATTTAATTCTTTTTGGAAGCTGCAGGTATGTTTAATAAATTTTAATTTAATAAAAAAATCCAGAAGTAAATTTAATATAATTATCGCTACCACTAAAATAATTAGTTTTTAAAATTATTTATTATTTAAAGATTATTTTGGGTTGAAAAGGTCTTATAAGAGATTAAACATTTGTTGATTTTTCAGTTTAATATAAAGAAAATACATTCAATTATTTTTATTTATTTAGATGTCAATTTAATAAATATTTACTTATAGAAATTATAAACAGAAATTTTTTGAGACAGCATGTCTTAAGATTTATTTTTAAAATATTTAAAATTTAATAAAAATATTAAAAGCATATAATTTTCTGTTTTAAATTAAGCAAATACAGTAATTTCTTTGAAAACAGATTTTATTTTAAACAATTTTTGTATAAATTTGTGCCAAAATTTTATGCTAAGTTTTAAAAAAATAAATTTTTGTGTGTCAATGACAAATAATGTTTAAAATTACAAACACAAATGAGATGAGATCCTTAATAAAATCTTTATTATGTCACAAAAAAAAATATAAAGCAATGGTAGGAAACTTATCAACTAATAAAATTCTCTATAACAAAATTTATCGATAGCAAAAATTTTCTATAGAAAATTTATCCATAGCAATAATTTTATATGGAAAATTTACCGATAGCAATAATTTCCTATAGAAAATGTGTCGATAGCAATAATTTTCTGTAGAAAATATATCGATAACTAAAATTTTCTTTAGAAAATTTATGGATAACTAACATTTTTATAGAAAATTTATCGATAACTATAATTTCCTACAGAAAATTTATCGATAACTAGAATTTTCTATAGAAAATTTATCGATAACTTTAATTTGTTATGGAAAATTTATCGATAACTTTAATTTGTTATGGACAATTTATCGATAACTTTAATTTGTTATAGAAAATTTATTAATCTTCAATTTCCTATGGAAAAATTAATCATTAATTAAAATAGTCCACAGAAAATTATCGATAACTATAATTTTCTATAGAAAACTTATCGATAACTATAATTTTCTATAGAAAACTTATCGATAACAATTATTTTCTATAGAAAATTTATCGATAACATACATTTTTTATAGAAAATTTATCGATAACATTAATTTTCTATAGAAAATTTATCGATAACATTAATTTTCCATAAAAAATTAAGCGATAACATTAATTTTCTATAGAAAATTTATCGATAACATTTATATCCTATATAAAATTTATCGATAACATTAATTTCCTATAGAAAATTCATCTAAAATACTAATTTTCTATAGACAATTTATCGATAGCATTAATTTCCTATGGAAAATTTATCGATAACATTAATTTAATATGAAAAATTTATCGATAACATTAATTTCCTATAGAAAATACTAGTTCCCTATAGAAAATTTATCGATAGCATTTTCTATTCAAAATTTATCGACATTAATTTAATATGAAAAATATATCGATAACTTTCATTTTCTATGGAAAATTTATCGATAACATTAATTTCCTATAGAAAATTTATCGATAATACTAATGACCTATAGAAAATTTATCGATATCATTAATTATCTAAAGAAAATTTATCGATAATATTAATTTTCTGTAGAAAATTTATCAATAACTATAATTTTCTATAGAAAATTTATCGATAACATTAATTTACTGTAGAAAATTTATCGATAATACTAATTTCTTATAGAAAATTTATCAATAACATTTATTTTCTATGTAAAATTTATCTATAACATTAATTTTCTATAGAAAATTTATCGATAACATTAATTTTCTATAGAAAATTTATCGATAACATTAATTTTCTGTAGAAAATTTATCAATAACATTAATTTTCGATAGAAAATTTATCGATAACGTTAATTTTCTATAGAAATTTACCGATAACATTAATTTTCTTTAGAAAATTTATCGATAACATTAATTTTCTATAGAAAACTTATCGATAACTATAATTTTCTATAGAAAATTTATTAATAACTATAATTTTCTATAGAAATTTATCGATAACATTATTTTCTATAGAAAATTTATCGATAACATTAATTTTCTATAGAAAACTTATCGATAACTATAGTCTTCTATAGAAAATTTATCGGTTATCGATAAAATTTTTATAGAAAATTTAGATAATATAAAAATTGACTTAAAAATATTTAAGTTAACGATAGCTTTTTTATAGTAAATTAAACTTATCGTTAAGAATTTCTTTAAAAATTTCCGTAATTTCGCCATAACATTTTAAAATTATTTTAAGAATTTAGTTATTTTATCAAAAACAAAAGAAAATGACAAATTATTTAACAAATTCTTTATATCTGACCTTCAGTCACTTCACATTATTCATGAATTTCTTTTTTAAAGAATTTAACAAAATTTTCATTTCCAAAAAAGTTCAACGCTAAAAGAACTATGTATACATATGTATATACGAAAAAGAAAGCAACAATGAATAAAAAAATAAAAAATTCTATATAAAATCTATTTTCTATATAAACTGTCACCTTTTGAAAATGATAATGAACTTAAATTTACACTAAAAAAACAGCGCCTCACCCCTCAAACTACCTCTTGTGTCTTTTAACCAAAAGAAAATTTAAAATTCTTTTAGTAGATTTATTTTTAATTCCAAAACAGAAATGTCTCATTTTTACAATGGAATCATCATCCAACATTTAAAATAAAATTCAAATTAGATTCTTATTTTTGTTTTTCATCGGTTTATTGTGTGTTAAATTTTATTCGAAAAAGAAATAAGACGAATAGAAATGAAAATCTTTTAGCACGTGTCTGAAATAAAATTAAAACAAAAACGAAAAGAATCAGAACGGATTCCTGTCTAACTTATTGACACTTATGTTTTTTGGGGAACCGAAAATTGAGTTCATGGTGGATAAAGGCGCTTCAATTTTTTCGACTTATTTTTGTCGAAAATTGAAAAATAAAACAAACGTAAAATAAATGAAAGTATGAAAAAGTGTGTGTATTTTCTTTGCGTTTGGATTCACTTTTCTTTTGTTTTCTGTTTTTATTATTTTGGTGTCTTTGACAGAGGAAACGTGTTCATTGACATCTTTTTGTTATTGTTTCTTATGTGTTTATTTTCAAAAATACATTTTGATTAAAATAAACCAAAACAAATATGGGAACTTAAAAGAAAAGATGATCATTACTTCGATATTTGTTCGAAAATCCAATTAAGAATCTAAAATAAATAGTTTGCAAAAACAAAATTGTAAATAATGAAGAATCAATACAAACACACAAAATATTTGTAAACATTTCGCGGCAATATTATTTTCGAACGTTTAAGTATTAAAAATAAAGGGTTTTACAATAAAAACTGTAAATTACAAGTGAGGTAGATCCTTACAAATAACAATAATTACTTTGTTGTCTGTTTGTTACAAATAATAATCACTTTGTCTGTTATTGATCCTTTTGTTTTGCTGACATTTAATGTCAGGTAATTTGTTATTCTGTCAAAACATGTTTGCATGAGATTTAGTAATAGTAAAAAACAAGTAATAAATTACAGGTAGCTTTGGAATTGTTATTCAAAATCTTGTTTTTATTCAAAATCTTAATTATTTTGTTAGATCTTTGGTACGTAAATATACAATTAGAATGTATTGAATATTTTGCATACCTGATGTTTTAGCGGGCTATCTGAATACTCTCTTAGATTTACATTTTCTAAATGAAGAATGAGAATTACAGCATAAATTTAAGCGCATATCGCGTTGAATGAAGAAAGTAATTACAATAATAACAACGAATAACTTACCACGTTATGAATTTTATTACCTTCTATATGATCACCCGTTTACCTAATTTAATTATATCCCACTGGATCCATTTTAAATGTCAAATAGTATGAGTAATATTGTCATTTTATTATACTAATTTTATGTTAAACGATTTCCGATTTGTACAACTATGCTAAAAACAATAATGCTATGCAAAAACTGTTATATACATCGAGATCGATCGAATAGTTTCACAAGAAAATACTTGTTCTCATTTGATCCTAACAAAAGTATAATCGAAGATTGGGTCTATTCTAAACAAAAGTCGATGAGGAGAGCTATGTTCAGAAATGTCTTAAGTAGGAAGAATAATATTTTCAATATATATATATATATATTTTTTTTTTTTTTTTCAATTTTAGGACCACAATTACTAACATCTTTATTTATTCTTATTTAATCCTGAACATTTTTATTTTTCTGGAAAATTAATAGAATTGCAACTTAATTTGTAATCGTCTATTTTAAAAAGATATAAAATGACTCTTAGCTTAAATTATACAATTTTATTTTTAAAGCTCCATAACAAAGTAAAAAATTGGAATTAAAAATAAAATTTCGTATCATTAGAAAGAAGAAAATTTCTAGTTTAACATAGAACCATTATTTGTTGTAAAAGTTTACCTTTAAGCAACTTATCAAATATTTTTGCAGTCTATTTTATGCAGCCACTTATAACATCAAAAAGTTCAAATCGTATACAACAGATTTTGCACAATACCAATTTTGTTCTTCGGATCGTTATCTTGGCTATATCAAAAATATGACAATATGGCCTGATTCTCTGCACTGCGCAAAAAATTATCCTTTAATGCTCCAATAAATTCCAACATCACACCACTATTAACCGACATACAAGCCCAAACCATGAAACTGCCACCAACATAAGTGAAAGGTTGTAATTCCATCATTTTGACGGTGACGGTGCGATGCTTTTAAAGTAATTTGTTCAAAATAATACAAGATGGTACCATGCATCCACTACTTCTAATATAAAATTTCTCGGAAAATTTAAAAATTTTGCGACTGATTTTGAGCCGACGAAAATGCAAAAAAAAAAAAAAAAAAAAAAAAAAAAAGCGTCGCCGGCTTTGATCTGATCGGCTTGCATCTCTGCATTCCATGTGTAAACCCCATAAAGTATATATATTCTGGGTGACCATAAAAATCTATATCGATCTAGCTATGTCCGTCCGTCTGTTCAAAAAAGATATTTTTTAATTAAAATATTTTATCAAAATCGATAATAAATGTCATTAAAAAATTAAACGATAAAATTATTTGCAAAATAAAAACATTTCAAAAGGAGTTAGGTAAATCGATCTTTTTCAATTAATTGACCTTTCTGCGTCGATTTTAATTAAATATGTCTCGTTTTAATTATAATGTTTAAAGTAATATATATATATACCCAGGAAAAATTTTAGAACATGTTCTAAAAACATAAGTTCTAGAACTGGTGTAATCAGAACCATTAGCCCACCCAACCAAAATTAAGTCCAAAAAAATTCTGGTTGGGTGGGCAAATTAGATGACCGATACTGTATATATATATATATATATATATATATATATATATATATATATATATATATATATATATATATATATATATATATATATATATATATATATATATATATATATATATATATATATATATATATATATATATATCGTCCATTCCATGAAAGAACGCCCAAGAATATTTTGTATGTCTTCCGATTTTAATAATATTTCGTATACGCATACCCTATGGATTTAAATACCTCTATTTTTATTTTTTTGAATTTTGAAAAATTCGCGAATTTATTCGCTATTTTGATTTTTCGAAAAGTCAAAAAAATCGCAAAAGTGTCTAACTTTAAATACCAATATCTCTAAAAGTTGTTAACGGATTTTAATGATTTAAATTGCATATTTAAGAAGAATATGTCCACTATAAATGTAGTAATTTAAAAATAATATTATCATTTAAAAATGCATTCACAATGCAAATGCAATTTTAATATGCATTTTTGGAAAATTTATACCCTCTCAATTTTTTTCTTCTTCTGATATAAAAAACATTATTATGTTTGATAAAAATTACAATATAAATTGTTTTTAAATCATTAAAATCCGCTAACAACTTTTTAAGATATTGGTGTTTAAAGTTAGACACTTTTGCGATTTTTTTGACTTATCGAAAAATCAAAATAGCGAATAAATTCGCGAATTTTTCAAAATTAAAAAAAATAAAAATGGAGATATTTAAATGACTCCATAGATTATATGCGTACCAAATATGAACAAAATCGGATGACCCTCCGTAAAAAAATTGGCATTTTTTATAAATCTCTTATGGAATGGACGATATATATTTTTAGAAAATTTAAAATTTTTTTATGATTTTTCGAAAAACAAATACTTTTAAAGTTTATTTCTTGATCTCCGTAATTATTATGCAGATTAAAAAGAGAGATAATTCGTTCACAACTTTTTGAATTTTCTATATTAATGTTTGTTTTGAAAATTAAAGTAAATTAAAAAAAAAATATTTAAAAACATGTATCCAATTAATTGAGAAATTCCGTACGGCAAAATAAGAGTTGCCTTGTTTAATTGTTTCTGCAGGATAATACAAACCCATTGGTTAAAAAATTATGATTTTTTAAAGTTATTTCAAACTTCAATATTTTAATTTTTTAAGCAAAATTGCAACAAGTTCGATTGAAACTATCTTACAAGTAATTATTAAAAATACATTCTAAAATTTCTGTTAACAAAATCACACAAAAAATTATATCGCTAAAATATTGACTAATTATCTCTACCTACTAACTAGAAAATTATATAACCTAAAAACTCCTTAGAGAAGCATATTTTCGTTGGTCGTCAATGGATTAAAAGTGGGGATATATTTAAATAAATATGTGAATGACCTGTTTATTCTTTAAACAATTTCCAAATAGCATCTATCAAATAGAAAACACCCTGGATAGTAATATTCAAGAATTAGAAGCTTTTGCTTTTTTGTTTTCAAGTGTGGAAAAAACATTACAAGTATCTTGTTTTTTTTTAAACGGAGTCGGATTGGGTATCACTGATCTATAGATATTGTATTCAAATGTGTTCTAATGAAATTGAGAACTCATTCTCAATACCCTCTTATTTACAAATAAAACACTTCCATCCGGGAGGGCTCATTTATTTGTAGTGTTATTCTTATTCAATATGTGTCATTCGAATATGGAAAGTTTCGTAGCAAAAAGAAGCTTTTGCGGAAAGTTTTATATCCTTATTACTTATTATTTTTATTTTTATGGATATTTATGGAAATCATTTTTCAGCTGATAAAACTTGTCGTACATCGTTTCGACGATTTAAAAGTGCCAAGGAATAAGGATATGTAATATCTGGGCTAGTCGAAAAAGTTTAAAAATTAGGAAAATATGCTTTTCTAATCAAGAATAGTGAGAAATGCAAGAAATGCTTGCGGAATTATTGGGAGTGAGCAACAATTTCCAGACGATTTTTCATGCCAAAATGCAGCTTCAGCACCACATTGTATGAATTGTTTAAAAAATCGCATTTAATGTCGGCTTACTAATAAAATCAACAACAAAGCCGTATATCTATATCGTATTTGGTGGAATCGGAAGTGTGTCGATTATTATCAGACCTGTATAGACAGCATTTGAGTTTGATGACAGCGTTGATTGATAACGGCCAGAATATGTGATCAGACACGAGTATATAATTTTCCATCATGAAAATGATCGGCCTCATGTTGCGCGACCAGTTAAAAACTATTTGGTAATATTATATGGTAAGTTTTACCCATTCTAACTATTATTTGTTTCGTTCGATTCATAAGGTCCTAGCTGGATTACGTTTTACTTCAGAACAAGGTATCAAAAATTGTCTCGATTCATAAGAAGTGGTTTTCGATTGAATAAAATAAACATTAATTTTTTATTAAAAACTATTGGAATTAATGCATATTCCAAACAAGTAATACATAAGTAGGGTTGAAATGTTCCACAAAAATAAGAAAATATTTTAAGTATTGTGATCAATATAAATTAAGATACGCGATGTCTCAGTCAATTGAGCGATATGAAGATCTATGCCTGTTATAAATCACTTTTTTTATTGACTCTGGTTCTCACGATAAATCGCTATTCGTAAAACTGATTAGGTTGCACTATATAGTGAAGCATATCTAGAAAACGACTTGTCAAATTTGGTTCAGTTCGAATTAAAATTGCCTTCAAGTTATACATACATTATTTTTTAATACGGTTAACTGTTATGAATATACATATTAAGACTATTCAGTCAAACTGTATTTGACATTTATTTTCAGGTTGTGATATTATGATTATTGAGTCCCAAATTTAACTTATACATTATAAAAGCGATATTGTATATTTATTTAAAGCAAAAATACATTTAAATTATATTTTTATTAAAATATATCTCTATTCATAAATAAAAAAAATAGTGTACATAAAATTTTGCACGGTCGAGTTTATCACGTTTTCTTTTTTCTTTATTCTAAATCAAAATAAAACTAAAAATCCTGTCAACACTGACCACACGGTAAGTCTATAAAAAGAGCGAACAACACGTCACTTTTTGGCAAATTTTCAAATTATCAAAGAAACAGAAAAAATAAATTAAAACTAACGCATTAAATTTTATGCAAAAATAAGTATAGATGATAATTGTTTTTCATAGGTACTTAGGAAAATGATGTTAAAGCAAAATTTGTAAATAATGTTTTAAGCGAAAAATTAACAGAAAAATGATAAAAATAAAACATATAAAATGAATCATCAGCATGCATTTAATGAAACACAAAAAAATAAATTTAATTAGAAAACATCAAATAAAACATGAGCTAAACAAAAATGTAATCTGAAATGAAAAGTGTTTGCTATCTAATCAAACTTACCTGTATCTGTTGTTCCAATTCATGAACAATATCTTCTCTAGCCAATGCCAATTGTTCTTGTAAACGTCTTTCATATTCATCGATTATTTTTTGTATCACCTGAGCCTCATTATTACAATTCAATTCATCTTGATCGATTATAATCAATGAAGTATTATTATTGTTATTATTACTTAACAAAGGTGTTCCAGAGGCCGAAGGCTGATCATTATAATCATCGTTTGGCTGACTTTGATTGGAGGTTTGATTTAGACTACGTACGGTAATTTGTGTTAAATCTTCGGTATTGGTTGTAGTTGTTGTAGTCTCATGGGTCGAATTCAGGGTGGAATTTTTAGTAGATGACTGTTTTTTGGTTTTAATTTGTTTTAAATTTTATTTTTGGAGGTGGGATGTTAGCACAATATAGTGGTGTATCCATATATTTGTTTTTTTTTAGTTTTTTGTTTGGGTTTTTTTTTTTATAAAAAGAAAATACAAAATGCAATACATGCGAGTTAGATTACAACATTTAAAAATAGTAATTATAGTGGGGTTTTATTACAAATTTTTTTTTTTTTTTTTTTGCTTAACAAATCATGATTTTTTTTATTAGGTAGAAGTAGGATATTAATCACAAAATTCATTTAATTTTATTATTTGGAGGAATTTATTTTTTATTTATAAAATACATTTTCCAAATTTATAGAACCTAACAGTAGGATCATAATCCAAAACCGTCGATCTTGAAATATTAATAATGTATTACTTATTTTCAGCGTTAAACCTTAACTGCAGTCTCTATTTCTTTTAATTTAATTTATTTATTGTTCTTCAATAGCATAACAGAGCCCAATGGGCCATTTAGAGTTAACAAATTTCTAAAGACATTGTTGGTATGGGGAGTACAAAATTACGCCACAGAAATAATGAATAGTTGGAAGCATAAATACCCAGAATGTACAGAATTATATTCCTTTCACATTAGCTATTTGTACTAAAGAATTCATTACCATAAACAAATAGACTTTCTTCCAAACAGCTAAGAATTTATTTTTCTTCTCTGTCACTTATAATTTCATCGTTATGCAATCCATTAATATTTTTTTAACCAAAGAAAATTATCTCTAGAAGTACTATCAATGATTAACAAATCAAAAAAATCGCAGCTGAATTAGAGTATACAATAAAAATTTCTCAAATTTGGAATTTTTTTAAAAATCATTTTAGAATAAAATTTGCTTTAAATTTATGCATAAACATTTAAACAATCTCAGACCTGAATTTCTGAAGAGACTTTAGATATGCGTTTACTAAGTTCAGCTTAAAAATTACTTAAACATTTATTCATAGTATGTATGTTTCGCATTAAATTACTCACCATAAAAATTTTTAATTTTTTTATGAGGTTTTCTTTTTTACTTTATTTTTTATTTTTGGAGGAACTTAAGTTTTAAATCGAATGTCATACAAATTTTGTATTTTATAACGTAACACTTTTAAAATTGTTAATCATAGAAAACAACTAGAACTCCAACTTGCTCACAAAAAAAACCTAACTCTTTGTATGTGTTAGTAGAATTTTCTACAGAACAAATGTATACGTGTGAAGAGAGTAATTTTTTGTTGCTGAGCGAATGAAAAGAGTTGAAGTTCTAGTTGTTTTTTATGTTAATGTTCATCTTTAATAAATACCTAATATTTTGAAAATATATCGTTTTTGAAAAATAGCTAGAGAACTAAAGGGAAATTTCCCACATATTTTAATCAAGAAATATTAAAGGTATTCACCTCAGAAATTGCAACTTTGCTAGACCCTTGCAAAGTAAAGCCCAAATTACAATAGCGCGTAGTCAGCAGCAGTGTGTGCTGCCATAATCAGCTGATCATTTAGAATGCACTGTTTGTTATGGTGTTGATTACATTTGGTCAGCAGCAGTTTGCAGTGCTGTTTCATTTAGCCCTGCCCAGTGGTGTTAGGTGTGACGATTTTACGTCATTTTGACGATTTTTTTTTTTTTCAAAGAATTTAGTAATTTGACGATTGACAATTTTTATAGTAAGTCGCTAATATTTTGACGATTTTTTTAAATGAAACATTTTTTACTATATATTTGTGTCAATGATTGTATAAATTTCAGAAAAATTGTGTAAGAATCTTTATTTTTGTACTTTTAATATAGGGAAATATTTAATTTTGGGAATTCATTCATAATTAACACACATAATTTGGATGTCTTTTTAAGTCATAAGTAGGAAATACCTTACTGTCTTTATTAAAAAGATTTCTTAATTGGATTGATAAAGAATATTATAATATAGCAGAAATCAAATAAAATAATTGTTAATTTAAGCAAAAATATTTTGTATTCATATCAATAATTTTTTTTTTTTTTTTTTTGGAAAAAGGAAATCTATAAAATTATTAAACAAAACAAACGAAACTAAAAAAAATTCTTAGGAATTTCATAATTTAAAATAATTCAATGAATACTATTTTAAAAATACTTTAAAGAAAAGTTCATAACTAAATAATATGTTAACGTCAAATTTTTTTCAAAACTCGAACAATTATTTCAGGCAATATTAATATTAATTACATTATAAACTACTATGTTCTTGTAAATAATATATCTGTAGACTTTTGACTTAACTAAAAAAACTGTTTTAAGAATTAAAAATTTCCATGGTAATAATTATTATTCAACTGCATATATTTTCAAATATAATAGTAGTAAGAAAATACCTATTAGTCTTAACGATACGACTTTAGCACGTTAATTTAATCGTTAAATAATCTGCAATTAAGAAATTCTGTCAAAAGTTCATTGATATAATTCAAATTATAAGTTTAATTGTATAAACTATTTTAAATATTATCTTCTTTAACAAAATTTTAACTTTATTTATGGAAAAAAAAAAACCTTTTTTTTAAGTTTTTTATAGTGACGTTTTTTTGACGATTTTTTTAAATTTTTGTTACGATTTTGACGATATTTTTCTTATTTTTGACGATTTTTTGAGAAAAAAGCCTAACACCACTGGACCTGTCTCCAAATTCACTGCGCTGCATTCAGATTGAGAGCGAGACAAAGAGAGTGAGCAAATAAATGAGAGGCTAAAATACACAAGTAGAATAAAGCTAGATGGTGGTTGTAAATTGTGGCTGCCTACGCTGAATTGTAATTATAACGGCAGCAACATATTGTACTGGCAGTATCCAGCTGATACTGTTGTTAACTACGCGTAAATGTAATTTGGGCTTAAGTTGTTTTCTACTTTGCAAGGGTCTTGCAAAGTTGTAAATATCTGAGATGAATACTTTTATTATAAAGTTTTTGCACGGAAGAAGTAATTTACAATGTAGTATAATTAAAGTTCAAAAATTACAATTTTTTATTAAATTTTAATTTATTATCTTGATCCTAAACATAGTAAAGGTATTCACCTCAGAAATTGCAACTTTGCTAGACCCTTGCAAAGTTGCATCGATTTCTGTAAACACAACAACAACTACAAAGTTGCAAAAAAATTTATAATTTTTATAAAAAATGTAAATAATATGTAAAATGTAAATAATATGTACTTAAAAATCAATTCTAAACTGAAAAACACCACTGAAAAATTATTGAATTTAATTCAACGTAAAAAAAAAAAAAAATGTGTTTGAAATTCAAAAACAACAATAAAACAAAAATGTTAAAATAAATTAAATAATATAAAAAGAAAAATAACAAAAAATATACTGACTAATATGAATTACACTAAGCAACAGTATTTTGGGGGCGGAATCATTCCGATTGCAATTGATAGCTCTTGATATGTGTAATAAGGAGTGAGATCGAAAAATTCTTAACACACATTTTGCCTCATAACTTTTTTCGGAATCAATATTCAAAATTTTTTTTTTGATCTAGTTATCATGGAAAGATACTTCAGTTATTATTTTTAATAACAACCATGTTAATTTGTCCTTATTTTCATCAAAATAAGTGACGAAAAAGATTTACGTCCTACAAGTTATTAAAAAATTTCAAAAAATCCAAATAGGTCTTACAAATAATTGGCCACAGAATTAAATATCGTCCGTAAAACCGTTTCTAATGTTATTTAACAGTATCAGGAGAATTTGACTATTGATGTGAAACCTAGTTCGGTAAGAAAAAAGGACCACATGATATTGGGAAGGCCAGAAAATTGAAGGCATATTGAAAGGAACGCCAAACACATCTGGTAGAAAATCAGCTCAGTTTTCTCAGTGCTTCGACTATTTGGTGCGAAAATTTAAAGCTTATGGGAAAGTTGATAACATATAAAGTTCAAAAAATTCCAAACTGGAATTCTGCAAAAAAAATTACAAGCCAAAAATAGGACTCGGAATTTAAAACCAAATTTCATACAAAAATACTCAAGCTGTATAATTGACGAAGAAACGTAGGTGCTGGCAGAATCTTCGCTTGTGTCTCAAAAATTGTTATTGCTAATGCTCGAAGCAATGTTGGAGATAAGTTTAAGACCCAAAAGCAGCAAAAATTTCTTACAAAATTCATTGTATGACAAGCTTTTTGCAGTTTCGGCAAAACAGGAAAGTCATTTGATACATTCGGATCTATAAATACCAAAATATGCATAAAGGAATATTTGCAAAGGAATATTTTCTTAAGAAAGCACAACGTGTTCTCATATTTTTGGACCCATTTGGTATCATGTCACTACGGTAAGAAAGCTCTGAAGTGGTACCAAATCAATAACATAGTTTTAGTACCAAGAGAGGTCAATTTTCAAAATTGTCCATAGCTTAGACCAGTGGAGAGATATTGAGCTGTTGTGAAAAGTGAATTCAAGAGCACAAAAAAGGTGTCCCAAAATACCGAAGAATTTAACAGAAGATGTGCACACTGTCCAAAAAAGTGACTGAAGCAACTATCAAATCTCCAAAGAAAGGGTTTTCAAAAATGGTCCACATTTGTATAATTGTATATAAGTTATTGAATATTATGTTAAGAATTTTTCGTTCTCACTCCTTGAACCCTTCAAAGGATTTTTCGCTGGAAGGCAAAATTTTTGTTTTATGACCACTTAAACTTTTCTATTTTATAAATCGAAAAAAATAATATCAATATAGTTCGAAGCTAAAATAATTTTCCATAAATGTTTAGAGCATTTAACGGGGAATATTTCATTAGATTAAAATGTTATACCGATATTTTCTTCTTTAAATTTTACTAGGGGTCTCCAAAGATAAAAAATTCATCCGACTTATATGTTGTTAAAAAAGATAATTATGAAATTTTCCCACATTTCTTATATAAACTCATTAAACTAGGCAATGAAATTTATCATAAAATTAAAATTTTTGTACAAATCGTAAACAAAATTAATAATAATTTCATCAATTTCATTTCTTTGGATAAACGCTTCATCGTATGAACTTTGGACCTTCGATGACCCCTAGTGAAATTCGACGTAGAAAATTTTTGTAGAATATTTTAACCCATTAAACTCAAGTTTTAATGGACTTTTGTTTAATTTTGTTTAAACGGACCAGAAATGACCCCTTAATATTAGAGATAAATGAATATAAAGTTCTAATGAAATATTGCCATTTAAGTGCTCTAAACATTTATGTAATAATATTTAAGTTTCGAACTATATTTATATTATTTTTATAATTATCTGAAACTACATTGGTGCAAAATTAGAAAAGTTTAAGTGGTCATAAAACAAAAATTTTGCCTGCCAGCGAAAAATCCTTTGGAGGGTTTATTACACATATTAAGAGCTATCAATTGCAGTCGGAATGATTCCGCCCCCACGAGATGATCTTCAGTTTGTTGCATAGTGTTTTATAAATAAAAAATATATTTGAAATGAATTATCAATTTTTTTCAGTGTCTTTTTTTAAAATTGGTGGCTTACGCTAATTTAAAACAGTGCAAAATTACAAGGGTTGCAAAATTTTGAGGTGAATACCTTTAGTATGAAGAATTTCTTGATAAATTTTAGAAAATTTAAAAATCGGCAAAATCGGTTAATAAACAAAAAAAGTTGTGTGCTAAAAACACAAGGTGTCCGTTTCATACTTTTCTGCTGATCTCTCTTGAACAAAAGCATGTACGACAACGAAACAAAAAATGGGCGTGGTCCGCCCACTTTACAGCACACTTTACCGCCCCTCCCATATAACGTAAAATTTGAAAAAGTTGATGGTGGGTATAGATTCGGCCGGGCCGAATACAACATTCGCGCTTGTTTTGAACTACTTAACATTTTAGAAGTTATTGTCGTAATACTTTTGTTTTTATGCTAATAATGCTAAACCATGTAAAATGAAAATTATTTATTTTTTCACAATTAAAAAATGTAGCGTATGCTTATATTGGTTATAAGGGTGTAGTGACTTCTTTTATCAACTGTGTTAATTTCTCACCGATTTTGATTTTAATTGACCTTTAAAATCATATTATATTGAAAGGTTATAATTTTTGGCATCTTTCGTGATATTTTTGCGATAAATTTAATGAAATCAAGATACAATGGCCCTAAATCGAAGAATATATTGTAGCTGCATACCTAACTTCAATTTTGACCCATAGCCCGAACTCATGTCAAAATATGAATGCATTTTTCCTTTCATGTGCCAAAACTTGTTTCCATATAATATTGATGATTTCTTGCAAATGATTTGCATTACCGCAGAAGTTTAATAGCCATTAATAAACTAGCAAATGCGTTTATCAAATACTTCTAACTAAAGAAGTTTAAATGTACTGACCGATTTAATATAAATTTATATACTGTGCCAACTTTTTTTGGTGTCTGTATTTATACAATAAGGAGCGCTTTGGAAAAAATCTCAACGTATGTATATAAAATTCAATCATTTGGAAATGTTTGATCTTAGAGTTTTGGTTTTCTTATATTTAATTTATATTATATAGTTTACAGAAAGTTTATGAAAGGAAAAAGTTATTTTTTGCAATCATTCTTTAATGTATATTTCGGTACTTATAGAACCGACTGTAACAAAAGAGTTTCTTGTTTTGCCACAACTGCATAAAGATTGTCCTACCAGGAAATTAATTTTTAATTTTTAGGTAATTTCATCTGCTTTTGGATCCTAAACATATCTTCAACAATTCCTTGGGCATTACCAACATAAAAATTTTGACCCAGCAGCTGCGAAAATTCTGCCAGAACATACGTTTCATCGGAAATTATACAACATGAACATTTTTGTATAAAATTTGATTTTAGTTTCCGTGCCTTATTTATTCTTGGCTTCTTAATTTTTTGCAGCATTCCTGTCTGGAATTGTTTGGACTTTATATGTTTTCAACTCCACATTAGCTTTATCTTTTCGAACATGTTCTAAAATCATTAGTTCTAAAACTGGTGTAATTAGAACCACTTCAGATTCTTTAATAACATCCTCAGAACTAGTGGTATCACAACCAATTCTGACACTAATGGAGTAGAACCTTCTTCTGATTCTAAATTCGATTTAAGGAATGTTTTAGAGAACTAGAACTTAAAAACTAATTTTGTATGACTTCTACATCACTTCTGAGAACAAATTACTGGTTGTCGAGTGACCTCCTAGAACTGTTTAAAATACTTGTATAAAATATTTCAAAAATTAAAAAAAAAAAAATATTTACGAAATTAAATTGATGTCAAAAGTGGCCCTTAGGAAATAGCCCATTAGAAAAAAAACCATTGGTCGTAACGCCAAAGTAGAACAAGTACAGGCTATTTTCATGTATTCTGGAACTAGTTGTAGAAATAATACAATTTTTCCTCGGTCTTTTAGAATTTTTTAAGGATTTAAAAGAAAATACGCTTAAATCATATTACTTAAATAGTTTAAATGGGGCTTACAAAAAAAACCGTAACAGTTTGGAGACAAAGGTACATTATTTTGAAAATATGTAGGTACTAATAAAAAAAAAATTAACTCTATAAAGAATTGGCTTAAAAAATATTATTATTTTCAGTAATAATTTCAGTAATAATTTTCATTATAAATCATAACGAAGTCATTGAAAATTTAAGCAGAATTTTGTAAAAGCACAAAAGTTTATGTCGTGTAATTTATGTTATATTAAATATATTAACTTCAAATGTCAGCTTAAAACTTTTATCTCCGCATAAATAAATAAAAGCAGACCATGCTCTGTTTAGATTTCAGATTTTTTGGTAATAAATAACAAAATTTAACCAAAAGCTGCAAATATTTAATACAGATTTGGAACCAATAAAATTATAAATTAAAAAGTCCTAAAGTGCCATGACATTATATACGAACAAAGACTAAAAGACGAAGTAACAGCATGATAACTATTAAACAATTTATTTAAAACACCGCACATTTCAATGTAAATGAAAGTGAAATAAATGAAAATGACAAAATATTCCTTCACCCATAATAAAAAAAAAAGCATGATTTGTTTTTTAATACAGAAAAAAAATGAAATTAGTTTGTAATTATTGATTAAAAAGCATCAGCCTTAATAAAAAAAGCATGCTATTTAATTTTTTAATAAAAAACAATATTTTTTATAACTTATACTCTTAACAAAACTCACCATAAAATCATCTTCAGGATAACGAGATTCATAATACTTTAAACGATCGTTTAATTTTTTAATATTCTCATCTTGGGAACGTTGAATTTCATGAATTTTATTTTGATAAAATGTCTTTAATTCGGTAATTTCCAAAGCCAACTAAGGGATTATAATAAATATAAATTTATTTATTTGTATGAAAAAAAAAAAAAAAAACTTACTTGTGTTCCTTGAGTTGTATGGGAATCATCATTAAACGCATCATTTCCAGGAGTCATTTGGCGATGAGAAGGACTTAATAATAGTTCAGCCTTAGAACGTTTACGTGGCGATGATTCTTTGGATTTAGAGGGTATATGTATTTTAAAATCTTCGGGTAATTGTTCTTGATCCGAACATTCTGAGGCAGAGGAAGAACTCATGCCCAAACGTTGGGATTTTTGGGAGAAAACATCATCGGAAAATCTAGAGGGAGGAGAGAGGATAAACTTTGTTAGTTTATTTCTATGTTTTGCATATTTTGTTGTAATACTTACTGCTTTTCCAAATCAGCACATTTGGTTTCAAAATATTTTCTTAAATCTTCCATTTCCTGATTGTGCTTCATTTCTCTTTCTTGTTTCTGTTGTATTAATTTTTGTATTTCATTATCCTTTTCCTGTTTTTCATTATCCCATTGATCCATAATAATTTTTAATTCTTGATCATATTTCATTTTACATTTTTCCAACTCTTGACACAAATAATCATCAAATTTCTTTTGCACCATAAAGAAAAGACGCACTTCACTGGGCGTTAGATATTTTTGAAATTGTTCAATTTGTTTACTAAAAGCTGTAGAATCACAAGGCATTTCCGCATCACTTGTAGGATAATCATACTGACGTGGCATTGAAAGTTGTCTTTCACGAGAATTGCGTGAAATTTTCTCCTCATTATCAGTGAGATAGAGACGATCTAAATCATCATCAGATTCACTTATTAAATCCATGGATATTTCTGATATTCTTTGGCCACAATTACTTTCTTGATCACGTGGCCAAAAGGATTTTTTGCAAGATTCCATGGCTTCCGAAAGTTGTTTGCGTAAAAGAAATACTTCTTGATTAAGTTTTTCTGATTCAGCTTGTAAGTTTTCTCTTACAGTGAGTGAATGTTGTAGAGAATCATTGAGTTTGGCTATAAGTTCATCACGTTTGGAGAGCTCCAGGTAAATGTCCATAGTCTTGAAATATTAAAAATAACATAATTAATTTTAATAAATGTAACATTTCTTATCAAATAACTTACCGGTTGTCCAAAATCTTCTTGTAAAGTTCTGTATTCTGTAGAATTGGTTACCAAAGAACTAGAATCTCTGCCTGATCCTAATAATTCTGTAGAGTTATGATTATTTTGGGAATCTCTTCTTTGGCTATTTTCCAACTGTAAATTCAATGATGCCAGACAGGCATCTTTACTGGCCAACATTTGTTGCAGTTCTCCTACTTTTTGCTCCAGCATTTGTATCATATTTAAACTTACAGTAGAATTAGAATTTTCCATTTCATTATTTATAGTTTTACTTTCACTTTTTGAGGTTACGGTAGCAGATTTTTCATGGGTCAAAGAATTTTGTTCCTCTTGGGTAGATAAAGAATTACGTTCACTTTCTTCGGTTATATCCTCTAAAATATCTTTGGCAAAGTCAACTAAAGAAACTCTTTCCATAGCTTTGACTTGACTATTTTCTATAGGTCCTGAGGCAGCTTCACCTGTAGGTGACAGTTGTAGATTGGCATCTTTGGGTTGTATTTTCATGGCCATTATTCTTAATTTCATTAGTTGTAAAGAAGTCTCTTCATCATCTTCTTCCTTGGTATTTACCTGCAGAGTAGACCAAGGCTCTAATTGTTCGATTTTGGCTTGATGTTCTTTTAGCTCTAGAGATCGAGATAAATTATTTTGTTGTATTTGTACAGCCTGTTTGGAAGTCATGGGTTTTTCTTCTTGTTCTGGCAAACTGTCATCTAAATCGGTTATCATTTCAGAGTGTAAAGTTTTTTCAAAAATTTCTTCTACCACCTGTTCGTTGGGAATAATGGATACCGAAATGTTTTCCTTTAATTTGGGCATAATCGGTGCTTTTTGCTCTTGTTGCAAAGGATGAATTGAGGCTTTGTCCATAACTTCTTTAATCTCTTCTTCATTGGGTATAAGAGAGACCGATATATTTTCTTTGCTAAAGTCTTTTTTATTTTCTTCTAAAGAATAAAGCTTTTCTAATTTCTCACTCTCTTGGGTTTTTATTTTTAAATCTTCCTCTGAATGCTGAGAAATTTCTGAGACCTTAGTTGAACTTAAGAAAGACTCTCCCATACTATTTCTACTTTCCTCCTGTTTTTGTTCCTTTAAGGAACTTTTCGCTTTTTCAGGTGTATCGGCCAATAATTCATTAACCAAAGTTTCATTGTGTATATCAAAACTAGGATTTAAAGAACTTAAATCTTTATCATCGAAAAACATTTCCATAGATTGATTTGAAGCCATAATTTCTTCAATAGAATGATCTTTTTCACTATGCAAAGAAGAGGCACCCGATAAAGGTTTAATATTGGGATTTTCAAAGAATTCTGGTCGAGAGGGTTTAACCAAACGATTTTGTGTTTCCCCTTTAAGACTTTTGGATTTCTCTGAAATTTGTTCAACTTTAGATTCTGCTTTAGATTTCGATGTCTCCATAGGGTCATCCTCTCTATTGCTTTTAGACAAATCCGCTTCTCCTTTATCTGATTTCAGTTGACTTAAATTCTCTTCTTCAA
This sequence comes from Protophormia terraenovae, assembly GCA_951394005.1. NCBI lineage: Eukaryota > Metazoa > Arthropoda > Insecta > Diptera > Calliphoridae > Protophormia > Protophormia terraenovae. The sequence goes on from OX596075.1 coordinate 21,405,836, forward strand.
TTTTAGGCTCCTCTTGCAATTCTGAAACATCATCAGCTGTAGATTGATTGGCTAAACTGGGCTCCTCCTCTTCCTCGTTTTCTTGGCCTCCAGCTAAAACATTTCCTTCTAGTTCAAAATCCGAAGACTCATGTTTTGAATGCACTAAACGTTTTCCCTCAGGCAAACTTATATCTCCCAATATTTCACTTTCTTCTTCATCTTCAATTATAAAATGTTGAGCCAATTTACCACCTGACAATTGATCATCATCTATTTTAAACTGATCCTCATCGCTATTGCTCTTCAAACTTTTACTCCTGCCGCTCTTCGCATTCAACTCCTTACTTGAACTGTCTGTAAAGTCTATACCAAACATTTGTTCCATTTGTGGCTTTTTACTGGGTCCCGGCAAAGACCCACTAAAATCTTGTTCTTCACTCATTTCTAAAGCCTCTTCAATTTCTTCCTCTATCTCTTCTTCCTCATCAGCGGTTTCACTTAAACTAAGATTTGTTAAACTTTGTGGCACATTACTTTGAATATTAGTTGTTGATGTTGTTGTGGCGGTTGCTGGCGTAGTTGTTGTAGTATTTTTACTTGTAGTTGGCGTTGTGGAGGCCGGTATATGATCTGTTGTTGATCTTTGTTCACTTAATGTTATATTTGTTTGTGTACTCTCCATGATGCCTAGTGATATGGAGGATGTTGGTTCATCAAAATATGTTGTAAATGATGCAGTGTCTGTAAGACTAAATTGTGGGTAGACCTCCTGCTGTAACAAATCACTGGTATCTATTAACGAAGATGATGATAATTCTTGTTGTTCTTGCTGCTGCTGTTGATCGCTTGAAGTTTTTTCAACTGTATAAGTTTGTGCAGAACTTGTTGCTGAAACATTATGTTGTTGTTCTGAATTTCTATCTTCTTGTAAACTTGTAGCTAAACATGGTGACAATTGTTCTTCATTGTATGTTGTGAGATTTGTTGTATCTACAAATTCTAGAGTTGGTATAAATTCAATATTATTTATAGATGTTTCGACGCGCACCAGATGTTGTATCTCATTTGTAGCTGAGTTGGGGGCTTGTTGATTGGCGCCCGTTAGTGTTAGATGTTGTTGTTGCTGCTGTTTTTGTTGTGTTGTTGTTTTATATGTTGCACGTGGGCGCAACAATGATGTGATCTTTAAACGAGAGAGAAAAAAATGTAAATGTTTAGCATGTTTTTTCGAAATGAAAACAATAAAAAGAGTTGTAATTTTTATAATAGATTTTAAAGTAGCAATAGATGTATTTGATGCTACATGTGTCAAACATAAAACAACATATATGATGGCATTATTAAACGTAAATTTAATTAAAACAGAAACTATAGGTTTAATATGAAAATTAAAAGCTGAAAAATTTCTATCAATCTTTAAAATTTTATTCATAACATCTATAGCTAATAAATTTTCTTTAGAAAATTTTTTATATTATCTAGAACTGATTATAGTTTGCTCATAGTTTCATGCTCATAGTTTCATTTGGATAATTAAAAAAATAGATTTAAAAAAAATTCTGTTATCGATAACTGTGTTTTTTTTTTTTTAGAAAACTAATAATTTTGTCGATAATAATATTTTTTTTAATCGAAATTTTCCTTAGAATAATTTTGGTTGCTGATAACTATCACATTTAATTTTTAATCCCCAAAAATTTTGATAACATGGGCATTTAAGGCAATTTTTAAAAATATCAAAATGTCGGATTAAATATATAGGCTATTTTTTTTTTTTTTTTTTTTTTTTTTTTTTTTTAAATTAAGTAGATTTATTTAAATATTCAAAGTACTGAATAAATTGCATCATCAATTTACCTTAAGTATAAAAAATTTTGCTTACATTACATTTTTAATTTAGAGCTTTAGAATTACTTTCTGTCCGTCTTTCCGTCCATGTAAACCTTGTAATCAAACTACAGGATTGCAATTTTGAATATAAGTTCACAAATTTGGTATACAGGATTCTTATGGCACAGAGGCAAAGCCTATTGAAATTGGTTGTGATCGGTTCATTATTTAATTTAGCCGCCATACAAATGTTCTGAAATAGGTAATAATAAATTCCTTAAATATATCAATATTTTAATAGAATTTGGCACATATAAGTATAAATCTGTTCCGAGTTTCAGGACCGTTATAATTTTTATATGAAATTTTCGTTTTTTCCCCGTATTCAGATTTTTTGAAAAATTTCGGAATTATTGTAAAATTTTCATAATGTGGTGGAAAATAAATCTAATGTCAGTAAATATTAAATATAAATTCTTGAAAACAATTTTTGAGTTTGCTATAAATAAAATTCAGCATGTTAACCACCTATTTAATTTGAGAATAAAACACGTGCCATATTTTTTAACACTGACCTGACCGATTTACATTACAAAATTTGTTTTTAGAATAGAACACAAAACAGAGTAGAGGACAATATTAAGGCTACATTTTATTCAGAAAAGAGAAAGTTATTAATTTTAGATTTGTGTACTTATAAATAATATATTCTATTCTCAATAAATTCAAAATATCAGCACAAATATAATACAGTGGTTTCCCGGTTTAACAAATACTCAGTTTAACGAATTCGCGATTTAACGTACGTCCAAATTTTTAACATTGAGTACCTTATATTACGAAAAATCTATATATTTTAATACTCGATATAGCGAATTTTTCCAAAAAATGTGATTTGAAATCTATAAAAATAAGAGAAAGTAAATATAACACATTTCTCGCCCTATTGAAAGAGTACTACTCTCCCTTTTAACCAAAAGGAAGGGAATTAGAGTTTGGACAATACTTTATCATTTGAAAACATTTTTCTAAATAAAAACAGTAAAAAAACAAAGTAAAAATAGGTTACAAAACTATTATTTTTACTTTTAAATATGCTTTCGTTTAAAACAAATCTTTTAAAGTATATTTTGTTACTAAATATATTCGCGATTTAACAAATTTTTCGATTTTACGAATTGGCCTGACAATATATCATTCGTTAAACCGGGAAACCACTGTATTTAGATTTTGAACTCTTAAACTAAGTTCAGAATACGCAAATATATCGTGTTTTCTCGCAATTTTTGCAACCAAATACTGAGTTGATATTTTGTTTACATTACGCGAATTTCTTTGACATTCTTTGTTTAATGAAACAGCTATTAAATATCGTAATATATATACGTGAAGGGAAAACATATTTCAAACCTGTTCAGATTACTTGCAAATTATTTGCTCAAAATTATTAGATTAAATAGACAAATACCAAACATTTATTGGACATCAATTAAGCATTAAATGAATTTACAGGAAAATCTTATTTTTTGTTTTTATTGATTTAGAAACAATTTTAAAGAGAATTTCGCAATATGTAGATGTCAAGGAAATTTTTTTTAGCTTTTTTATATTTAATAAAAAGTGAAAACGACATATAATTCATACATATATATTAAAAAATATTATAATAAAATTATAATAATATAATATTAGTAAAATATTTAGATAAAAAAGAAAATGTGCTAACTATTATAGAACGATTAAATGCAAAATTTAATATACATAATAACTACTTTAAAAAATATATACTATAACTTTTTATAAGAATTTTACGTTTATATGCAACAACAATCTTGCTTCCTCTTCACGTTATTTATAAAACAACCCTGACTTAACAAAACAACACTGTTTTCTTTGCCCGCCTTTTTCAGCTGTATGAAAATAACAAAAAATATTAATATAAAATATAAATTTATTAAATCTTTTTTAACAATTTAAGGTTTGTGTACTTTTCAAGTCGTACGCCGTAACAGCTGTTGTTTGCCGCTATTTAACCTTACCAAACAAAAATTCGTTCAAACTTTTCTCATTTTTATACCCTACACCACCATAGGTGGTTGGGATATTATGTGTTTGTGCTGATGTTTGTAACGCATAGAATGAGTTATCCAATACCCACCTTAAAGTATACCAATCGACTCAGAATCACTTTTTAAATCGATCTAACGATGTCCGTCCGTCCGTCTGGCTGGACGGCTCGCAATTTTAAAGATAATTGAATGAAATTTGGCAGGTGCGACTTTTATGATACAAGGACGAAGCCTATTGTAATTGGTTATGATCGGTCCATTATTTAACCTACCCCCCATACAAATGTCCCCCGGAATAGAGTTTCCACCCTTAAAAATGTCTTAATATTAAGAATATTTTAATGAAATTCGGTGCAAAGAAGTTTTGTGCAAGTACCAATCTTTGTACCAAATTGTATGAAAATCGGTCCACATTTGACCATAAAATATAAAACCCCCTTCCGAAAATCACTTTAACGTGCATAAATCCCATACGAATGATAGTATCAAGTTAATATTCGACACAAATAAGTTTTATATAAGTAGAAACAACATTGCCAAAATTTATGAGAATCGGTCCATAATTTACCATAGCTCCCATATAAAACCACTTCCGGAAATCGCCCTATAATGCATAAAATCATCAAGATAATATTATTAACGCATTATTCTGTACTTACATGCTTTATTTTAGATTTAGTAAAAGCGTTGGTCTACAGGTCTAATATAAATCCACTTCCCGAATTTCTATGCTCATACGCAATGGTGTAGGGTATCATATAGTCGGTCTTGACCGACTATATCTTCTACTCTCGTTAGTTATGGGCAAATAGTTTTGTTTGATTAAAATGAAAAATATTTGCAAAAATCGTCAAATATTAGCGTAGTGTACTTTGAATTTATCTATTTCGGTTTTTCATGAATTGCTGAAAAATATTTTTTTAACTTAAAGTAAATAAAAGAGAGAAATAAAAATTGCAGTAATAAAACTTGTCTAGTCTGAACATACGTTATATGAGAATCAATTTTAGTTTTTTTAAAAATTTGAAACAAACATTACATCAGTTAATAATTGAGCTATCATACACCTTATTTTTAGCTTCCAAGATAAGAACGAAAGCCCGAAGATTTTCTTTTCTCATAGCGAAAAGTGAAGTTTAAGCCAATAGTAAAGGACTTTCCTTATTACCCGCTGTGAAAATTCGGCAAATAAGTATATTAAAAATGTATGTTTCATTAAATTACATTAAATAATAATTACGGGGGGGATTTTAATACATTTAGAGATTTAAATTAGCCCCCGTAAATATGCTTTTAAAAGCTACACTTACATAAGTGCGTAATATACATTTTTAAAAACATATTTTAAGGGCTTATTTTAAGCCAATAAATGCATGAAAATCCTTTTTTCTGTTTTAAAAAAATATTTGTAGCCTTATGTGGAGAAACAAAATCATAATTAGGTATGTGATGAAACCCGATCGTTTTCAAATCGAATCGGTTTGAAAAGTTGTGATGAATTTCGAACGATTTCAAAATTCATTTTTCAACAATGATCTATTTTTTATTAAGAATATACAGCTCAAGTGAAAAATAACAATTAATTTTAGAGAAATATAAAAAATTATGTAATAAAATCTAATAGAAAATTATTTAAATATAACTGATATCAATAACAAAAACGAAAATATAAGTACATCACACATTTTTTCGATTTAAAATCGAATCGTTTTCAAAATCGTTTTCCATCACATACCTGAATAATAAGGCGGATTTTCATGCATTTATTTTTTTTAATATAAACCCCTAAAATATGCTTTTATTGTATGAAATTTCCAGCGCTTACTAAGAAACAATATACTTGACCCTTTAATAAATAGAAGAAAAATAATAACCATCCTAGAATCAATGAAATCCGATCCTGTCTACAAAACAGCTGCTATAAAACTATAAATTGTCTACACAGCAAAGATGTCACAATAAATTACCTATAAAGTTAACAAGAAGTATTTATTTCTTAATTCCTAACTTAAATCTCATGTACTGGCTAATAAACTTTCCTAATATTTATGTTTTCCTTTTTTTATAATTAATACAAATTAAAAACTTCCCTAAAACCAAAACAAACTAATTTAAAATAAATTTTATTAAAATCATAAATTTAAAATGACAATTTCGTCACCAAACTTACAACAAAATCTTATTAAATTTTTAAAAATAACCACAACTAAAAACAAATTTTGTTGTCAGCGTAAATTTTATGATCGTCATCCCTTTTATGTTAAGTCTTAAGAAAATCATTTTGCCATAAATCACTCAACATTTCTTTATGATTTAATATAGGAAAAGAAGTTTCAAAATGTTGTGAAAATATTAGAAACTAAAAAAAAAAAAAAAAAAACTAACAAAAAAATTTTAAAATTAAACTTAATTCTAAGTATAATTTTTATTTTTAAGTTTTTTTAGAGTTTAAATTCCCATTAGCGGAACACCTTCATTCACAAGAATCGTAAAAATATGCGTGTTTTTTCATTTGAATTGAAAATTTACATAAACATTTGACGGTGCCACATTGCTGTGGTTGGTGGCATCGACTGTGTACATATTACAAAATCTTTGCCATATGCAATTCATCATAAATATTCATATATGTGTGCGCTCATGGAGTCCGCGGAGGTAGAGAATTACAATTTTGTTGTCTTTATTTTTGAATTTCGAATCTTGAGTATAATTAAAAAAACTAAAATTGAAATTTGTTTTTTATACTGTTTGTAATGTGTATGTTTCTATTATGAATTGTATGGAATGACTCGGTGATGAAATGCAGGTCAAATCAATTGGAAATTATTCTATTATTGGAGACTTTGTAAGAGGAAATTTTTTCTTTAAATGATAAAAACAACAACACACAACATGCAATACAAATTATAAGCGAATTTATAATGAAATCATTTGTCTTACTTATTAAATAAAGAAAAGTGTTTAAGGCAAATTGTTTTAGGTAATTGAAGGGGAGTCTGGGAAATTAAAAAAAATATTATAGTCACATTAAGCAAATATTTGTGATTAATAAAATTTAATATAATTAGCAAAACAGTTTATTAATTATTAACAGTACAATTAATATTTATTTATATTTATTTAAATGCTAGCTTATCCCGGTGAGCTTCACTACCTTGTTAACGATATAACTAATATTTACTTCATAGCTCATACTCCCCTTTTACCTATCCGCCCTATTAAAAATTTGATATGAAAGTCAATTATAAAATTTTTTAAGACTTTTAATAAATCACTTCTTAGATTATTTCCTTTATATTCTGGGCTACCCCTGCCGCTGGCCCTATCCGTCCTATTTTCATTTAATTAATGCAATATGAAAAAAATAAAGTAGTTTTGAGAGCTCTCACTATAATAGTTCTTTAAATATACTATTAAGAATACTTGCTTTGTAAGGGGGTACGATAATTAATATTTTCATTGTATTGGGGTTACCATTTCCTCTGATCCTATCCGTCCCATTTTCATTTTATGTTTAGTGGTTGATTGGTTGAAAAATAATTTACTTTCAGGTATTTATTTATTTATTTATTTATTTATTTATTTATTTATTTATTTATTTATTTATTTATTTATTTATTTATTTATTTATTTATTTATTTATTTACTTATTTATTTATTTATTTATTTTTTTATTTATTTATTTACTTATTTATTTATTTATTTATTTATTTATTTATTTATTTATTTATTTATTTATTTATTTATTTATTTATTTATTTATTTATTTATTTATTTATTTATTTATTTATTTATTTATTTATTTATTTATTTATTTATTTATTTATTTATTTATTTATTTATTTATTTATTTATTTATTTATTTATTTATTTATTTATTTATTTATTTATTTATTTATTTATTTATTTATTTATTTATTTATTTATTTATTCTGGGTTTATAGGAGAGAGAGGAGAAGAGAATACTAAACTTTTAAATTCTCTTTACCTGCTTGAGGTCAGAATTGAGGTAAGAAAAATTGCTGTGTGTGAACACCGACTTAGAGTGTAGTCACGGGGACTATTTGTATGTAATTCAAAATTGACGATGTTTTATCTTTTGTTCTTCTCAACAATAATAAATTAATGCAATTTAAGCCAGAATTGTTTAAATATAATTTGCGTGAGATATATAAAAACTGCCTTGTCTGAACGCAGTAAATTATTAGTAGCTAATATTTTAAAGATATCAAAAAGGAACACTTTAAATGAAATAATAACTATATATGACCCAACCTTAAAATAAATATAAACAATAAAAAATGGCACAAATACATTTTTCCGCAACAAAGATATTTAAAAAATTAGAAACTCTTTAAAATAAATTATTTTGTCTCCTTTTCTTTCAAAATGTCTCCCTTATCTACCCTCTTGCTTTTAATTAACCATTTTAGTTTTCTAATTTTAAATTTCCTTAACATTTCTATTTCATTTACCCAACTATCTTAATATTCCTTTATCATGCTTCCTTTACCCATTACACTCCACATTAAAAGACAATTTCTTGTTTAATCGTAAATCTTAAAAAGAATTTGATTTTTTGGGCTCGTGCTGCACTATTAAGTGGAAATAAAAATAAAAAACTGAAAAAAAAGGAGTGTCACAAGGAGACATTAATTGTATTACCACAAGGAGGAACAGCGTCATCACCACCTACAAAAAATATTTTATCAATTCCTTCTTAAACTTACTCATACTCACTTTTATAAAATTAAGCAGCCAGCATAGAAAATAAAACAAGGAGTTCCTTAAAAGTGATTTGCCTAGATTTCTTATTTAGTAGTATCCTGATTTCTATGGTAACCATTGTTGATTTTAGTATATAAATATTAAAAGTGGGTGACAATGTCAAGGACGCATATATTGACATGTTTATTTTAAGCTAAAAGTTGAGTTTAAAGTTTGTAAACAAAATGCAAAATAATTTATGGAAATGAGTTACAAAGAGAAAAAAGGAATATAACCATTATGATCTGAAAATAGTAAACGATTATATATTACATTAGAATTATGTTTGGGATGGAATCCATAAAAACCAAAAATCATCCGACTATCTATCGAATTAGATATTTTTCAAATGGAATTTGATCACGTGGTATAAATGTCTATAGTAGTCACCTTCACTGAGTGAAACTTGGTAACAAAATATTCATAGCGATCTAAAAATATTATCACCAAAAAATAAAGCCCCCTTAGTTTTAAAATATAAAATATTACCTTTCATTTACCTCCACAATAATTTTCTGAATTGTTTTAAACAAAATTCAACAAAGAAAATTATTTGTCTCTTACAACAAACAATAAATGTCATTTATTTAAAATTTTTCATAATATGAACTCATTAAACAATTCTTATGTAAATTTTTTATTTACATGATAAATTAAATATTTTTTTTTTTTTTTCTTTATTTTTCATAAAAAACAGATTCGTGTCTGTTCTAGTTTTTTAGTTATTTTTTAAGAAAACTCTTTACAAATTGCATAGAAAAAAAAAATTATGTCGTTAATTTTGAAATTTAGCAAAAATTATCTGGGCTTTTTGTTACACTAATCTAAATTGTCTTGAATAAATAATAAATTTGAAATTTTGCTTAAAAATTTAGTTTAAGTTTATAGAAAAACAAGATGTGGTCGGTCAGACACTTGAATTTACATGAACATATTTTGCTGATTTTTAGGTCATGTGGGAATGTTAAGGGGTTAATGTTGTAAATGGGTGATGGTATGTTTTTAATAGAAAATATTTAAGAAAATTTTGAAAAATATAAAAAAAATGAGGCTATAAAGTGAAAAAAAAAAATAAAACAGAAGTGGATTCTAATGTAAAAAGGAAATTGATCAATGTAATTTTTAATAAAATGTTTAATAAATGAAATTGCTTAAATATTTAAAAGCTGAATGACCTTTATCAGCAATAAATATTTGCTTCATATTAAAGTTTTATTTTTGTTTTATATTTTCTTTTTTTTATAAATTTTATTTAGCAAAGTTGTTTTTTACGAGAAAAATGAAGTGATAAATTGTGAAATTTTTTAAAAACTTCATATAATTTATTATAATTTTAATGCTTTTGAATAAACTCAAATATAAATATGATTTGAATATCACAATTTCCATTATCAATTAAAGTCCAAAGTTTAATTTTTGCATATTTAAACAGTAATATTTGCATTTTATGAATATATTTCCTAATTTAGTTGTAGATATTAATACTTATTTTCCAGTCATATAAAATACAAACAGAATTATACAAACAGAACTAGGAAAGAGTGAAATCTTTAATCGAAAATTTTCTATAGAAACGGAAATGAACGCAAATATAAAAAAGGAAACTTCTCGAGGAAATTTATCGAAAAATTCTTCTAAAAATTAAATATCCTAAAAATTTCCTTTAAAAGGAAATTTATTAAAAATTTCCTATACAAAGGACATTCATATGAAAAAGGAAATTTATTGAAAATTTCGTATAAAGAAAAAATTTATTGAAAATTTCCTATAAAGAAAAAATTTATTGAAAATTTCCTATAAAAAGGAAATTTATAAAAGAGTTCCTATAAAATAGAAATTTATGGAAAATTTCCAATAAAAAGAAAATTTATTGAAAATTTCCTATAAAAAGGAAGTTTATTAAGAATTTCCTATAATGGAAATTTCTTATAAAAAGGACATTTTTTTAAATTTCCTATGAAATGGAAATTTATTGAAAATTCCCTATAAAAAGAAAATTTATTGTAAATCTATAAAAAGGATATTTATTGTAAATTTCCTATAAAAAGGATATTTATTGTAAATTTCCTATAAAAAGGAAATTTATTGAAAATTCCCTATAAAAAGGAAATTTATTGAAAATTTCGCATAAAAAGGAAATTTATTGAAAATTTCCTATGAAAAGGAAATTTATTGAAAATTTCCTATAAAAAGGAAATTTATTGAAAATTTCCTATAAAAATTAAATTTTTTCGAAAATTCCTATAAAAATGAAATTTATTCAAAAATTCCTATAAAAATTGTAAAAACATCAGTTTTAAAAAAGATATTTATTGAAAATTTCCTATAAAAAGGATATTTGTTGAAAATTTCACCTAATAAGAAAATGTATAGAAAATTTCTCTAAAAAGAAAATTCATCGAAATTTCCTATAAAAAGAATATTATTGAAAATTTTCTTTAAAAAAGCAAAACTATTGAAAATTTCCTATAAAAAGGAAATTTATTGAAAATTTTCTATGAAAAGGAATTTTATTGAAAATTTTCTATGAAAAGGAAATTTATTGAAAATTTCCTATAAAAAGGAAATTTATTGAAAATTTCCTATAAAAAGGAAATTTATTGAAAATTTCCCATAAAAGGGAAATTTATTAAAAAAATTCCTATAAAAGGGAAATTTATTAAAAAATTTCCTATAAAAGGGAAATTTATTGAAAATTTCCTATAAAAAGGAAATTTATTGAAAATTTCCTATAAAAATGAAGTTTATTAAGAATTTCATATAAAGGAAATTTCCTATAAAAAGGACATTTCTTAAAATTTCCTATAAAAAATATCGAAAATTTCGTACAAAAAGAAAATTTCTCTTAATTATGAAACATTTTCCCAATTTTTAAAAAGAAAACTATTCAAAATGAATTCTTTCCTTTCCACCTCTGGCCCCCAAACTACTTGAAATTAATACAAAAACCTAAAATAATTGAAAATTTCATACACTCATAGAGAAAAACACGTGCATACAGTTTCAATTAAAATACACACTAACACACATCACTTCACACTAAGAATTTTTGCCATAAAAAAAACCTAAGTGAAAACAATTTGTGGTGTTTAAACTAAAAATTGTTTTCAGTAGATATAAAACAAATGGTTTGTTTTTATTTATTTGCAAAAAAAAAAAGAATAAAATAAAAATGATTAAAAATAACTTCTAAAATAAAAACATATTGATTGAGTCATACCAAAAATAAGAAATAAAGAAAACAGGACTATTTTTCTTATAATTAGAAACAGAGGGAATAAAATTGAAACTTACATGTAATTTCGACATTTTATTACAGTTTTCTTTTCGTTTGGTTTAAATTTTATTATATTTATTTTAATAGATTTAAAACATTTTGTTTATTATTTGTTTACACTTAATTTATTTGGTGGGTTTCTATTTTATTTCATTTTATTAAGTTTGAAAACATTTAGTTTACGTCGTTGACACTATTTCCAGATTTATTTAAATTATTTAAAAATATATATTATTTAAACTAAGCTTAATGGTTTATTTAACGTTAAAGTAGTATTTTAAACTATTCTTAAACTATAAAGATTTGACAAATATTTAAATAAAAATACGTAATTCCTTGTTTAAAATTTTGTAGGAGTTAAAAGCATCAAATAAAAAGTTTGTAAATTATGTCAAATACAGGATATTTTTATAATTAAAAAATTAATTAGAATATATTTGTTTAGTGTTTATGTCACTTTCGTCAAATATTTGCCTAGTTTGACTATGCCTATTTAGTAAAATTATCTGGTAAGTGAAAAACTGATGTTTTAGCAATATTTAGCTAATGATTACTAAGAAGATGAAATTTTACTTTCAAAGAATATAAATGAAAGAAATGGTTCTGATTATGAAATACTAAGTTTCATTCTATTTTACATATTTTTTTACGATATACAAAAAATTAAAGTATATGTGTGAATAAAGAAAAATGAATTCCATTCCTTTTCCGATTTAAGTAAATTTTTGGAAAATTAAAATTTCAAGACTGATTACATTTTGATTAAAAATAGTCTAGAGCTTTTCGCAAAATGAATCTCAAAAAATTCGTAATTTTTAACTTGTTATGAGAAAATATTTTAAAATTTTTCTCATGTGATTTTGTTCCGCTTTGGAATTTTTAGTGCATTTTGATGAGCATTTTTCTTTGAAAATCATTTTTTTTTTGAGCCATACTTAATATAAGGCAACTTTTCAACATTTTACCTAATATAGTATTAAAATTAGGTACCGAGAAATAAACCCCAAATGAAATAAGTCCTAGTATAAAGATGAAATAACTTCAATCATTTTTTCCATACAAAGATTGGTTTTATTTCATTATGAAATAATACCTAGTGCGTTAAAAATTATTTCTGTTTTTGTTGTGGGAGGTTATTTTATAATGAAATAACTCCCAGATGACATCCTTTTACAATAAGGAATACCAAGGGAATTAATTCATGTTAAATCTGCATTAGAATTGTCTTCAGATCATTTACCAAATTATGTTACTATATTGCAGCGATATCTAACACAAGAATTAACTGGTTGAAATATAGAAAATATATGTATTAGCAAAATATATTTACTGCTGGACATGCTACTCTATCCCCCTGACAAAACAGATATTATGAAATTTGTTCTATGGGTGCCGAACGGCTCTTGAAGAGTTCGAATAGAGTAGCAACTCCACAGATCCCCTCAACTCAAATCTAAGCTAAGAAAATACCAAAAATATCTTAATAAGCTACTAGAGTATCGAAAAACTGATTCACTGAATAAATATTTGGAAAGCGAACAACGAACAAATTTGAAAAGACCAGTTACAAGCAGACCTCATCTACGTAATACAAATAGAGGCTGGTCAAGAAACGATAGCGAAAATCTGTTTGTTAATCATTTGAAGAACGTTGCCACCTGTTATACACCGTTATAGAGCAGTTGTAACCCTTTGGAGATGGACAAGGCTATTGTTGATTTAAACTCCAAATTAGGTGCCTTGCTTAGTATTTACAAAATCAGTATCAGATGCTTTTAGAGCTACCCGGATAGCAATAAGAATAATACGTTTTATTTTTAATGCTATATTATGCCATGAATATTATCCACCAGAATGGAAGGCCTTATTGGTTACAATGATACCTAAGCCCGGAAAAGATCACACTAAAGTAGAATCGTATAGGCCCATTAGCATGTTGTCTAATATATCAAAGGTGTTATTAGAGAACAAGTTGAAATTGATAGTGAATCGTTTGGATTGTATTCCAACACATCAATTTGGTTTTAGAGAAAAACATAGCATCATAGAACAAGCTCACAGACTTATGTTATATCTAAGACGTTTGAAGAAAATATTATTCGGCTCTCTTCATTGACGTTTCTCAATCCTTCGATAAAGTATGGCACGAAGGATTATTATTTAAAATTAAACAACATTTACCCACAAATACGCATAAGCTGTTAGAAAGCCACTTAAATCATCGAAAATTTATTCTTAAAGAAGGACACTTTATAAGCTCACCGCAGTCCATTGAAGCAGGTGTACCCCAAGGCAGTATACTGGGTTCCTTTTTATATTTAATATACACTTCTGATATCCCAACAAATAGTCGAACCCATATATCAACATTTGCAGATGACACAGCTATTCTAGGCATTCATGAAAACCCCCAAGAAGCATCTAAACTTTTTCAAGATCATATACTCTATCTAGAAAAATGGTGAAAGTAATGGAGAATAAAAGTGTATGAACAAAAATTTATATCTTGATAAATAATCAGATTATACCAGAGACATAACAGTTATAAGATTTATGTAAAAACGTTATGTCATAACTGTTAAATAATATAAAAAAAAATTTACGTCTCTAAAAAACAGTTATTTTTAACAAATATAAATTTTCGTCTTCCTTAACAGTTATAGTTATTTTAAAAAAATTTCCGTTTTTTATAATTTATATTTTTGATTTTTATTTTTTACGTTGCCTAATAATAGTTATTTCTAAAAAATATTTTTTTTTTTGCTCAATAACGTTTATTTTTAAAAATTATTTTTTTACGTTGCTTGATAACAGTTATGATTGAAATATATTTTTTTACGTTACTTATAAATTATTTTTTTTTTTTTTAAATTTAACAGCTATTATTGTTTGCATTTTTATAAATAATTCCGTTATAATATAAACATTTACATATCGATGTATAATAATAAGGGGATTTTTTGCAATATTTCCATATTCTTCAAACTTTTTCTAAAATTTTACAACTTTTTCGTTTATGGAATTGATGTTACGGCCTTATAGATTATTGACGTAATTTTTGAAGACATGAATATGAAATTTTTTTGTGTAGATGTTGTTTGGGTCAGTGCATTATAATACAGTAAAAACCCAACCCAAGAGGTTACGGCTTATTGTGTTTTAGGTGACGATATTAAAATTTATGCAAACAAATTAAAGCCAATTCTTATTCAACACATCAAAATCATTCTATTCCACATATGTAATTTTTACGATGTACAACGGACTTTTTGGCAATTGCGTAAAATATATCAGGATCCCTATTTAACTGCAAATCGACACTTAAACCGTAACCGGTCCTTTCTAACATTTAATAACACTTGAATGCACCAAAGTGCAATTTTTCTTAGCCATATTAAAAGATATATAAGTATACTTCATGTAGAATTTATCAAAATAGAACACTATGCACACAAATTTTTATTTAATTAGTTCTTTTTACCGTTTGTTGAAATTTTGAAATACTAAATAGGCCGATTGGACTTTTGGTGACGAATATATCTATATTAATATTATAAAATCAAATTTGTATTTGTTTGTTACGCAATTACGCCAAAAACGCTGAATCGATTAAATATAGATGGATATAAATTAAAATTCAATTGATGAAAATAACGAAAAGAGAAGTAATTCAAACTGTTACAAGGTGAACGTGAGAGTAATGCAACAATAATCTCCTGCACCTCTGAAGAAAGGCCTTCTTCTTGTAAAATTTAAGTTAAAAACAAACTAAAAAAATATTTTAACGTTTATCAAGCAACGTAAAAAATATATATTAAAAAATAAAAATTATAAGCAACGGAAAAAATTTATTTTCAAAAATAAATATTATAAGGCAACGTAAAAAAAAAATTCAAAAATAAAAATTATGAACAATAGAAAAAAATATATTTTAATAATAACTGTTATCAAGCAACGTAAAAAAATATTTTTAAAAAATAAACGTTATAGAACTATAGAAACAATTTTTTTCGACAATAACTGTTATCAAATAACATAAAAAATATTTCTTATTTTGTACTCAACTTTTTTAATTTGAAATAAAATTTAATAGTTATTTTTGGTCTCTGGATTATACCCCAACAAAAAGAAGTAAAATATCTTGTTTTGCATCTAAATCGACGTCCTACGTCCTACAAAAAGAAGTAAAATAAA
Source organism: Protophormia terraenovae (assembly GCA_951394005.1). NCBI lineage: Eukaryota > Metazoa > Arthropoda > Insecta > Diptera > Calliphoridae > Protophormia > Protophormia terraenovae. The sequence goes on from OX596075.1 coordinate 21,421,955, forward strand.
TAGCAACTAAGAAAACACGTAGAATAGTATTTGAGTAAGCTTGAAGTACACCCTAACCCACTTGCTCGAAACATAATGAGAAGTGATGGCTACAATCGTTCGAGAAGAAGGAACACAACAGACCTCCGAACAAGTTAAACTCTTTGATAACATATAGTTTTTCTTCCGAAAGCGGTTGGACTTAATATAAATTAAGATTTAGATTTAAGATTTGTATACTTAATTTTGTGAAAATTCAATAAATATAGATTAAAACAAGCGCGAATGTTATATTCGGCCTGGCCGAATCTATATACCCACTATCAACTTTTTCAAATTTTACGTTATATGGTAGGGGGCGGTAAAGTGGGCGGACTACGCCCATTTTTTGTTTCCGAGTTTACATTGATCCTTGAGCTATTTGAACCCAATTTCACCTTATATGGGAGGTGGGCGGACCACGCCCATCCTTTTGATGGTGGGTATAAAAATTATCACCCCTATCATTAATACTTTTTCCCTCGAAATGTTTTCCCTTTCCCTAAATTTGCAATCGTGAAAAAATTCCCCGTGAATAATTTCATGCTAAAAATAAAATTCCCCTAATCGTGAATGATTTCTTCCCCCGAGTTTTATCACATTTCCCTTTAATTTATTCTTTATTTTTGCTGGGAAACAGAACAGAAAATGTAAGTAGATCTTCTTATAATTCGGATATTAAAGTTTTTTTAAGGGCACGATCAGTTAATAAGACACAAACTGATATATTGCTCAACATTAAATAAAATTATTGTTCCAATTCTAAACATATTGTACACTTTAATTTGTTATAATTATTATTTTTTTTTTTTTTATTTTTTTTTTTTTTGTAGGATTTCCAAAAAATTAGCCGAATCATTTTGCTACATAAAAGTTAAATAGTACAATAAACTAATGTTGCAATAAAACAATCACTGCAATACTAAATATTTTGCTTTGTTTTTTTTTCACTTTTCTTTAAAATATTAGTGTACGTGAATATTTTTGAAAAAAACTTAACTTTGATTTTTATTTTCTTCCTTTTTACATTCACTGAGAACTGATAGCGGGAAAAATTGTTCACGGGGAATTCACGATAGCATTTTTCCCTTCGAGGGGAATAAAAATTTCATGTTAACAAAAATTCCACTTGTTATTCACGATAGGGGTGTATGTTTCTCCATTTTTATTGGGACTAATTTCATTAGGACTTATTTTATTTGGGAGTTATTTCACGGTACCTCAAAATTATAAAATATGTATACATTTTGCAATAAAAAATCTCGTAGTTTTTTTTTTTTTCATATGATGTATTACAATGACGGTTTATGGACCAACATTTTTGCGAAAATATGTTTTTCGTAACAGGCTCAAAATTACGAGTTTTTTGTTACCCATTTCGAGACAAAAATCTAAACTGAAGATTAATTGAAAAAAAAATTTATGTTTTTGTATATTCAGATCAATAATATGTAACGTTTGAGGGGTCTTCCTATAATTTTTTTCTACGGAACACTTTAATGTACAGAGTTATGTACAGCCGTCAATATATCAGAACTCATAAACGCGGTCCTTAAAATGTTTAAAGAAATATTATTTAAAATTTTTGAAAACTGTAAAATATATTTTTAAATAACTGTAAAATTTACGTAATTTTTATTACAAAAAATATATAAAATACTTAAATTGTATTATATATTTCGTTTTAAACTCTTTCGATTTTTTTCGCGTTTTACATTTAGAATATCGGGTTTTTAATAGTTTTATATTTAATTTATAAAAGATTATTATTAAGTATTTTATTTATTTAAATTAAATGACATTTTAAAATTTTCTCATTTTTATAATTTCATTTTTTAAATTTTTATTATTTTTTTAAATTTACTATTTTTTTTAATAAAATTTTAATATTTCATTATTTTTTATGAAACATTTCTTGATTTTTATTTAATTTATTTTTTTATTTTAAATTTTTATTATTTTTTTAATTTATTATTTTTATTAATAAAACTTTAATATTTCATTATTTATATGAAACATTTCTTTAACACTGAAACATTTTTGAATATTTCCTTTTCAATTTTATTATTAAATAACCAAAAACAAAAAAAAAAAAAATGCTTTCAATTTTAATTCAATCCAATTTGTTCTCAAGTGTTTCGCGTAGTAAAGGAAACTAACCAGTGAACCGATTCACTTTTTATTACATGACAGATAAATTTAAAAAACACAGAAAACCCAGCGTGAGTAAAACAAATTTTGAATTTGAAAACAAAACCGAAAAGGCGAACGAACAACGAACAGTACGTACAACAACCAACAACAATACAAAAAATAAACAATACCAACTGAGAATGAAAGTGAAATGAAAATTGAAAACATTTTGCAAATAAAAACAGAGAAGACACACATTTAAAGAAAAAATAAATATGTAATAATAAAATAAGAAAGGAAAAACTAATACGAATTGCCAAATATATTATTTGTAATATTATGTATTTTCTTTTTATTTTAATGTTTCAGTTTTTCGTTTATTTTAATAAATAAAAATAATAATCCAACTTTAACAACAACAATATTTTACACTAAAAACAAACAACATGCGGTTCCAAGCGGTTCCGTGTACTGTAAAGAAACACAACCAACCATGTGAATGGAGTATATTTTTATAAATTTTTTTTAGTACGAATTGTATTATAAAATAACAACAACAATAATCGCACACATACGAAGACAAAATGAGGAGTATAACTGTAAATTATTTCAGTGTATGTGTGTAATATTCTCACATGATAAAGAAGAAACATAAACATGTAAAATATACAGTTATGTGGAGCAGGGATGGAGATTTTAAAATTATCTACTACTTAAAAGCTTTTTATAGAATGGATCCAATGCACCAACGGTTCCCCAATAGAGTCCGTAATATTATTCTGGGGGTCCCTGAAGAGGTCCCAAATAATTAATACATTTGTATTAATTGTTTTCTTGTTTAGCGTAGTAGAACCGATATTAGGTTCTAATAGAACCATCACATGGAATAAAATAGCTACATCAAAGCTAGATACTAGTGAGATAAATTAGATCTAATCTAAGGTCTCTAAGGTTTTGTTTCCTGTGAAATATTTACCTCATTGTTCAGTACTGGGCATTTTTATATAGGATCTAACCATTTTTATTAAGGAGAATATCGGGTCAACTTGTAAATTTAACAACACATTAACAGTCTCGAAATGTCTATCTGGTAACGTTTTTTGTTCTTAGCTTTAAAATAACCTACATTTTGAATAAAACTTTAGAATCCCTAAATAACACACAATTCCTAAAATTATTAATGTGGCCCTAGCCTAAAATCTTATACATATTTGTACGGCAAAATATGATCACAGAAAAAAATAAGTCTATTAAACGGTTTATCAAACATAAATACTATTCCAATTACTTTTTTAATTGTATCAATTATTCAATTGATCAAAATTCAAAATTTCAATATTTTTTTACTAAAAATAAAACAATTTATCGGCAATCAATTATTTTTCTTATTGTATAAAATAATAAATTAATAAAATATAAATAAAAATAAGTGATAATTTGAGTCACAATTTTATTAAGACTAAAAGTTAACATTATTGTTGTGACTCAATCATAGCTCCATATTCTGTTAACATAGTCACAAAACATGCACAAATTTAGACTTTTCTTGTCAATTTAAAATAAAAAATAAAAATAAAATATTTTGTAAAAAAATTTTAAATTTTCAAATAAGAACGGATAATATGCAAAATAGAATGCAAGTTCCGATAAAAATCTGCAGGAAATGTGGGTAAGAGTTTGACATATATATCTCGCTATACGTATTATCGCTCTTTGTCCTTCAATGGTTTCAAATGTGCATGCATTGTTTTTTTTTTTCACAACAATTTTTTTTATATTTTCATATTTTTTATTTTCAATTAAAATGTCTTATTATGATAGTCACAACTCTTATGACTGTGTACATACCAGGTCTTAATTCTGAATAGAATTTTAAGACTATAGTAACAATTTGTGTGTTATGACTATTTTTCAGTCACATTTCCTGTGAATAGGCATGTTAATATACATTTTTTTTAATAGGTTGAATTTCAATTAATAAAATAATTGAATATGTATCGTTTGTAATTGAAATTGGATTTTAGATTTTTATATGTATAATTTTTATTTAATTTGTTAGAATACTTAGATTTAGAGTAAATTATTTAATTACAATAATAATTAAAATCATTTTAAAATTTTGATTAATGATTTAATTGAAATTTTTCGAACATATTTCTTTCCGTGCTTGCAAGGCCTAATGCAAGGATCCAAAAATGACTCAATAAATAAACTATGCGATTTCGTTTGTCTGGCTCCTACCAGTTACTGATCTTCTCCATTTATCATATTTCACAGATGTCAAAATTTACTATAATACAAAACCTTCCATCCCTGTTGTATACTATTTCTATCCATCAACTCGTATGGATGAATTTGACCCCGTGCTTATGTACTTTCTTCTACTATAAATAAGAGATTTAAAATTAAATGATTTGTAGGTTTTAAATATGATTGATAAGAATTAAATCAACATTTAAGACAATATTTCAAGTGTAACATACGACAGAGTAAGAAAAGAAATTTCGATTATATATTTGGAACAATATGGAAATGAAACACAACATAAAGAATATTTATGTATCCATATTGATCTAACGATATGTTTGAAGTTTAATAACCTAATATTTATTTATGTGATTTCATTTTTGTTTGCTTATTTTTAATATTAATAGATAAGTTAAAACAGTAATAACATTAGTAAGAATCGTGTTCAACGTTAAATAACTAAGATCCAGTTTTTCACTTTTAGATTAAATGCCAATTAAAAATTAAATTAGTTAATCTAAATATTAATCTAATCCTGCATTTGTGTTTTTAAGTCCGAAATTAAATCTAATAGTATTGCCATATTGAACGGCAATCATTTATAAATAAAATATGGTAGTTTGTGCAAAAATCACATGTTATCAAATTAACTAGATGTTTCAAATAAGAAGAAAATTTTGAGTATTTTTTATTAATGTTTATGGAAATTTGGATTAATAAATTAAATTTTAAGAGAAATATGTAATAAAGTCAGTGTTTGGTCATCTTTACAAAAAAATTTCCAAAAATTAAAAATCCAACCACTCACTGTCATGATAAATTGTTTATGACGACGCCCGGAGGATTTATTACCTCGGGAATACTTAGATCTTACAAATTTGAGCTTGTTAAAGTTAAATAAATATCTAATTTTTCAAGTTATTGGAGTTTTGTATGTTTCTTTAAATTTCTACATGCATACTTTGTCGTCATCATCTGTTTGTACGTGTGTATATGAATATTTTACCACAAGTTTAAACCCCCAATATTGGCCGCTTAAACTAGCAAATAAAGCTAGTAAATAAATTTAATTTAATCGCTAATCTTTAAGTGAACAACTGGCCCTAAGGATGATTAATTCACAATTGACATTTCTCTCAGTGAGTATTGTAAAGTTTGAGTTTGAGTAACGCTAAAATTTATTTTTGTTACAAATACACAAACTTAATAAATCACTATAATAGCAATTTAATTAAACGAAATATAATTTTTATAAAAAGAAATCATAAATAACATTCTTCATTTCATGGAAAAGGAAAGATAACCATATAGAAGATACTAAATATCTACTTCCTTTCAGTACTGGCCAAATTAAGCAGTGTGAAGTTAATCAATAATTCCATGACATTTTGGACTACCTTTATAGCAAAATAAAAATGACGACACTCCCTTCAAAATACATCTTTTGATAGATATTTGAAAAATTTTTAACAAGCTCCAGCATTCATACATTTTGACGCTCAATTGAAGGAGATTCAACCCAACTATAGAATTAGAAAAATGTTTGAGGTGTTTAAAAAAATCATGTTATTTGAAATGGATAAACTAACTATAGAATTAGAAAAATGTTTGAGGTGTTTAAAAAAATCATGTTATTTGAAATGGATAAACTAATAAGAAATTACTTGGACTTGGAAGTGTAACATTTTGTTAAAGACTGGTAGTCCATGGGGAACTACAACTTTTCCTATATTTCCTGCAATTTATGGATTTCATCCCAAAACCTCTTCTCATCGAATTAAATCAATTTTTGATACCTTGTTAAATCGAACGAAATAAATACAATGCAAGCTCGGTAAGCGCGACCTGTACTTTGTTCACAAGGCAAGCAGCCGACCAGACGGAAGGACAGCCCGGTTATCACGACGACCTAATTTTTAAAATTGCAGGTCCTATAATCGCGACAGTTTATGAAAAACGGGTTCTATTTTCACGACTTTTATGTTTTTTTTTTTTTTTTTTAATTTAATTACAATGTCTATAACCAAGAAAGGAAAATCCCCATCTTTTGGTATATTAACCTTTTTGGATGATTTTGATCTTACATTTATTCAGTTTATTCGTGTCATTTGTTATGTAAATACATCTCTTAATATGAAAAAAGTTCAATATATTTTAAAGCCAACGATTTCTCAAAAATTAGAGATTAAAAAAAAACTTTAAACTGGAGATTCCATAAATTCACTGTCTTCGGTTTACTCCATTATAAAGCACGTAAATTAATTAAGAGAGTTCGTATGTACAACAGAAAGTGGCCCTGGCAAACGTTGCACCTTAAAGAAAAAATGCTTTATAAGTGGTTTGTAAAACAAAAAATATCCAAATCAGTATCGATTTTACGATCAAAAGCCAGTCATTTGTATTCCAAAATTTATCAAACCAATTCAGGTTTCAAATCTAGTGAATGATGGTTGATGAATTACGGGCGAAAAAATTGTTTTCGAAACCTCATCTTATTGATCCACTTGTGAAAAGTTTAAGGATGAGGATCATGGGTTGAATTTTCACCTAATCTGCAGTGCCTACGAATTCGGTTTATATATTAGTAAGCTCCCCAATCACACTCTTGTCACATGTAATGAAAATACGGCTCCCGGAAGAAAAATATGTAAAGAGCGAATAACTTGTTTGCCCTGTTTAAATGTGAATGGCACAGACAAATTAAAATTTTTGCTTGTCGGAAAATTGAAAAACCCACGCGCCTTTATATGCTTTTTCAATAATCCTGTAATATACAAATCCAGTAATAACGCCTGGATGACACATAATTTATATTCATTCCCCACCTAAGTAAGTTTTCACCAATTAGTAAAAGTAAAGGCTCCGTTACTCTACCGTAAATGTAAATGCAAAAACACGTAAATGTAAATGGAACGTAAATGTAGCTAGTACTTTGTTGTTGTTTTGTACACATCAACATCGATGATGCCAATTACACATATTTCCAGTAGATTAAATTGAAAATCGCTAAATTTATTAGTTTGTATTTCAGCGATTTGTATACAAAACGAAATTTATGCTTTTATGACAAAAATTTTAAACTTTAAATTAAATATTCGACTCTACGTCACATTTAAATTATTTTAACATTTTTTTAGTGATAAAAACAACAAAACTAATTGCCCAATTGATAAACCTTTTACAGCGATTTTTTATGCAGATTTATTGAAATAAAAAGCTGTCAACACTGTTGTTACAGCTGTCACGTAAAAACGTAGAGCGACCTAATTTGATTAGATTGCTACGTAACATTTACGTTTATGAGTACACATACACACATAAAGCCCAAATTACAATAGCGCGTAGTCAGCAGCAGTGTGTGCTGCCATAATCAGCTGATTATTTAGAATGCACTGTTTGTTATGGTGTTGATTACATTTAGTCAGCAGCAGTTTGCAGTGCTGTTTCATTTAGCCCTGTTTCTAAATTCACTGCGCTGCATTCTGATTGAGAGCGAGACAAAGAGAGTGAGCAAATAAATGAGATGCTAAAATACACAAGTAGAACAAAGTTAGATGGTGGTTGTAAATTGTGGCTGCCTACGCTGAATTGTAATTATAACGGCAGCAACATGTTGTGCTGACAGTGATCAGCTGATAATTTTTGCTGATACTGTTGCTGACTACGCGCTATTTTAATTTGGGCTTAACTCTCATAAGCAAAACGTGTTAGCTGATTCGCTACATTTGCATTCACGGTAGAGTAACGGAGCCTTAAGTTGTTCATAAGTAAACATTTTTTACGTCCGATTTTTGGCTTCAAAAGGTCTGTCGCAAAAAGCAGGTTTGCTTTTGGATAACGATTTTAGACGGTTTAATTATAGTAATGAATCTACCACCCAATTGCTCTGCGCATATTCATACAATGGGCTTTGGAAAATGATAAGTCGACAACAGCACTATATGAACTACTTGATTCAGCTATTATTTTAAAAAATAATTTGCCAAAAAAAGCAACTTAAAATCTCCAATTACTTAAAATAATTCGATAAAATTTTGGGTTCTGTTATCGCGAAAATTCAGTTTTCGCGACAAGTCTGGTTTTCAATTAGTCGCGAAAATCGAGCTTGTACTGTAATTAATATTAGAGTTCGTAAACAATACTTTATTTTATTTGAAAAAAAAAGAACTAATTCTTTTAAAACTCAACCTATTTATTCTTCCGAAAATATCAAAACATTCTTTAAATATTAAAATATTAAAAATTACTTTATACATACCCAATCATAAATTGTAAATAAATCCATTTTATTTAAAATTTGCCATCAATTTATAACAATTCAAACACTTATACGTTCCCCCAAGTGGATCGTAAGTGTATCGCATAAATTAAGAGAGTAAAATTAAAGCAGAGAAATATAGTCTGTTGATGATATTTTCTCTTTTTTACAATTGAGTTTTCGTTGTTTATTTTTACAAAAAGTGCAATGAAAATAAAACACACAAAAAAATTTAATTTTTGAGGCCGCTTTGAACATAAAATAAAAATGATTTCAAAAAATGCTCAAATAACGTGACGTTGACTTTGTAAAAAGGGCAGGCAATGGGAACAAGCAATTTTTATGTCTTTACATTTGTCAAATATGTTTTTTTTTTTTTTCTTTCAAAATTATTTTAAAAATAAGAACAAATTTTAATTGAATACACACAATTTTTGTAATAATTGGGGAAAAAATTTTAATATTTTTTTTTTTAATTTTGTTTATAAGAAATTGAACTTTTTTTTTAATTTTTTTAAGGTTATAGTTAACAAATTTTCACGTAATTTTTTTTTTTTTTTTTTTTTGTTTTGTAGAATTTTAATTTATTTTTAAAGTTCCAATTATATATTTTTTCTAAACTATTAAAACTATAAACTAATGTGTTTGGTTTGGTAATATTTAATAAAATTTTATTTCCATTGTAAGGTTTTTTTTTTTTTTGGAATTTAAAATTCCAATTTATTTCATTTAAATAAAATAAAGAACGTTTTTACTAAATAACGCGCCAATTGCAACTAAAATGAAATATAAATTTATCGTATATCTAGAAAATATATAAAAAGAAAATGCGTTATAAGAAAAACTGAAACAAAATGCAGAAAAAATTTTATTTTTTCATCCTCCTTCTAATTTTCTCAATCATATCAATTCATCTTTCAACTCTCAAATTTGTTTATTCTCATAAATCTTAGAGATATATTTTAAACGCACTCACTTATAAATACAACTTGTAGTAAGTATTCCAAATTGTTTTTTTTTTTTTTTTTATAAAATTATGGAAAAAACATCAAGTGTTTTTTGGTGGGGTGGTAAAATTAGAATTGAGGCGTTAGGCGACAAAAAATATTCAAAAATTCGTTCAAGTGTTTTAATTTTTAAAAAAGATGTCAAAAATTCTCAGTAATTAAAGGCCATTAATTAAAAGTTTTGCTAAATTGATTACAGTTTCATTAAAAATCTCAGAACACTCTGAAGAGAATTTCATAGGATTTTAAATTGTCCTCAAGTCTTACATTTATTAATAATTGTTTAAAAAATATCAATTAGTTAATTTCTGTTTAAAATCCCTTCGATATTAAAGAACGAGAGAAAAAGTTATAGTCGGTCAAGCCCGACCATATGATACCCTACACCATTGATACTCATAAGTGTAAAATAAGACATACAAATACAGAATATTACGCTGGTGCTGACATTTATATGAATTTATTCACTTTTGGGTGATCCCCGAAAATGGGCCTTATATGGGAGCTATTGTAAATTATGGACCAATCTTTTTAAAATTTGATACTATCACTTATGTTTATATAAAACTTATTTGTGTCGAATATTAACTTGATACTAACATTTAAATAGGATTTATGGCCGTTAAAGTGATTTTCTTAAAAGGGGTTTATATGGGAGCTATGGGTAATTATGGACCGATATTTTTAAAAATAGGCACACTTATTAAGACTTATATGAAACTTATATATGCCAAGTTTTATTAAAATATTGCTATATTTATGGGATTTATGATCGATAAATCCTTTTCCGGGAGGACATTTGTATGAGGGCTAGGTGAAATAATGGACCGATCATAACCAATTTCAATAGGCTTCGTCCCTGGACCAAAAGAAACCAGTGTACCAAATTTCATAAATTTTGGTTCAAAATTGCGACCTGTAGTTTGATTACAAGGTTTACATGGACGGACGGACATCGTTAAATCGACTCAGAAAGTGATTCTAAGCAGATTGGTATAAATTAAGGTGGGTCTAAGACCAATATTTTTGGGTGTTACAAACATCAGCACAAACGCATAATACCCTCCCCACCCTATGGTGGTGTAGGGTATACAAATTATTTGAAACAAAAATTAAATCACAATAATAAATTCACAATAACATAACAACTTATAATTTCCTGTGGATTAAGTTTAAAACATTAAAATTTCGCTATTTAAAACATCAATTGATTTATATTAGTTTTAAATCTCATCAAGCTGAAGAAAAATCTTTTTGAATAAAAAATAATTCACAATAATTCTCGGAACATTCCGACTTTAAATTTTCTAGTGATTCAATTAAGAACATTAACATTTTTCTATTTAAAATAATACCCCAACCACCTTTGGTGGTGTAGGGTATAAATATTAATGGTCACATAACTAAACGTCAAAATTAACATTTTCCTTTAAAGATCGCCTGCATTTCTTTCGCTTTAATTCCAGCTAGTCGTCCCTTTACCAAAAAAAAAAATGCGAAAGTTGTTTTCAAAAAAAATGGGACATATACACAAAAATATACACACATATACATACATATAAATGTAGAAATCATGGAACAGTACAAAATATATAGAGTGGGACACGTAGACAGATAGTGTGTAACAAGCAACACACTTTGACATGACAAAGTGCTGAAAAACATACATTCAAGAGATTTTTTCAGGAAATTTATTTAAAAATAAGTTGAAACATTTTTCATGCATTCTCAGATTTTCTTGAGCGTATACATTCGAATATACTATATACAGAGTGCCACTCAAATATCAAAAGGAAAATGAAATCATCATATTCATAATTATAGTACTTAAGAATTTTTGGACAAATTGTTATAGAGAAATGGAAAAATAAAATATTTAGGCATATTTTTGAGAAATTGGAAGTATAAGAAAACATGATTAGGTTTTGCAATTTTAAAAGATGAGATTTTTTGGGTAATAATAAAGCTTGTACAGATTTAAAGCTAAACCGCTGGGTCGATTTAATAATGTAGCAAAAATCTTAACATTTTGTAAGTACAACTCCCATCAACCTCCATAATTTAAGATGAAAACGGGACGGGTAGGATTTAGGGGAATGGTACCCTCCATACATAGTAAATATTCCTAATGGCATATCTAAAGAACTATTATAGTGAAAGCCCTTAAATCTTGTGGGTAATACTTTCTATAATATTGAATTGATGAAATTAAAATAGGATAGGGTCAGGGTTAGGTCCCATACATAAAGCAAATATTAATTTAACTTTATACGACTAAAGACAGATAAGCAGATGTAGACCTCTTGTCTGAAACTTTCCAAGGAAGTTTGTGGCCAGAGGTCAGTTCAAGTCGATATAGAACCATATAGTTTTCCATGAGAAAGACAAACTCTCTCTATATCTTTTGATGGCCTTTCTTTCAATTAATTTTAATCAGAATAAATTGAGGTTTCTCTTATCAAAGTTCTTCGAATGTGATTTTTCTTTACCAAGTTTAAGCAACTTATAATTAAGGACTGCGCACGAAAAAATCCGTGCATGCAAATCTGCTTATAGAAACTAAACCAATGGACGATTTTTTTTAAAGTGACATTTTTATTAATGACTGTTATGTTCAAGTTCCAAACATAAAAGAATAAATTATTTCCTGTCGGTTTTTAAGGAAATATCTGATATTTTCCAGAATTATTCTAATTAAAGAGTTTATTGTGTTTCGTTTTTTCGCTTTTTTGGTCGAATAAGTCGACTTATTTTTAAACTCCGTTTCATGTTATGCTGAGCTTTTAATGTCCTTTAAATTATTTTTTACTAGAGCCCAATATCTTTCAATTGCACGGAGTTTGGGGCAATTTGATGGATTAGCCTCTTTCGGTACAAACTCTTACAATTTCTTTGCTACAACTCCATTGTTTTGTTGTTGTATTGAGAAGAAGCGAGAATAGGCCAGAAAGCAGGGGATATACTGAATTTTATTAGGAAAGGGAGAAGTCTTTTCCAAAGGCACTCATTCTCGTAAATTTCTGTGTTAATGCAACCACATTTTAAGAATGAAGTGCTTCATTCCAGCGTATGCATATTACTTCCCAATTCAAAAACTTTGTTGGAAATTTTGATTTCTTTGATACAGGAAATTTTTCTGCAATAATCCCTCTAGCATCTGCGACTTAGAATTCCTGGTTAGGAAGTTGAAAAAAGTCACCCTGTACGAACGTTTCATCGTCTACTATACAGAAACAAAATTTCTGAAAAAATTCGTCTGAGGAACTTTCATGTTATTTTTTTCCTCCAGATTCTTGCTTGCGTTTCAATTAGGATTTTTTTCTTACTTTATAAGTCTTCATGCTAGACTTCCTTTAAAATTTTCTGATAAAGATTCAAAGCAATTAACTTTTTGTGACACTTTTCTTTCTGAGATGAGGTGAATTTCTCTCAAAATTCTTTCTATTTTGCCTGAATCCTACAGCCTGAAGATAATATTTATCTTCCATTACCAGGTTACCATTCAGTGATCATGACTTCTTTGTATAATATTGACCCAAGACAGCCTTCCTTGCAATTATTTTATATGACTAATGCAAGATTTCATAAAAAAAATTTGAATTGTGTGTTTATGATAAACTTCTATTTTAAGAAAAACCAGTTTTGCTATTTCCATGAAACTTAGCACATGGCAAGTGAGCATAATGGCAAATACTAACAAGTTAACAGAATTATTAATTTTTGACCACATCAAAAGTTATAAGCCCAAGAGCATGCACGGATTTTTTCGTGCGCAGTCCTTATTTCTTAAATTTCAGCTGTAAAACTGCTTTAATGAAGCTTTATTTTTCAATTAGTAAATACAGTTACTTTCAGCTGTTTTATAGCTTTTAATAATAACCTAAATGATACACTAATCAAGGGAAAAACTCTGATTTATTCTGAAGTATGATGCTACTTTTAAAATGTTCACATATATTTACACTGGATTCCTTAAATAAAAATACAATTTAGTTTCAATAATTATTTTTTTTTTTTATTATTTAATATAAAATGTTTAATAAAAACTCTTTCTAAAATTTATAGTAGGACTTTACTACTATAAAAAATTAGCTATTTATATGAAAAAATATAAATTGTATATGTTTATATATAAAAAATATCGCTTAATAATAATTTTAAATATCTTGCAAAGATGTACATACGTATAAAATTTATAATTTATTGTCTAATCATATATTTAATAAAAAAATCAAAAGTGTGTATAAAAAACAAATATTTTGGCAATAAATTTGAGCATTACATTATCAAATATTTTTTAATTATAGTGTTAATTTTTTTTTTTTTTTTTGTTAATAATAACTATGTTTTTAAGGCAATATTTTGTTACGTTTAAAAAGGAATTTTATTTTAAAAAATAAATTCCTAAGTTATTTACTTTTAATTATTTAGTATTTATATATTTATATTTTTTGTTAAGACACTGGTATTTCTTTAAAAAAAAAGTTTATTTAAATTAAAAAAAAAAAAATGTATAACAATTTTGTAATTAAAGTTAAATTAAAAAAGAAAGTTTACAAAACTTAAAAATTAAAACACAAAAACAAAAAGTTTATTTTATATAAATAAAATTACAATTTGATTGTCAAGTTTTTGTTAAAAAAATAGTTAATTAAAATATTAAATAAATTATCTTAAATATTAAAAATAACTACACAAAAATTAAAATTAAATTAATAATAAACAAATTATTTTGTTATAAATATAAATAATTGTAAAACGCAGTTTTTAAAATATGTAAAAAATCTAAAAATAACTGAAATGCAATTTCTGTTAAAACTTAAAACTTACATCCCACACGCCAGTTTAGTTTTATTAAAACAAAATTCTTAAAATACATATTTTTAGAATGTTTTGGTAATTTTCATAATGTATAAAATTGTAAATCTTTTTATTGCTTTTATAATTTCTTTTGTATTTCAAATTATGTTAAATTCTTGTTTAACATGAATGAAATTATTTGAAATTTTTATTGCTTTACATTTTTAATTGAAATTATTTCAATTAAAGGTAACTTTTTACATAAAAATTTTGGTAACTCATGAATCTTATTCAAGGAGTTTTCTTTTAATGATCAGTTTTTTAGACGCAGATTTAATACAAATATAAAGAAAGGATTACTCAAGATTTTCTTTAGAAAATGCTCAACACTTTCCACGGAAAAAGGTTGCAAAATTTTCTAAAAAAAAGGTCTCAAAATTTTCTAAAGAAAAGTCTCAAGATTTCTAAATAAAAGTCTCAAGACTTTTTAAAGAAAAGTTAAGATTTTCTAAAAAAAAGTCTCAAGACTTTCTAGAGAAAAGTATTAACTTTTTCTAATGAAAAGTCTCAAGATTTTCTAAAGAAAAGTCTCAAGACTTTCTACAGAAATATCTCAAGATTTTCTAAAAAAAAGTCTCATGACTTTTTAAAGAAAAGTCTCAAGATTATCTATAGAAAATTCTAAGATTTTTCTATAGAAAATATCTCAGACTTTCTGGAGAAAAGATTTTCCATAAAAAACATAAAGATTTTCTAGAAAAAGCCTTAAGCTTTTCTGTAAAAAAACTTCAATCTTTTATAGAAGAAAACATCAAAAAAGGTCAAGTTTATCTATAAAAAAAAAACTAAAGTTTATCAAAACGCTTTTTATAAAGCTCAATTTTTTCTAGAGAAAAAGCTCAAGTTTTTATAGAGAAAATTCTAGAGAATTTTTATAGAAAAAAACCGAAATTTCTTTTAGAAAAATTACAAGATTTTCCATAAAAAACCTAGTTTTTCTATAAAAAGCCTTAAGCTTTCTATAAAAAAAACTTCAATCTTTTATAGAAGAAAACATAAAAAACTCAAATTCTTCTCTAGAAAAAGCACAAGAGAATTTTTATAGAAAAAAATCTTAATTTCTTTTCCATAAAAAAATTACAAATTTAACTTTAGAAAAGCTGAAGTTTTATTTCAAAAAACAGCTTTCTTATAAAAAATCCTCTCTATTTTTTTTTTTTTTTTTTTTTTTAAATCTCTTATCTCTTCTCAATTTAATCTCTAATTCTCCGCATTATTATTATTATTATTATTATTATTATTATTATTATTATTATTATTATTATTATTATTATTATTATTGTTACTATTATTTTCCTTTTGTCGAAATTTTGTTGAATATTTATAAAAATCTGACATTTCAAAAGGTTTAGTAACCTCTTTATAAGGTTGAAATGTGGCCGGCTGTACTATAGTCATATTGACCGGGGATTCTATGCGTATATCAGGCGACAAAGCTGCAGCCAAAGGAGGTGTTGGTGTGGCTGAATGTGCCAAATTTGTATTAGAAGTATTAACATATAAAGCTGAGGGTGGTGGCCTAGCTGGTGGTTTTTGTTGTGCTGCTAAATATTTATAAGCTACCGAATTTTGTGGAGATAATTCCAAATTATAAGCTTGAGAAATAGAAGGTGTGGGTGTATTGGAGGTATTAGCATTGGCAAAATCCATTTGATTTAAATAAGAAGTTGATTGACTTAGTTTTGTGTGTGCTGTAGTGTTAGGAGGATTTTGATTATGATTGGCTTTAGATTGAGCCGAAGACATAGAATAATGACGAGAGGTATTTAAAGATTGAGAAGAAAGTTTGGTACGTTGTTGACTATTATTGTTGTTAGAAGAAAATGAATTAGAGGAAGAGGGTTCATCATGCACAGGAGTTTGTCTAATGACAGGACCATCTAAAGAAGATTCTAGCCATTGTTTGGGTTT
The DNA here is from genome assembly GCA_951394005.1 of Protophormia terraenovae. NCBI lineage: Eukaryota > Metazoa > Arthropoda > Insecta > Diptera > Calliphoridae > Protophormia > Protophormia terraenovae. The sequence continues at coordinate 21,438,389 of OX596075.1, forward strand.
CAATTTCTTTTGGGATTCTGTGCCATAGGAATTTAGCGATATATCATCTAATGGCTTAAAGGGTTTTACTTGCGTTACATTTGGTGGTGGTTGCATAGTTTGGTTTTGTGTTATTAGCGAGGGAGGAGCAGGAGGTGGCGGTGGATTTAAGGCGGTATTATAATATTGATTATTATTTAACATATCACTTGAATGTGATTTCATTTCTACGGCTGTTGCGCCAGCAGGTGGTAGATTACATTGAGATCTCCATCTCATATTTGAAGCCACTGGTGATGTTGAATAGTCTATAGTTTCCATAGACACATACGAAGGAGCCAGAGATATAATATCTAAGGCGGGTGTTGCACCACGTTGTGCCAAATTCGATTGTGATGTTTGTAAACGTTTATTATCGCGTACATTTGTAGGGTGTTGGGGAGAATTAACAGGTGAAATATATTCTTTAATATTTTGTGATGATTTTATAAAACCGCCACCATCATTATGGGAAACGTGATGAGAAGTAGGTGATAGATAATATTTATCACATTGTACTATGATGGGTTGTTGCTGTTGGGCTGGTCTATGTAGAGTGGCCACATTATTAGAATTTAAAGAATATAAAGAAATATTATCAATTGTTATGCTAGATCCCGAGGGAGGAGTTAACAGAAGCTGCTGTTGCTGTTGATGTGACATATTTTGGCCAGATTGTTGTGTATGATGTAAAGTTTGTTGTTGAGCAATTTGTTTATTTTGTATATAACGTCCATACTGTTGTTGTTGTTGCGTTTGTAGCTGCTGTTGTTGTGTATTTGTATTGGCTTGGGGTTGGGGTTGCAAAGTGGTATAATAAAACTTTTGTGTGGCATATTGCAAGTGAGGCATTAAAACTTGATGATGTTCTATATGTGGCTTAAACAAATGCTGTTGCGGATGATGATAGTGATGTTGCTGTTGCTGCTGCTGTTGTTGCTTATATAACATTTGTTGTTGTTCTAAATGCTGCTGCCTTATCATTTGTAAATTAGATGATGACTGAGCTGTTGTCCCTGCTACTGTAGCTGACCTTTTCTTTAAAGCTGCCTTAGCAGCATATTGTTGCGTAGCTTGGGCGGCTCCATGCATAATTGCTGCCCTGCCACCCTCTGAATGTGTTGATTGATTATCATGTTGTGGATAATTATCATATTCTGAGGATCTATTAGATATCTCTGATTGTCTTCTATGCAATACATTATTATTATTGTTTAAATGCTGATGATTTTCTTTCGCCGTCAACGGCTTACGTCTTAAAATGGCCTCTTCACCACTCGATAAATGATTAGAGCCTCCTCCACTTAAAGTGGAAATTGTATCTCCTGTATTTGAGATAGAATTGGTGGAAGACTGTTCTTGTTTATATTGTACTGCTAGATTTTGTATAAAATCATTAAAATTCATATATTCAAAATTGCCATTAAGTATTTGACTTTCTTGTTTTTGTAGCTGCTGTAAAAGCCAACTTTTCTCATTAAGTAGTTTTTCCAATTCTTGTTTACGTTGTTCTAAATTTTGTTTTTTCAATTTGGCTTCATTGTCTTGCATTTTGTTAGTGTTTGCAGGATTTGATGATGATTCGTTTAAATTATTGTTGTTATTGTTATTTTGTGTATTCAAACAATTATTATTATTATTTTGTTGTTGTTGTTGCTGCTTCTGTGTATTACGTGTGGCATTATCCTCATCATCATTTAATAAACTACTAGCCATATTTATGTTAGACTTACAAGGTGTTTTTATAAAATCCTTTTTTAAATTGGATTTTAAATGCATGTGTTTTGTTTCTATTAAGAAAAGTCTCAGCTTTTTTAATATATAAAAAATAATTCAAACGGACAAAAACAAGCTCTAGTTAAGTCATATTAATATTTAAAGTAATTTTTCTATTACTTTTTTCAGTTAGCGGCCATAACGAATTAGTTGTCCCCCATTTTTTAAGTCAAGCTCTGAACAATTCCCAGTGATTCCCTAGAAATAAAATAATTATTGGAGCTTTTATGAGAAAGTGTTTTTTGTATTTATTTTAAATCTATATTAATATTTGTTAGTTTAATATTTACATGCATTTATATTTGTTTTTAAATATTTGAAAATATAATAAAAAGGATCCCTTAACCATTAAGATAGTAAAAAAAATGTTTTACCCTTAACCTTTGGATTTTTTTGCTAAGTTACTAAATGTTAATTTCGGCCAGACACACAAAAATACACAGCAGCTTGCAACTATTTTGAATATTATTTATGTATTTGAAATTTATTTTAATACAAATTTTTTATGTTTAAGATAGTTTTATATACACTTTCAAATTAAATCACTTTTTAATATCCTTTACTATATAAAACTTCGATAATATTCAGGGGCTATATTTTAAATATTCATGGGCAAAATTAGGCACAAATACAGACACAATAAGGACAATTAACAATTAAAACTTGTATAGGTCAAAAAGGGGTACATTTCCAAATTAAATTTGTGGAAATTAAAAATCTCATATATGTAGTAGAGTTCTTCTAATAAATTTGTGGAAATTAAAAATCTCATATATGTAGTAGAGTTCTTCTAATAAATCCTGCAAATGATTTTTCCAAATTGAATTTGTGGAAACTCCTATAAATTAAAAAAAAAATCTAAGGCTCATATCCTTTGATAACTAGGAATAAAAAGTAGTGCGATATAAATCTAATGAATTCTTCTATTAAACCCTGCAAATGACTTCTCCAAATTGAATTTGTAAACATTCTTATAAAATTTGATATGTGAGTTCTATACTTTGAGTTCACTGTGATCATATTTTTCAATAACAAGTAATGAAACGTTATTGAAAATGAAGCTGATGAGCTCCTAATAATCCATGTAAATGGGGTTTTAAAACTAAATTTGTTAATATTAATATAAATTTCAAGATTTCCAGAAGAATTCGCATATTGTTATTATAAAATATTTTGTTGTTGTTATGACTGAAATGTGTATAATAGAATATAGTAATAAATCTTTTCTTTCCTTAATATAAAATATTTATATTAATTTTTAATGTAATTTTTTAGAAAAGAATATTATAGAATTGATTTTAAAACATGAAGAGTACTCTTCCTAAAGATCCAAATAAATAGAAACATCAAAAATAAATATTGAAGAATTTTGCTCTAACTAGAACAAAACGGCAACTATGTTGAAACCCTCCATTAATAAAAATAAAGAATATCTGAATTCAGAAATTATGTTTACAACAACAAAATATTCTTCACCTTATCTCGATTTTATTTTACAAAACATGGCCGAATACCTAATATTTGTTTGATAAGAAATATTAGCTGTGTTCGCGTACCTGATAATTTGTGATAATTATAACAAAATGTGGCTGGAAGTTGCTAAATCGCGTTCGTTTACTTTAAAAAACTTGCAAGTTCATTGATAGAGAATTTGATGAAAGTTGCTGGCTGTTTTTCTTCCATCAACTTCCATCAGCAAAACATATGTTTAAAAAAACATATGATCATTTGTTTACAAATGTAAACAAAGAAAATCAAAATATAAAAACTCAAGTTTAAAGAAATAAATGTAATAAAATATTACACAAATACTTACAATTCATATTTGTTTAGATTTATGTTAAAAAATTAGATAAAAATTCATTTATAAAAGATTTTATTTTCTATTGAAAATCATTTAAAGAGATGCCATGTTAGCGTTTTTTGTTAAGGATTTTCAGCTTTTTCTATTGTTTTGGTTAAAAATTATATTTTAATGAGTCAACTTTTAATTTAATGTTATTAACAAATATATTTAATATTTATAACATTTTACTTTTATTTTGTTAACAAAAAATAACAAAATTATTATGTTTTTATTTTTATACATAGATAAGCGTTTTTTTTTTTTAATTTAATGAGGGCACATTACTTTTTGTTGTTTATAAACAAAAACCTGCAAATGTTTGCAAAATGTTGTTCGCGTACTTTTTTTAATATTTTCAATTTGAGAGTAAATTTATTTTTACTCTCTCAAAAAAAGTTGCTGGATAAATCTTGCTGGAAAGTACGCAAACTCATCTATTAATTATTTTAAATATTTTTTTTATCGAAACCACTGTCCCTACAAAAACGTAAATAAACCACAACAAAAAACGTTTACCAACACTAAAAGAAAATGGCAACGATATTTGCTGAATTTGATGGATGAAGCTGCGCTGCACTGATGTATGATCATACGTAGGATCCTACAAGTTAACACGGGAGCTTATGAGTCGTGTAGGACAACATAATTTAGCCAGGTTTGTGCAACATCATACCATTTGATTTACATGTTAATCGTGTATGATGAGTGTATGAAGGCAAATACAACATCGTCGATGCTGTGACACAGTCAGCAGAGATTCTGCTGCTTCAGATAATAGTAAATACAAATGTCAAAAACTTGAAAAACAACATAATTTAATTGAATTTCTTTTTATAAAAATTAAATTTAAACAAATTTAAAGAATAAAATGAAAAATAAAATAGGTATTGTCGACTATAAGCCTTTTATATTTCTTGTAATACAAATTGTTCCGAAATCAATGATTTTTATGTTCTATTTTTCCAGATTTCGAGATGTTTTGCTGTTTTGATGATGCTTTGACTACTTTTTTAAGAAAACGAAATTCATTTTTTCAACAACATACAGTGGCTCACAGCCACTACTTCTTTTTGGAAAACTACTTCCATGCAGGGTCCACGCACTGTGCGTGCTATATAAAGGAGTATTGGTTACAAACCATTTTAAAATGGTAACTTTAAATGGTTAAAATATATGCTTCTATGGTACAAGAAATCATGATTTTTTTTCATGAAAATCGGTTGGACAATAAAAGGCATTGATGAAGTACCGAATAAATATTTATACAATCGTGACTGCGACAAGCTACAGATCTCAGCACCAAAACTGACATCCGGAGTTCAAACAATGTTGAGTCAAAACTTTTTGCCATACATTGCAAATACTGGATTATTGTACTCGTCTTTATGGCTTATCACTGCCGGATTCCCGGAAAACCCATTCGTAAGTGTAGTCGTATTACAAATTTATTGGAATATTTATTTATCATATTAATATATTAAATTAATTTTGTTAAATAGAAAAAGTTCTTATTGGACAGGAATACGGACGACCGGTTCGTAGAAATCTTCTAGTGCCTATAAGTCTTTATAGGTAGCAAAACTAAACTTCTTCGTAGAACTGTTCTTGCAATATGCAAGAAACGAAGAAAAAATGCAGTCAAGGAAATGAAAATGCCATCACAACAAAGAAATTAAATCGAACTTACATTATATACCAAAAGTAAAAAATCATATAAAAACTTACCTTATAAAATTTCAACAAAAATGTATTTCACAGATTAAATCCAATAATCAAGCCAGCTTGAGTATGTACTTATGACACCAAAAACGATTTTTTTTTAATTAAATTTTTACAGTTCTTGACACACAAACACACACACATAAACTTTTTTTATGACATCATTAAAAAACAAAATAATTAATAATCTTAATAAATTTTTCAGCAAAGTTTACGACATCGAATTTTTATTATTTACAATTAAATAAGACCGTTTTAGTAATAGTTTGTTTATTTATTATTGCTTAAAAAGGGTGTTCCTTTTTTGTAAATATTTTCTTTCTCTTTTTGTCGTTTAATTAAATTATTCTCTTTCTTATATGCTTTATCACAAAGGGCAGCTGTTGTTTAAGAAAAATACTTTTTGTGGAATTTTCATTTAACTTTTTGAGGCTTTAATTTTGAAATACTTATAAATATTTTATATTATTTATATATTAACAATATTAAATTTATGTTTTATAACATTTTCGTTGTAAATAATGCGGAATAAATTATTTAAATTATAAAAAAACAACTAGCACTCCATTTTTCTTTACTAAATTCGATGAAAAAATTAAACGAATGACAGATAAAAAGAAAAACTGACAACAAAATGAAGCCGTTGCCAGAGATCTGCGCCGGTCAATTTCAACGGCGGAGGATTTTGAAAAAAATTTAGAAGACGGCGGAAATTCAAACATAAGAAAACTTTTTTTGTTATTTTCAAAATTTTAGTTTTATCTAAATCGTTTTTTTAAAGACTATTAACCGATTTATTTTAAATATTATTTGTTTAACTGATTTTTGTAATTTACTAAATTAAATTAAAGAAAAAATATTTGATATTATTTTGTATGAAAGGAGAATAGTGTTGGAAAGTGAGTTGATTTTTTTTACGGTATTCAATTTTTGTTGTTTTAGTTATATTGTGTTAAAGGTAGTGCAGTTTAGTTCATTGTAGCTAAATTAAATAGGTGATCAATTTTAAATTAATAAATATATTTATAATTTATAATAAAATAAAGCATTTTTTGTTATGCTTCACATTTATTTATTTTAAAAAAGGTTTTTATTGGAAGAAAATTAATATTTTGTTGTAACCTGCTGTATCTTGAACTGCTTTATCGTTACTTAATTATTTTTAATAATTTCATTAAAGATTGCAGAAAATGAAAAATGAATTTAACTGAATTGAATTCAAATGTGTTTTAATTAATTATTCGGTTTTAATGCTACAAAGTTTTCATTTATTATTTTGAACTCCTACTACTAAAAAATATAACAACTAAATAATTTTAAACTTAACTAGTCTAAACTTTAACACTGCTTTCTGCCTCCGAAACTTCAGTTTCGTCCAAGTCTTCTGCAATGCAAAGAAAAATATTTTAATAAAATTTAGCAAATTCTAGAAAAATTAACAGCTACATGTTCACCTACGCTTGTTGCCTGGTATACGTCTTAAACGTTCCTGTTCGACAGCCGCAAAATATTCTGCCTCAGCTTGTTCACAGGCCGATTTAAATGGAGCTATATTCACTTTACCATTTAACATGGTCAAATCTCCTTGATCCTGACCCAGATTAGTTTTAACCTTTAGTTTAATCTCTCGAGATTTAGCTTCCAAAATTTTCTCACGGCGATTTTCACGTTCGAACATCTGAAATCAGAAATTAGTTAAGAAATTCATAATGATTTAAATATAATTAAAACTTACAGCTGTTAGTAATGGTTTATCATTCTTATTCGAAGTCACCATATTCTCGGACACCTCTATTAAAAATGTAGCCCCCAATTTACTGCCACAACTGACAAATTTGCCATTTTCATTGGTGCGCACACAATACAAAGGTTCATCACATACTTTAACTGTTAAAACGGGCTCATTTTGTTGTTGTAGCAAGTCCCAGGTGTCTAAAACGCCATCCATGCGTGTTATGAAAAATTGTGAAACTCTGTTAAATTGGAAATTTAAAATATTTTAAAATTTTATGTTAATTAAAAATTTACTTGGTATAACTCCAGGCTCCATCGGTTAACATGGCACTACTACTTTTGGTCCATATTATTGAACTTTCCCGGCAATCTTCAGACCAAATGCGGGCACACCAGTCTCCCACTGTTAGAAAGTTTTTAACAAAAGCCGGATTACGCATAATGGCATATACAGGGCCCAAGTGGCACATCATCTGGAAAAAATTAAAATCAACTTTTTTATTAAAAAAGTATATTTTCTTATTCATTTTTTAATTAAAAATATATTCTTCTTCATTTAAAAGAGCCATTTTTAATCTAAAATATATTTTTTATGTAAAAAATAACTTTATTTTATGTTATTTTCCTCTCTTTTCTTACCCTCAATTGTATCTTCTCCAGAGGCGTCTTCCCCTTGCGATTACAGCCAAACAACATACCCATTTCAGTACCTGCCATAAACCTGGTTGGTATGGTAGTTTCATATTCCAATACCGAAACACCATACGATCTTGATAAATCCTGTTCATCACTTTTAACCGGATCCATTAGTAATCGATCTAAAGGTTCATTTAATTTACGTGTATCCCACCATAAAACCTGTCCATCTGAGCCACCCGAAAAGAATTCCGTACCACTTTTAGAATTATTCCATAAAACTGAATTTACCGGTTCACGATGACACACTTCCCTTTCACTTATCATAACAGGATTTTTACCATGTCTAGTATCCCAGGCTGCTACTTGACCATTATACATACCACTTACTAAACTGGTAGGATCCTTTTGGTTGTATTCCAAACATACACAGGGTACCTTCGGTTCCAAAGTCAAATAGGGTTCATTGGGATTTTCTACTTCCCATATATAGGAATTACATTTCTGTCCCGTTTTATCACCTTGAAATTTCATATCACAATGACTGACTGCCATTTTAATACCACCATCTGGTGACCAGGATAAATGGGTAACAGGGACCTTAATAGGATTGGGATCACGATAAACATTAACTGTTCTAGAACGACAGGGTTCTGGTAAGGGTGCAGGCTCTAAATCATCAAAATAATTTTCGTATATATTGACAGCATTATTTTGGTATATATATTGTTCCATTGGTTTGCACAAATTCATGACTTGAGTTATATAATTCTCATCTTTTTCTATTTTTCTTTTATACCTAACGGTCTGTTCGGGATCATGCATATTTATATCCTTAGGCCAACCACCCTCATTATGTGTAATACCCACATGTTTATAGGTGGCTCTTTCTGTGTTGGCCACACTTAAAGACATTTGATTGGCATATTGGGTTTCGCGGTCTACAGGATTTTTGAGAATATAATTTTTTACCAAATCACGATTGGAATTTTCCGAAAATAACACCTCATCTTTGTTGCCGAAAGAAACGGGACAGCCAAAATAACGCCTTTCTTTTTTATAAGTGTATTCCATGTTTGAAAAATTTATGAAAAAATTAAATTTTTAATTTATTTTAAAGATGTGTTTGTTTTTCTAAACTAAAACTGTTAAATCAATAAAGAAATTTTGTTTAGTGTAGCCATTGGTAACCGTAAAATGTTTGTAAGTAAAATATTAATATGGCATTATTTTTTTTAACGAAAAACACATCTGGCTACATTGTGCCCTTTAAAATGCCAAAAAATAACGGTATTTACATTCTTTCTGTATGCACATTTCTTTTTTTCGTTTAAATTTAAATAAATTAAAAATTGTAAAATGTCTACTAAAAAATCAGATAATTTAGCTGAATTAACTGTTAAAAAACTTGCTGATTTACATGCTGAAGATAACAATACTTTAATAGTGGCTTTGGTATTAAGTAAAACTGAACCCAATATATTTATGGCCAAAAATGATACCCAGTACAAAGGTGTCATGAATTTTACTCTTCGCGACTCTAAACATCATGTGGTAAATTGTAAATGTTGGGGTCCTCGGGAAAAAATCGAGGAATATAACGAGAAAATACAAATAAGTGATATAGTAGATGTTATCTGTGCCAAAGTAAATAATATTAAAATTGAAGACCCCAATTCTCAACAAGCTAGATATCAACCTTTACCCACTCTGCCCATTAATTTAGTTCTGAACGATGGTCAGGGATTTATGGAAAAACATAATTTCCATGATTTGGAAAATTACAAAGAAGTTAAACAGTTATGGCGTTTATCCCATAAACCTTTATATTCCGTTTTAAATTTGGCCGATGTTAAAAATTCCTTTCAAAACCCCAAAGCTACTGCGCTACACACCGACCTTTTGGTGGTTGTAGGTTTGTTGCGTCCTTTACGTGAAATTAAAGCCGCTAAAGATGGCAAATTACGCAAATGTTTAGAATTGGTGGTGTTTGATCAAAGTCTAAATGGTGGCATGATGTTAACATTATGGCATTCGGATTGGATTGCCAGAGCCCAAAAGTTTTGGCAACCTATGAAAACGGTGCTTCATTTAATAGATATTAAAGTTAGTTATTCGGATTTTTATAAAAGTTGTATATTGGGATTTACATCGCGTAGTTTAATCTATGAGAATCCTATGGGCCAGGAGACACAAATGTTATTGGAATATGCCAAGTCCATGCCAAAGACACCGTTTGAAACATGGGCTCAACAGAGTGCAGATTCATTACCAAAAGGTGAGTGGAAAATGAGATTTGATAGTCATAAATTTAGGGGAATTAATTTTCGTTTGTGTGATGAAATCAAAAAAATGTTTTTTACTAAATCACCGAATTTTCATCAAAGTAATTCGAATTTTCATAAGAAACATTATTTTCCAAAAAAAAAAAAAAAATCGGTTTTAAAAAAATAAATTAATAAAAAATAAAAAAGTTAAAAAAATATATTTCTTTATTTCCCAGCTGATCAAATACAAACCATAATGACTGTACGCCAAATTTACACTCGTGTCGAGGGTACATTATGTGATTCAAATGATCAATTTACTGCTGTACTATATGCGATGATCACCCATTTTAATGCCGATTTACATAACTTCGTGTTAAGCAAAAAATGGTAAGAACAACTCCACTAATTTAATTAAAAAATAATAAATCTTTCTTCCTTCCAGTAAATCTTGCAATCGTTTAATTGCTTGGTCCAAAACTCTTTGCGATATGGAACAATGTCAAATGGCTTTATCACTCAATAGTACAGAAGAAAATTTTGAATATTTTTTCAATATAAATTTACATCTAAGTGATCAAACGGGTACTCTCTTGGAAGTACGTCTAACGGATAAAACAGCTGAACGTATTTTAAAACTCAATGTCGAACAATATCGTGCTTTAAGTGAAGAGGATTTGGAAAAATTAAAATGGTCTTTTTTAATGAATCATTATGAAACGAAGCTGGTAATCAAGAAACCCAATATGTTAAGACGTAAATTAATGGTTGTGGTAGTGGATATGAGAGCCATAGATATAGATGAATTATCGAAATATATTTCGGCTTTTTAAAAGAAATTAAACAATAATTAATGTTACAAAATGAAATAATAAAATTTCAAAAATTATAAGGTATTAACATCTTTGTTTTCATCGTTAGCGGGTTCTAAATCCTGAAAATTTGAATTTATTATAATTTCTTCATTTTCAAATTCTGTAGTTTCCATAACATATTGACGTTCTTGTCTCTTCTTTTCTACTTTTATAATAAGATCTTGGAAATTGTTGAGTATCTCTTTAAATTCTAAATCAGAGGATATGATACGTAAAAATTCATCAGGATTATCAGCATCTAAGGGTTGGTCTAAGGATTTTGTTTGTTCTTCTAAAAGAGTTTTCCTCTCTAGCTCAGCTGCTGTGGTGCGTTGTTTCAGTTTCATTTCTTCAACACGGCCCTCCAAAAGTTTGCAACGCAATTGTTCACGTTCAAACATCTGGGGGAGAAAAATAAAATAATTAAAAAAAAAAACAATTTAAAATCCTACTTTTCTCTTCTTACCGCCGCTATTAAAGCTTTATCCTTGCTGGTGCTATGCTTTAAAGCTTCATCTAATTCCAATAGTTGAACATCTCCATTGGCCAAACAAACTGCCAAATATTCACCATCACTGCGAAATTTGGCATAAATTATGGGATGGGAAAACTTTAAGGAAAATATAGGACGACGTTGCTGTAGTAATAGATCCCAAAAATCTAATTCTCCTGCCTTATCGCCAGTAACAAATAGAGAACAACGCATAGTACTCCAAGTACCACAAAGAATTTGATTTTTCTTTTTCATTAGCAAAGTCGTGGGGGATCCCTTGCATTCCTCCGACCATATTTTGGCACACCAATCTCCGGTTATTAGAAAATTCTTGACAAAAAATGGATTTCTTTCTATGGTCCTAATGGGACCATTAAATATACGATAATTACCAGCAGCCCAAGTTTCCATGGGAGTCATACCCTTACGATTACCCACAAATATGCTGCCCATATCACTGCCCGCAATAAAACGTACTGGTATGGTATATTCAAATTCTAAAACCGTAACACCCTGAGCACGATTCCTTGATTGTTCATCAGTCATAATAGGATCTAATAAAATCTCCTGTAAACATGTATCCAAATCGCGGCCATCCCAATACTTAACCGAACCATCATAGGAACCAGTATAAAATTCTGTATTACTCTTTGAATGCACCCAACATACGGCAGGTACCGCTTCTCGATGAGCTGCTTCCAAAGGACAAATACTTACAGGCATATCACCGGTGCGTACATCCCAAACACAAACTTTACCCGACCATAAACCTCCCGCCAACCAATTATTATCTTTGGGACAGTAAAAAGTTTTTAAAACCACCTCGTTAGATTTAAATACTACCATGGGTTTTAAAGGATTTTCCAAATCCCAAATATAAAAATTATTAAAATTTACATCACTTTCCAATTTTACTACCCCTGACTTTGTTTCTTTAATTGGTTTTTTAGCCTTAATTTCAGTTTTTATTTCTTCTGCTCCTGCTCCCTCCTGACGCTGTAAAGGTATATTAGTGTGTAAAACCAAAAATCTTTTAATATCACTAGGATCCCAATCTATAACTGTAATGGGTCTTGGTAAAGCTACTACTGGATCATGAAATATATTCTTTTGTCTAGCCTCAAATATATCTTTAATATCTTCACACAAATCTTCTGGTAAATCCGTGAAAAAATCTTGATAAATATTTACGGTATTATTAATTTCCACTACATCGGTGGATTGATATATCAGATTAGTCACCTGACTACCCCAATTATCTTCTCGTTCTATTTTCTTTCTATGTCTTAGAGTGGATTCTTCATCATTTAAATTGACTTCTTTGGGCCAACCTCCTTCATAGTGATACATGCCATGCTCTCCATAAGCTACATTTTCTGTTACCATTAAACTTAAAGCTTTTTGATCACTAAGCTGGGTGCTGGTATCTACCGGATTTCGCAGGATATAATGCAAACGTAATCTCTGACTGGGATGAATATTCAACATGGGTTGGGTACGATCGCTGAACATACATTGTCGGCCAAAACGTCGGCGTTCCCGGGAATATATAAACTGATTGGACATATGCATGGTGAAAGGAGGGTTTAAAGAAGTGTTAAGAATTGAAAAGTGGCAGGAAAATATTATATTGAGAAAGTTTTAGAAAAGAAATTGTTTATTAAAAAAATTATTTATATTTTTGTTAATTTTTTTTATTTTTATTTTTTAATGTTAAGTATAGTTTTTTGAGAAAATCAGTTTAACTTCTTCTAAACTAATTAAACAAAGTTTAAACCAGAAGCCAAACCAGCTGCATATCTTTGGCATCTTCTGAATTAATTATTTAAAAAAGCTCTCCTCTCCCCTACCAAGCGAATATTTCACATACATATCTATGAAAAATCTCTTTTCGACTATTGAAATTTCATTCAAAATATTAATAAATATTGTTAATAAAATTTGACTTAAAGTACATTTTATGAAACGGATCAAAGTTTGTAAAATGGAAAGAACTACCAAATTATACAGATTATATGGATCTCTAAGTCCGATAATATAAATTTGCCAAATAATTCTCAGATTTCTACAGCAGATCCCAGGTGAATGCTATTCTTAAACAAGAAGTCTTTGAAAGGCTTAAATTTGCATTTCAATTTATGTCTCCAAAGTCGAACAAATGTGTGAACGAACGAATATGGTTTCTAAGGTTATTTAATGCGTTCAATTCGAATCTTCACTCATTTCTTTGAAATGGATTTTAATTTTTGAGCTGTCAGCTAAAATGTTTTATTTTACTATCCCTAGAGGAAAGAGAAGTCGATTAATATAATAAAAATTTTAAGAAAAATCTTTACTTTTAAAATCTTTTTTATTATTTTTTTATTTCTTTTGATTTATTTTTTTTAAATATATTTAATTTTTTATAATTTTCCGTTAATGTCGATGGCGGCACCCCGAATCGAATCCATGTTCTTCTGACGTATCTTACGTTTTATAGACTTCAACTCTAACAACTCAGACACAGATTATTTCGCGCGAGCTGCTAATTGCGCAGTTAACATGCTTGTTGGAAATTTACTTTCAACTGATATTTAGTGTGTGTGATGGTGTCAATTGGTTCTCAACTGGAACTTTGGTGATGAGTTAGGTGTCAATTGGTACTCAACCGGTACTGAGGATGGTCCATTAGTGAAATTCCCTCAAATTTCCCCCAGGGATATTTGAGATCTGATAACCAATTTATTCAATAAAAAGTGATAAATCGGATTTAAAGATCTTTTCAATTGTAGAAACAGTAGGAATCATGATCTCGTCCCAAAATCTTCGGTATTAAGTAAATTTGCTATCTTGTTTTTTTTTTTTTTTTTTTGTTCTTACTCTTGCCAAACTTTTAAGTAAAAAATCGAAATATCGAATAAAGAAAATTAAATTTCAAAAATATTCGAGCTCAAATCCAGTATTTTTGCAACAAACTCTCTATTATTTGCTTAAAATCGGGGAATTTGCGATTACCGAAAATGTTTCGAAAAGATTTTCTAATTACGCTTTCGTTTGTTTTCCTTTGCAAATAATATGGAAAGTTGTATTTATAAAATCAACGTTGGTTATCGTTATTAAAATATAAGTCATATTTCTCTTGAGAATCGGAAATAATGCCTTAGGTAGCCCTTCCATTAGTGATTTGATAGTTGCTTCAGTCACTTTTTTGGAACAATCTGCCCATCTGCTTTTAAAATCTTTGATGTTTTAGGACGACTTTTTTGTCCTCTTCGATTCTATTTTCAGAAAAGTCCAATATCTCTTCACTGGTCTTAGCCCCGGACAATTTAGAGGATTGACCTCTCTTGGTACAAAAACTATGTTATTGCTTTAGTACCACTCCAGAGCTTTCTTACGTAGTGACATGATGCCAAATCGGGCCAAAAATATGGGGACACACTGTGCTCTCTTATGAAAGGAAAAAGATTTTTTTCCAAACATTCTTTGATGTATTTTTCGGTATTTATAGAGCCCACTGTAACAAATGACTGCTTATTTTGCCACAACTGCATAAATCTTGCAACACCACGAATTCTATAGGAAATTTTCTTGGCCTTCCCAATATCATGTGGACCTTTTTTCTTCCCGAATCAGGTTTCCTATCAATGGTCGAATTCTCCTGATACTGTTTAATAACCTTGGAAAAATTATTTGTAGGACCAATTAAAATTTTTTTGAAATTTCTTAATAATTTATAGCACGTACATCATTGTCGACACTCATTTTGATCAAAATCGCAACAAATCAACATGGTTGTCGTTAAAAATAATAACTGACATATTTTTCAATGATAACTAGATAAAAAAAATTTTAAATATGGCTTCGGAAAAAAGTTATGAGGCAAAACGTGTGTTAAGATCATTTCGATCGCACTCCTTACATAAAACTTCTAGGTTAGAAGTAGTAGAAACGAAAACAAACATCTCTATCCTGAGTACCGCTTTGGTCATTGTACTATTTTACACAGTATAGACAGGTAACCGATTATTAAATACAGAAAATGAATTTTTAGAGAAGTTTCAGTACATCTAGAGAAATTTGAACTTCGTTTTTCAGGATTATACAATCTCCCTTTTCGCTGATGGCTCTAAGACGGCACTTGTTCGGAAATTGTCTTTGATGTTTTAGGTATTTCTATATGTATTTCTTAGGTTGACATATTCGTGTATAGTTTTTTATATATTGAAATTTATAGATGGCAGCGAGAAAAATTCAGAAATTTCATATCTGCACGTCGACCTTTGACATACATAAATGCGTACAGTCTTGCCTCTATAAAGGCTTAAAACTCCAATATTTTAAGGTTTCGCAGATATGAGTTTCGGAACATTTATGTTGTAAATTGATCTCTCGCTCCCTGGGTTGCTGTATCGAACATAATTGATGAAAGAACAATGGGCAAAATGTCACTCAGGTGATCCAAGATTACCACTTGTAGAATATCCAGAACGCTCTGATCCTTTCATACGTACAAAAGGACTGAACATTTAATACTCCTGAATAAAAAATTCTAGTAGGTACACTGTTGTTCTTAAATCAATGACCATTCTGAAAACTGATTTTAAAATTTTAAACTGATTTGGTGGCAAATATGATGACAATTAACTGTGACTATAACGAACTATAGAAAAATATCAACCACATCCGTGTACTAAAGGACACCGTACGTGTTCAACTTGTATAGTGAATAGACAAATCAACAATGATAATTTGATGCCTCATTAATATAAACTTGTCACCACATCACTTTATGTATTAGATTCCGTCCATTTAAAAGTTATAAACAAAAAGCTACTTCGTAAATTGTCATTACTAACATAAGCATTAACGATTGTATTTTTTTTTTTTTTCTTAGTGTATTAAGATGATCGTATCTTGGAATATTCAGTATTTCAGTTTTGAAATTGGCATTCGAAACTTTTATTCAGATAGAAATTCCCTGGGATTATTGCCGATGAGGAATCATATCCCACTGCTTGTTGTGCATCTAAAAAGAAACGAAAGGTTAGATCTATGTTATAAAACGGCAATTATTTTTACTGATAGTAAATCTATCATTAGTTCGAGACTGTATCTATACTAAATCGTTGTTAACTCTTGAATGTCGGAAATCTCTTAATAAGATAGCAGAAATTTTAAATGTTCGGGACGTGACAACATATAGCATATAGTTGATAAAATTGCCTTAGAAGGGGAGATAATAGGCGACGAAATTATCATTCAATTAGTATTCGATTTTCAACAATATACGATTTCTACATTATACAATCTCTGCACTCTTAAAATATTGGAAATTGGTCTCATTGCGTGACTGCTAGAATCATGTGTCCAAATTAAAATGAATTAACACGAAAACGCATTTTCATACATCTGTATTAGCTCACTGAAACACTGAAGTGGCATTTAAAGTCTTAAGGTCTATACGAGGAAGACATAATATCAAAACTAGTCTAGATAAATGAATATGAGAGTAGTATGATCGAATTTTAGTCGAATTTTAGAAAGGGGTTTAACATAAGGCATTTATCATTTAGTATGTAGATTCTTTAATATTTATTTCATTAAATTTGATTTGATTTTAATAATATTGTAATTTCAATTATATAAAGCCCTGTATGAAGCTTTATATAATAGAGCGAACGTATAAGTTATCACTGTAATGATTACTGACGAGGGGAAAGATTTGTGCATTATTTTCCAAACATTAGACATACTCGGAGATTATCACTATGTAATCTGTAGGAATCAGGTACTTTAAGATTTCATAAAGAGTATAAAATGTATGATAGACCTGAAGTGAACCACAAAACCAAACTAGAACGATTTAAATATTTTTATTGATCTCTGAGAAGGATTAAATGTAGGTGATTTATTCCTTAGTATTTCCAGAATTTTTAATTATCTCTGCCTATATTGAACATAAAATACTTTAACAGCATTATGCCTATTGAAGGAATTACTTTATTAAAATTTAAATAAAATCATTTTTATAACAATCTCATAACTATATATTAGATCATTTTATTTTCAATATATCTTTTGTTTTCGTTTTTAATATATATTTTTTCAGTTTCGTTTAACTAATACAATAGATCCATAAATACTATATATAATATTTTTATATATATTTTTATTATAATATTCTCTGCTTTAGATTAAACATTAAATTATTTTAGTTTAGTTAAGATTTTTAATTTTAGTTTTTAAAAGCCAGTTCTTTATAGAAATATCGTCTATATAAATATTTTTATTTTTGTGATAGCACAGTTAAATACAGTATTGGCTTTAGAGGCAAGTTCTAACAAATTTAACTTGCTTTTTTTACTTTTTTCTAACAAATAATACTGTATGTAGTTTACAGAATATTATAAATTTAGATAGTTTCTGATTTTATTTTTTTAGTTAATTTTAAGAGGCGTAGCTACTTGTTAGTGATTTGTTTTAATAAATGTAAACTTAAAAAATAGTTTTTATTTCATGTTTTTTAAATTTATTTCTTTAAAATTCAGCACAAAATATTAGAAATCTATTGAATATTTTTTTTTTTTTTTTTATAAATATTTGAATTGTTTATATTTTGTTTATGGTATACTTTTTTTCATTTTTAAATTTTTATTAGTTTAGTTTAACATTAGATTTTATTTTAAATTAACGAGCTCTTGAAGTATTTTAACATTCTTTATTATTTTTTCAATTATGTTTTTAGTAATTTCTTTGAGTTTCAAACTGGTCGGGGTTTTTTGGTATTTTTTATCCTTTTAGCTTATAGTAGAATCAATACTTATTCCTAAACATACACAGATATTTTATTTTCAAGATTAACATCACATATTTTATTTGATTTTGTTGAAAGAAAGAAAAAGTATAAGAAATACAAAAAATAAAATAATAATGGAACCAAAAACTTCAATTTATTTTAAAATACAAAATTCGAAGCAAAGGTGTTCAAAAGAAGTAAAAAATTTTATAGTTTCAGCCGCTACAGCAAAAACGTAATGAAATTCCAAAAATATATTTTGTTCGGAAAATTATTTAAATACATTCAATTCTATATTATTAATAAAATTTATTAAAAGTTTCATTAATTTTAAAGATATTTCCAAGGATTTTTACAATCAGTTATTTATAATTTTCTTAAAAAAAATTATTTCAATTTTACTTGGAAATTAAATTGTTTTTATTATTTCTTAGCTGCTATTAAGATATTTACAGTAATACCAAAATTTCCAGGACATATTTTGTAATGATAAAATTTAAAAGATTACTAAAATCTTTGCAAAATATTTAAAGGATTTAAAGTTTGTATCAAAAGTTTTTTTGTAAAAAATAGAGTTTAAAATTAAGAATAAATATCATACCCAAATATCAACAAAGAAATTATATTCATATTAATATTGAATAAAAAAACATTGCTTTTTTAATTACTTTAAAAAATTTTTCACTATTTAAAAAATCAAAAAAGTTCTCCACTTCCTAAAAAAATTCTTAACAAAACCAATTTTAAGTCTGTTGCAAAACTTAACCTTTTATTTTTAAAACTTCAAACAAATCAATTTTATAACCTCAATTTTACTTTCCTTCGTTTTTATTTATATAATTTTTATTTATAATTTCTTTTTTTATATTTAATAATTTTTTTATATTATTTTTTTTAATATTTTTTGCTTTTTATTTATATTTTTTATAATTTTTTATTTATATATTTTTTTATCACCATTAGCTTTTAAATAATAAAATCGTTTTCTGTAGTTTTTCCTTTTTTCTTTCCTTCTTCCTTTTTTGAGTTTCTTTCTTCTATATCTTAAAATCAAAATTAATAAATTTACAATGAGAAAAATTTTAAAAATTGTGCCGGTGGTACTGGCTGTGTTAAAGCCAATTGAGCACCAGCTTCTTCTAGTCTTTGTTTATAGTCAGGACTCTGATCAACAATACATGGGTGTCCATCGGAAGGCCAAAATAAGCAGCAACAATAACGACACAATGACAATATCTCAGCATATTGATAATCATCATTAAGTCCATAGGTACGTCTTAATTGATGATAGAATTTTTTACCATCCTTGACATCATTTAAATGTTTCATTTTGTTCAGTTCTAAAATTGAATCAATTTGATTTTGATTGAAATGAAAACGTATCAATTCACGCCAGATACGTTGTTCATTAACAAGTTTAGACATGATTTTCCAGGCATCAGCGGAGGCCTAAAAGAAAGGAGATATGATTTAGAGAGAGAGAGAGAGAAAAACATATATTAATATTTTGTAAAACAAGTAAATACTTATAGCAATTTTTTGAGGAAATTCTAATTACAATTGGACAATAAAAATGGTATGTTTAAAGCTACTTGAGACCGACATTTGAGGTAAAAAAATTTACTATATTGTGAACCATTTTTAGAACTAAATTTGACCGTATTTGGAGCTACAATTCAAGCTAATTATAGACTAAAATTTGTCTATATTATAAGTTATTTTTGAGGCTAAAATTTAACTGTAATGGGAGCTATGTTTAAAGCTAAATCCACAAAAATATTTCATTTCATATTGGAAGCCTCATATGAATCTAAAATTTTAATATATTAAAAGCTAAAATTTGGCTATATTACTTAAAAGCAACGTTAAAATAAAAAATGTTGCTATGTTTTTAAATTTGATTCAAACTTTACTATATTGAGAGCTACGTTTATAGCTAAAATTGGACTGAAACTATATTATAGGCTACATTTTAATCTAAATTGTATCTACATTAGAAGCTAAATTTAAAGCCATTGTCGCTATATTGAATGTCTAGTTTATAGCTAAAATTTTACTAAAATTACTTAGAACTTTAATTCAAACTAAACTTTGCAATATTGAAAGCTACTTTTATAGCTAAAATTTGACTACATTGGGAGCTATGACTAAAGCTAAAACTATTATAGCTACGTTTGAATCATAATTTGATTTAAATTTTTGCTATAATGAGAGGTACATTTATTTGACTAAAACTAAACTATAGTAAATGCTACGTTTGAATAAACATTTTAATTATATTAGGAGCCATTTATTGATAGCATTTTAGCTATATTTAAAGTAGAATTTGGATTATATTAAGAGCAACGTTTAGGTTAAATTTTTTTATATTTGGTGCTACGTTTGTAGCTAAAATTGAGAGCTGCGATTAAAGCTACGTTGGAATTTAAATTTGTCTATATCAAGATCTTCGTTTAGAACAAAATTTTCAATTTTATAACGTTTAAAAATTTTATTATTTAAAAGCAAATCTAAATTATAGAAAAAGCTACATTTAGATCTAAATTTTGACTACATCAAAAGCTACGTTTAGGGCTAAATTTTGACTATACTGAAAGGTGCAATAAACCTGAAATTGTGTTATATTAAGAGCTAAGATTAAGGCATAAATTTTACTTTATTTAGATCTTCAGTTTAATATAAACTTTGCTCTCTTGAGAGCTATTTTTAAGGCTAAAATTTTATATATATTAGGAGCTACGATTAAAGAAAAAAGTAACTATAGTTACAGCTATGTTTGCATCAAAATTTGTACTACATTTAGAGCTAAATTTTTTACTATAATGAAAGCTATATTTAAAAACAATTTGAATTATATTAAGAGTAATGTTTAAAGCTAAAATAATTCTTTACTTGAAGCTTCAATTGAAGCTAAACGTTGCTATATTGGGAGCAATATTTATAGCAAACATTTTATAATATTGAGAGATAGAACTAAAGGCTAAACTAAGCTACGTTTAAATTTAAATGTTGGTTATAATGCTACGTTTAGAGATAACATTAGACTATATTAAGAACTGCGTTTAAAGCTAAAACTGTTTTATATTGAAAGCTATATTGAAAGCTAAATTATGACTGGAAGTTTGAAAAAAATACTATAATGAAAGCTACGTTTAGAGCTAAAAATCTACTACATTTATTAAGAGCTGTTTTTTTAAATAAATTTTTTTCTCACCTCTAAATCTCTATGATCACCAATGCGTAATATTATTTCTCTAATACATTCTTCGGGTAAATCATGTAATTTTGGACGTATTTCAGGACCAGGCTGAAAATATTTTAAAACAAATAATTAACATTATTTTTAAAATCAATACACAAAAAAATCTCTTAATCAAACAAACCTCTCTTATTTCAATTTGATTAGCAACTTGTTGTATACGTTTTATGGTCTCAACATGTTCCTGCCATAAATTTGAACTACCCAATGGTTTGCCCCAACATTTTTGATTTTCCTGATAAACAATATGTTGCAATTGCAAAGCCAGACCACGTAACACATTCAAATGTTGTTGACTATCACTTACTAAACAAAAGAGGAAATGAAATATACTTTTACAAGTTTTCTAATAAAAAGGAAATAAAACAACTTACCATGCGATGCCACCTCTTCAACCATTTGCAACAATTGTTTTTGGGCACTGCCCGACAAATTGGCAATACCTTTATGAGCTACCAGTAGCCTTAACAATGCACATATATAATGAAAACGTCGACGATCTCGTACTGAACTGCGGAAATCTAAACGACGTACAGCTTCACCCAATCCATTAAAACCAGCTATTTCTCTTGTACACCTAATGGTAATGTGGCAGTGCGGTGGTATAGTTTCCTCGTTGTTATCATCACTTTCATAGTTGTCTTCGTTAGTGGATGGAAGTCTATAAATTGCAAAATGCAAACACAAAAGAAAAAGAAAATTAAATTGATTAAGAGATGTAATCGATTGTTAAATAAATTATTTAATGAAATTGCAATTATAAGTATATGGTGTTGCAGTTTATTGTTTTTATTCAAACCATTAAGTTTTTCTTTTTTTTTTTATTTTTCAAGAAAGTTGACTGTCGTCATTTAGAGTGAAAAAAAAGAAAAATTATTGGAACGTTAAAAAAGTTTTAGAAAGTTAAATAATTTATTACAGGTAAACCAAAAAGATGTAAGAGATATAAGGAGAATGTTATTTAAATAAAAATAGTTTATTTAAATTTGTTTAAAATTAGAAAAAAAACTGGTAATTTTTCAGAGAAATCATTAACATTTAAGGAAGCAAATCATTTATAAGATATTTATATAATTTTTAAAATTAATTTAGCTTTAAATTTACTAAATATTAAAGGATTTTTATAATCTTTTTATAAATAAACTTGTAGTTTCAGTTAGAAACCCTGTTATAATCTTTTTTTATAGTCAGTACTCTGTTTAACTATAGGGAAATGGTTACTAGACGTCCTCAAACTAAGCAGTTACAATAGTGCTATAATGACAAAATCTCTGCATATTGATATTTATCATGAAGTCCATAGGTACGTCTTAATTAATGATCGAATTTATTATCATTCTTGACATCATTTAAATGTTTCGTTTTGTTCAGTTTTATAATTGATTTTGATTAAAATGAAAACGTATCAATTCACGCCAAAGGCTTACAATTTAAATCAAATTTGGTACATATTAGAACCTACAATTCAAGCTAAATTTAGACTACATAAAGACCAACGAATAGAGCTAAAATTTAACTATATAAAGAGCTACGTTTAAATATAAATTCATACATTCATATTTACAATTAAAATTTTAATTGGACTATATAAAAACCTACGTTTGATGCTTACTAAGACTTAAACTATAACAGAATAATAGAATACATTTAAAGCTGAATTTTCAACGTTGAAGGTTAAAATTTTATTATGGACTATATATAAAATAAGTTACTTTTGTAACTAATTTAACTACATTGACAGTAAAAACAAACTATACGAAATGCTACGTTTGAATCAAAATTTTACTATATTAAGAGCTACGTTCAGAGTTAAATTTTACTATATTGAAAGTTACGTTTAACGCTGAACTCGGATTATATTAAGAGCAAGGTTTAAAGCTAAAATTTTACTATATAGCTTAGTTTCAAGCTAAACTATTTGCTATATGAAAACCTACGACTTTAATTAAAATTGTACTATACTGAGAGCTACGATTACAACCAAAACTAAAATATAATAAAAGCTACGTTTGAATCTAAAACTTAACTTTATTAGAAGTTACGTTTAGAGCTAAATTTTACTATATTAAAAGATACTTTTAATGCTGAATTTGAATAATATTAAGAGCAACTTTTAAGATTAAAATAACGTAAAATAACTAACATTTGATACATTGACAGTCAAATCCACACTATAGTAAATGCTACGTTTGAATCCAAATGTTAATTATATCTAGAGCTACTTTAAGAGCTAAATTTTAACTACTTTTAAAGCTGCGTTTAAATCTGAATTTGTAATATATTAAAAACAACTGTAAATGCTAAAAAATTTACTATATTAAGTCCTTAGATGAAAGTCAATTGTAAACTATAGTAAAAGCTATATATGAAAACAAATTTTAATTTTATCAAGGGTTACTTTTAGACCAAAATATTAAATATGCTTAAAGCTGCATTTAATGCTGAATATGTAATATAATAGGAGCAACTTTTAAAGCTAAAATCTGACTATATTAAAAGCTTCGATGAAAGCTAACACCAAACCATAATAAAAGCTACAATCAAATCAAAATTTTTGCTATATCAAGCGTTTTTTTAGAGCTAAATTTTGAATATACTTAAAGCGGCATTTAAAGCTAAATTTGGTTTATACTAAAAGTTATGTTTAAAGTTAAAATTTTACTTTATTTGGAGCTAAGTTTTAAGCTAAGCTTGCTTTTTTGCAAGCTACGACTATAACTAAAATTTTACTATATTGAGAGCTAAGTTTAAAGCAAAACTTAGCTATAGTTAGGGGTACAATTTAATCAAGATTTTAATTGAGATATGTTTGAATGTAAAATTTGACAGTATTAAGAACTACCAAACATTTTATTATATTAAGAGTCACTTTTAAAGTGGATTTTGGATTATATTTAAAGCAACATTTAAAGCTAAAATTTTACCTAATATGGGATATCTTTAGAAGCAAAAATTTGATATATTGAATTTGCTATATTGAAATATAATACGGGACTATAAGAGCTACGATTAAAGCTATAATTTCACTATTAAAAAGTTACGATTAAAGATAATATTGGACTATACAAAGACCTACATTTAAGACTATAATTTGACCATAAAGAGCTACGATTAAAGCTATAATTTCACTATTAAAGAGCTACGATTAAAGCTAATATTTGACTGTTAAAAATATTTGATTAAATCTATAATTTGACTATTAAAGAGCTACCTACTTTTAAATCTAAAATCGGGCTATATAGAGACTATAAAATTCCTACGTTTGAAGCTTAAATTTTAATATACAGAGATCTTCTATTGAAGTTAAAATTGAACTACGTTTAAAGCTTAAAATGTATTATAAAAGGATCTACGATTAAAGCTAAAATTATGTATATGTGTAAAGTTCTAAAATCGTTAATAAAATCTGCTTTATATATTTCTCATATTTTAATCTACTTTAAATAAAACTATACATTAACTTTAAACTCTTTTACTTATTAAATTTTACACCCTTAGATTCATAATTGATTTGTGCTAACATTTACCATTCATTCCTCCTTACCCTAACCACCTTCTACAATGTAACAAAAACCAGAAACAAACCAAACGACCATCATCATTATAATATTCCTAATTACATGTTAAATGCACATCAGTTAGTATGTTTGTATATGCAGTTACATTTCTAAGGTCATTTTCATGTGTTTGGTTTATTTGGTTTTCAGTTTGATTTTGATATTTCTCTTTCAAATATGGTACAAGTAGCTACATATCTAGTCTTCTTTTTGTTGTCAAAAACATCAACACCAACAGTTTGTCCAGTGTCCTTGTAAAATATATTTTTTATTCATTATTTTGTTTTAAAATATCCTTGATGGCTTGTGAAATGGCAATGTAAAAGTCTGTGTATATATTAGGAAAATAGTACTTTTTTAAATTTTGTTTTGGGTTTTAATTACAAATTGGTATCAATTTAAGTTTAATTAGTTTATTTGTTATAACAAAAGTTTATAACATAACCAAAAAAAAAAAAGAGAAAAAAAGAAAGAAACAGTTAAAGAAAACATGACTAGAATTTGTAATTAAGAAACTATTAGAAAAGTTGTCAACTAATTATTTATAAAAACTTGAGATAAAGTTAAAGGTCATGTTAAAATAAATGAATAATATTTAAATTAAAGGAGAATTTAAATAATCAAATATATTGATATAAAATTAACCTTATTAAGTTATAAAAAATGTATAATTAAATAACATTTGAAAAAAATCATAATTTATGGAAAATATCTACAGAAACACTTTCATGTAAATTTAGTATGGTCTTTTTAAATTTTGTCTAAAATAAATCGTGTCATAAAAATTTATGAGTTAAAAAGAAACCATTATAAATGTCATAGTAATAAAAATAATTCTTAGCTCCTTGTAAAATCAAATTAATTAATTTTATTTTAAAATTTTCTTAATGAAAAAATACAACCAAGAAAAGTTCATATACAAAAGTTCATTAAAGAAAAAAATATTTAAAAATAGCTAAACGTATTTTCTCATCTCATATCTGCTAGAAAAAATACTGAAAATATTTATGGGTAAATAAATATTTTTAAAACACACAGAGTTTCTTTATTCATACAAACAAACGACTAGAAGAGACTATATCTTCTAAAATAAATGCACATTCTTTTAGTTTGCCCGTCATTTAGTCAACCAGCCAACATATAGGAAAACTCCAAATGTATCTTATGATGTTTCTGTTTATTGTGTAAAAAAAATACACAAAATGAAGAGAAAAAGATACATTGAAATAATTCTTTGCTGACTGAGTATGTAATAAAAAAAGAAAAAATATATAAACCAAAAGGTAAATGAACGTTTGATGGCTTGACATAATGTCGTTGAATGATTTATCTTTATCATGTGGTTTTATTTTTCTTCTTTTGGGATCTTTGTTTTGTTTTGTTTCGGAAAAACTTTATGTAAATAAATCTATAGTAATTTTATTTGATATTCAAATAAGTTGTATGTAATCTTAGGGATTTACAAGGTCTTTTTTTAAAAATAGTTTCTAATATAAATTGAGTTGAGGCTATATTTTTGTATTTTATTTTCTTAAAAATAAATTTACAAATTGATTGAAAGTTTAATAATCAGGATTATAGCTGATTTATGCAGTGTTCAAGATACATATATGCTAAAAGTTAAAAGCTACATTTTAAATTACGCTTAAGAAAATATTTGACTACGTTGTTTTAAGCTAAAATTTTACTACGTTTAAATCTATAATTTGGCTATGTTGAGAGCTATGCATGCCTTAAGATAAAATTGGACTTTATTGAGACCTAAATTAAAAGATAATATTTGATTTTATTTAAAGTTACATTTAAAGCTACAATTTGACTACGTTTAAAAATAAAATTTGACTATATTTAGATCTACATTTTAAGCTAAAATTGGACTTTAGTTAGGCCTACATTTAAAGCTAAAATGCATAATACATTGTAGCTTTTAACTACTTCAACAGTTAAAATTTTACTATGTTCAAAGCTGTAATTTGACTATATAGAGAGCTACGTCTTAAACTAAAATTGGACTCTTTTGAGACCTAAACTAAAAGCTAATATTTTACTATATTAAAAGCTACATTTAAAGCTAGAATTTGACTACGTTTAAGAATAAAAATCCACTATATTAAGAATTACGTTTAAATTTAAAATTCGACTATAAGATCTACGTTTTATGCTAAATTTTTCTCTAGTTAGACCTACGTTTAAAGATAAAAATTAATTATATTGAGACCTACATTTAAAGCTAAAATTTGACTATATTTAATACTATAAGCTACTACATTGAGAGCTAAGTTTTAAGGTAAAATTGTACTTTAAAGCTAAAAATTTAATCTATTGAGAACTACTTTTAAAGCTATAATTTTACTATATTAAGAGCTACGTCTTAAGGTAAAATCGGATTCTATTGAGATCAAAATTAAAAGCTAATAGTTGACTTTTTCAAGCTATATTTAAAGCAATATTAAGAATAAGACCTACGTTTAAAGTTAAAACTTAATTACATAGAGATCTACTTTTAAAGCTTAAATTGGACTACGTTAAATGCTTTAATTTGACAATATTGAGAGATACGTTTCAAGCAAAAATTGGACTCTGTTAAGAACTAAATTTAATGCTAATATTTGGCTTTATTAACTATGTTAAGAGCTAAATTTGAAGCTAAAATTGGACTCTAGCTAGACCTACTTTTAAAACTAAATTAAAACTCTATTGAAGCTTATATTAAAAGTTAAAATTTTACTACAATTAAAACTATAATTTCACTATGTTTAAGTTAAAATTGGACCTTATTTTGGAACTACAGTAAAAGTAAGTATCTGACTTTAATGAGGGCTACATTTAAAGTTATAATTTTACTACGTTTAAAAATCAAATTCTACTATATTATTAGCTTGAAATGTAGCTAATCTTGAACTCCAGTTAGTTCTATAGTAAAAGATAAAATTGGATACTATTGAGACTTATACTTAAAGCTATAATTTTACAATACTTGTACTATAATTTTACTATAATTTACTGTATTGAGAGCTAAGCTTTAAGCTTAAATTTGACTCTATTTAGACCTAAATTTTAAGCCGATATTTCATTTTATTGAAGGCTACATTTAAAGCCACTATTTTACTATATTAAAAGCTAAGTTTAAGCTACAATTTGACGATATTTATATATAATATTCGACTATATAAAAAAGTTTCCTTTAAAGCTAATCTTTGAATATATTGAAGGCCCATTTAAAGCTCATATTATACATTATAAGCTAATATTATATAACAATATTTAACATTATTCAGCTAAAATTTAACTGTATTAAGAACTATATTTTAATTTAAAATTCGACTATATTGGAATTTAAGATTAAAACTAAAACTAGATAATATACAAGTCCTCGAATAAAGCTAAAATTTGGCGATTAGCAGAACCACAATTAAGCCTATAATTGGTTCATAACCAGAGTCAAAATTTAAACTAAAATTGGATTATAGCTAAGCTACAATTAAAGCTAAAATGGGACTATATTCAGAGCACGATTAAAACTAAAATTATAGCATCACTATTGGGCTATATAAAAACCACTATTAAGGCTAAATATTAACTATAAACAAAACTTCAATTGTGGCTTAAACTAAACTAAAAATAAAATCACAACAAAAGATACTTATGAACTAAAAATAGCGTCACAATTAGATTGATGAAAAGAGCTAAATTTAGACGATAAATAGAGCTATAATTGGTTCATAATCAGAGCTTCCATTTAAAATAAATTGTACTAAATGCAGTTCTACAATCAAAGCTAAAATAGTGATAACATCAATATTTACTATGAAAAGAGCTGCGAAATATCCTAAATATTGACTATAAACGAAGCCACTACTAAAGCTTAATGTAAAGTAAAAAGCTCCTAAATTAAATTGAAGATTTAGGCTAAAAATAGCACTACTATTGGACTATATAAAAAGCCACGATTAATCTTAAATATTGACTACGAATAAAGCCATAATTAATGATAAAATTTAACTAAAAAATGTCAAAAAAGCTACATTTAAAGACAAAATTGGCCTTTATTCAAAGCTACTATAAAAACTAAATATACTACTTATATACCCACAATAATTGCTGAATAAAGACCCTTTAGTCCTATGGTTTTAGCTTAAATTTAATTATATACAGAACCACGAATAAAAATAAAATTCGACTATATACAGAAGATAAATCAAATAACAATTAAAGCTAAAATTATGCTATATAAAGAATAACGATTAAACAAAAATAAAGACACAATTAAATCTACAATTCCTAGATAAATTGAAACAATATTAAAGCCAAAATTCACCTAATTTAAATTTTAAATATTCATTTTCGTCTATATTCCCTTGTAATTTTCTAAACAATTAAAAAATATTTACCTCAGATTAGCCCCTTTAGATAACTTAACAATTTGCAATTAATTACACCTTTGCATACAATATAAATTTAAAAGTTAAACATTTATCTTTGTTTTACAACCTTTAAGCTATTTATACTACAGAGAAATAAACAACTACAACAAAAAAAAAACTTTTGTCAAAACAAATATAAAATATGACACATGCACATGTTTGTGGTAATAGCAACAGCAAAAAAAAGGACTTTGTTCAATCAGCTGGCTTTTTTTCCTTTTTTCTCTCTCCCTGTATTTTTATATTTTTATGCAACAATTTGTTATAAATAATTATATGGAAGCTGTTGTTGAACAAAAAAATAAATAAAAGGACAATGGAAAATATGTATAATAATAACCTCACAGTGCTGGAAACTGACCAGGAACTAAAGATTTTAGTAAATAGTTTTTTTTTTTTTGTCAAACTAAACTGCTAAATTGAGAACAAATCCTTATTAAACATCCTCTTAATAGATTATAATGAGATTATAAAAAAATTGAACAGAAAGTAACAGACTTACTTTTACTTTTATATCGACTACACTTTAGATTACTTAGGTGCAATCAAGTAACCTACTTATTTTTCCTTGTGTTTAAAATTACTTTTACTAACATTGACCCTTGTGACCTGAATCTTATGAAATTTGACCTAGCCAAGTAAGCAGATAATACTAAAAAAATTATCTTAGAACTCTAGGGATTCCTATATAAAACTATAATATAGTATATTCACAATTATGTTACGTACAACATGACAAATGGTGAAAATAAATGCATAACAACAGTACTCGTATAACAAAAGAGAGCAAAAAATAATAAAAAAAAACAACATTGAAGAAATGAGGTGAAGGTTTCTATAGTATATTTCCTATATATACCTACTATATTTATATATGTATATATAAATATATAGGATAAACATAAACTACTGATTGTCATTTTCTACCAGAGTTGTATGATGGTAGCAAAATTTTCACTCGTTGCATAAAAGAAATACTATATGCAATTGGATACCTATAGATTTAGTATATTGAAGATAAACTATAATAGTAGAGTATAACAAGTATTTATGGGACAGGGATGTCAAAAAATGATTACTTTAAAAACAATAAATTTATTTTGTTCAATACGATTTTTAAAACCTCAATATTTTATGTTGTATTTTTTAAGACCTTTAAATGTTCTATATAATAAAAATTACTTGATCTTTAATTTAATGACCTACACGACTTAATATCATCTTACAACAAATTTAATAAGATATTCTATTTTTATACTCTTCACCACAGGTGTAAAGGGTATATATAAGTTTGCCATTCCGTTTATAATTTCTACAATATTCATCTTAGACCCCAAAAAGTTTATATATTCTGGATCCTTATTATCAATAAGGGGAGTCGATATAAAGATGTCCGTCTGTCTGTTGAAATCAGTTTTTAGAAAGCCCCATTTAAATGAGCAAAATCGGCTGATAAATAACTGAGATATCGGCAAAAAACCGAAGATACTCCCAAAAATCGTATTTGTTGTCGGCTTTTCTAGGCTCCTATACAAGCTAGAGCCTTCGTTTTTGCACGAAAAATTCAAAATCTTTCTTCAAATTTTTTTTCCTGAAAAAAATCGGTCCACTATATCCTAGATATCGGCCAAATCAAATAAATTCGTTTATAAACAACCGAGTTATGGGCCGAAAACTAAAAAAAATTTTTAATAATACAGTCGAACACGGTTATAACGAACACCGGTTATAACGAACTATGGCTATGGCGAACACTTTTCTTCGGTCCCATTGATTTTACCTACATTTTCCATATAAATAACTACGTTTATAACGAACACGGTTATAGCGAACTTTTTTTATAACGAACACATTTTTATGGTCCCAAGAAGAATATTTCATACAAAAAACTACGTTTATAACGAACTCCCACAAATACAAATTTTAGAATAATAAAATTGCACATTTCAAAATGCTTTAAAAATGTAAAAACTAACTAATTTATTTCAATTTAAATTATTCGACAAATAGAAATAATTTTAGTTAATTTCGATTTAAATTATGGGACAAATAAAAAATAATAGAAATTTAACGAAAATAGCTTAAAATAAAACTGAAATTATAAGAGGATTACAAATTAATATATTTTAAAATCGTTCTTCCTTAAAGAGTAAAGATCTCAAAACATGCCAATATCAAAACCTAGGTAATAAAAGAAATGAATGAGTATAAATAAGTATAATTAATCTCAGTTTTCTCTTGGACAATGACTGATGAATGCAAAAAAATATTCTTCCTGATATATAAATTTAAAACATAAATACAGCCCATTTTAAAAGGAAAGAAATATACTTTAATAACAAATATTAGTATCGTAATCAAATACGTACCTATATTTTGTTAACAAATATTTTTTATAGAATTTTACGGATATAACGAACAACGTTTATAACGAACTAAATTTGTCGGTCCCTTCGAGTTCATTATAACCGTGTTCGACTGTATATGTAAATACTTAGAAAGATCGATTATTCGGGTTTTTGCAAAAACCGGTTTTCGAATAGTTCGAATATTCCTCATTTGAAAAAAAATTTAAAATTTCAAAATTTTAGAAAAACCGGTTAACCGGGTTTTACTTAAAACTATGGAAAAATATGTAGCGCGGTAGTTAGGTTTAATATTTCAAACAAAACAAATATAAATTTACAAACAAATAATGATTTTCTGTTAACATTGGAACCTAGGGTAATGTATCTAATGTGATTATTACAATTGTTCGAAACATTTTTCACAACTAAATATGTTTCAGATATTAAGCATTTGTGCTTATAATTGTAAAGCACAAAAAATCTTCGGATTCCCACTTTAATGTATTCCGTTCTACTTAATGATGTCTGGAAAAAGCACAGATCTCAATTTTTAAAGCCTTAATGAAATTTGGTACAAATATATATTTAAGTATAAGGACGAATTAAATTTCATGCTGTTTATGAAAAAATCAAAGTTATATTTTTAATACCTTAAAATAATGTTTTTTTATTCAAAGATATTTTCTAATTAATTAATTTAATTTAATAATTTTTTTTAATGTATGCCTTATTTATTATCAGCCAATTAATTTAATTATGAGCAGTGTTGCCCGTTGAAGGCTAAATCTAGGTTTTTTATTTTGCTTTAAGCCGCAATATTTTCGTTTTCAGGATTTGGCATACTATTTCATACCATAGACTTGGAGTTAAATCTTGAAGCGCATTCTTGTGACCCGTGCAGAAATTGAATAAAATACCGGACCTTACCGACCTGCCCCCGTCTGAAAATTGTTAAGAGTTTAATACGTTTAACAAATTGTTTTAAGATAGCCAATAAAATTTTCTTACCTTTATGTAATTGTATTTCCTAAATTGCAATCGCTTCAAATTTGTTGCCTATTGAGTTTCAAGGTATTATAAATTTTTGCCAATGTGCCTAAGAGAAACAATACAAATTAGTGGATATTTTTTAGTAATATGCAGATACTTACCACTTTTAAACACTATTAATTTACCAATAGCCTTTTGAAATAAGAAATTGATTTTTGTAAACATTAACAAAAAAAATTGTATTTTCTTGAATTTATTTTTTTATGTCAAGAATTTTTAATTTTGAAAAATTTGACAAACATTTTTTCAGACACAAAAT
Organism: Protophormia terraenovae; assembly: GCA_951394005.1. Taxonomy (NCBI): domain Eukaryota; kingdom Metazoa; phylum Arthropoda; class Insecta; order Diptera; family Calliphoridae; genus Protophormia; species Protophormia terraenovae. The sequence goes on from OX596075.1 coordinate 21,471,407, forward strand.
TTATTTAGTACACAAGACAGTAAAATTAAATGAACAATAACACTTTTTGCATATAACTAGCTTATTAAGCATAGTACGTATTTTTATGTTAATACAACATTTATAGATAATAAAATTTCCTACAAATTTCCTCTAGTACATTTTTATACCCCTTTATTGGTTTAAGAGTTATACCGTATTTTATATTTGATGTAGTATTTTACATAAACTCAAATTACAGAGTTCATGAATGAATTCATGTACGTATAAAGTCGCCTAATGGATTTGTTAACAATAAGCTATTTGTCTGCTTACTTCGTGGTTTCGACTTCACCGGAGACTGGTGTGTTTACGATTAATTATTTGTTTAAGTCTTCGTGACTTTAAGAAATAATTAATGTATTTTCATTTTTTACCCACTTTTAAAATATATAATTTTTATAATATAAATGAAGAGATAGATAAAAAGTAACACTTCCAAAAATCTGATCTTATGTAACTGATTACATATCAAGTTAAAAGTAAGTAGTTACTAATCTACTTTCATGTAATGCAGAAAGTATGTTGTTATGATTGAAAAGTAACTACATCCGTAACTACATACCATTACCAAGTTTTTGCTGGGTAATTAATATATTAATTATATATAGAACCAATTTTCGCCTGCGGCTCATAGTATGGACTTATTTTATTAATTCCTATAATTATTATTATTTACCATAGAAACTCTTCATGAATATAAAAATATAAAAAAGAATATAAAAAAAATATTATAAAAAAATCACCAAAAATTTCAAAAATTAAAAAAATTATTAAAATTTATTTAAAAAAAATTAAATAATTTTTCATATGAATTATAAGCCAAAGTTGTCGATTTATCATTGAACAATAAAAAGTTATAAAAAAAAATGTTAGCTTCTTTTGTGTTTTATTTTTTGGGGCATTTAGCCTTTTCTGACCGTTTTGAAAGTCCAATTTAACCTCTATTTTTCTCACCTCCTAGCAACAGCGATCATGATGTTTCTTATATTATATACCTATAATATTTTCCACATTTAAGATATGAAATGTTCATTATATAAAGACATACATATTTTTTATTTACTGTTCATATTGTGAAACCATTATATAAGAAAAATTTATCATATTCCACTAAGTCTTACTAAATTTATCTAATTTAAAAACTATTTATTATGATACAATTGTAAACTTAAAAATAATTTTGAAAATATATAACTTTTTTAGGCAAAATTTATAAGGAAAATAAAAACCGAGTATTCGACGCAAAAAACCCGGTTTATTCGATATTCGAAAATCTAACATTTAAAAAAACCGACCCGAAATTTTTCAAAAAACCGGCTAAAACCGGTTCGATCTAACTAGTAAATACACAGAAAAATATTTATATTAAGCATTCCCAGCAGGCCATGTCTTGTAGAAAATATCGACGATGTCTTGATGATTTGTCACAGTCTTCGATGACACATGTACGACAGCTCCGAACAAGCATTGGTGACATTTTCGAACAAAGGGCACTTAAGTCATCAACGATAACCTGAGCGACAGTGTCATGTATATTTTCGTCAACCATTTTAAGAAAAATAAATGAAAAAATAGTAGGGTTCCGCCGAGATTTGAACCCAGGCCACCAATTTCTCTCTTCTCTTCTTATGGAATAGTCAAGCGCACTTACCACTTCAGCTACGACACTCTCTATTTTTTAATGGTTTTATTAATGCTTTTATTTATCTTATAGGTATATACGTATTTGGTATAACTCACGACATTCTCGCTGGACATTTTACTCATGTTGTCACCGAACTAGTTATGTACGACAATTCCATATATTTTATTATTGAAGTCGCCGAAGATGGGGTAAAATGACAATAAAGGTGACTTTTATTCAAACTTGTCCTCTAAATGCATTTTCTTGACGACAAATTTAGACGACATCCTCGATGAAAGTGTCGTTAATGGACATGTGGCCTGCTGGGTTGTTGTTAGCAACAGCAGTAATATAATGATTAACATTGTTGTTCTTGTTGTTGTTTGTATATGCAGTCAGATTGTATATGCCCGCTTGACCACAAGCTTCGATAAAGATATCGCCTTCGAATAATAACGGATCAGCCGTACTTTTTTTGAATGGGACATTGTGTGTGGTCGATTTTTCTTTTTACGTAACAGTGTTGACAGCTTTTTATTTCAATATACTAAATCTGCGTAAAACATCGCTGTAAAAGGGTTATCAATTGGATAATTTGTTTTGTTGCTTTCTTCAATAAAAATTGTTAAAATAATTTTAATAAGACGTAGAGTCGAATCAATAATTTAAAGTTTAAAATTTTTGATCTACTGAAAATTCTAGCGATTTTCAGTAGATCAAGGAAATATGTGTAATTGACATCACTGATGTTGATGTGTACAAAACAACAACCTTCCACATACGTTCCGTTTACATTTACGTTTTTACGTTTACTTTTACGGTAGAGTAACGGAGTCTTAAAACCCTAAAGCGTGAACTAATTTCGTGCTCAGTCCTTAGTATCATTTATAAGTAATTTCAAATAATCTAATTCTGGAGTTGACCTAGAGAAACTTTTGACTCTTAGAAACAAAAACGGGATTTCTCCAGACGAAAAAAAAACTAATATTTAACCTCACATGGTTGCTTTGTAAGTGATAGAAAGCAACTAGAAGTCCAACTCTTTTCATTCGCTCAGAAACAAAAAATTACTCTCTTCACACGTATAAAATTGTTCTGTAGAAAATTTTAGGTTTTTTTAGGTTTTTTTGACAATTGAGTTAGGTTTTTTGTGAGCAAGTTGGAGTACTAGTTGTTTTTTACTTGTTAGTTAAATTTGGTTTAATTTGTTGTTAAGTTAATCCACAAACAAATTTAAACGTGTTTTAACTAACAATTATTACTTTTATACGCACCATTTACTCCCAATTAACTGCCTGTTTCTCTATGTCGAACGAAAAATTCGTTTCGAATAAATGTATGGAAAACAAAAACAAAATTTTAAATTTATTTGTTGTTTTCCATACATTTATTCGAAACGAATTTTTCGTTCGACATAGAGAAACAGGCAGTAAAAATATTGTGATATGAAAATATTGCTGTATAAACAGTGAGTTAGTATTATATTTGTAAGTTAGTAACTCACGAAAAATAATCGTGATTAGTGAAGCTAATTGCAAATAAAACGTACAGCGTTGCCACTTCCTTTTACGTTCATATAATTTTCGATGATAATAGTTTCATTTTTTTCATCTGGCACGACAAGTAAGGAAATATATTTCTTTGTGCAATTTACACTGGGTCTCCACGTAATATTTTTATATCATAATATGTAACAGAGAGTGTCAAATCCGCTCTCTGAGAGAATTATCTCACGTGTAGACTAAAATATTAGTATTATAAGAAATATTATGAGACTGTTGTGATAAGATTTTTCTACACAACTATCTTATAAGATTTACTCTCAAAAAAATGCACATATACGTAAGTTTGTTTGTTTGTGTGAATGTGTATTTTTAAAAGTACTTAAAAATAATGTTTTTTTGTAAAATTGTTTTATTTTAATGGTTATTCTACATTCAGAAACATATTTTTATTAAAATTGTGCTAAAAAATTTTGAATTTCTTAAATAAAATGTACATGTTTACTCTGTGACTGAATGAAAATAATGAAATATTATGAGATTTATTAGAATACATTTAATCCTTGTTTAAGATTTAACACAATATAAACAAAATGTTTACTCTCTTCTGAGAGCGAATTTGACAATCTCTATTACATATTATGATAGAAAAAAATCATGTGTAGCCCCAATGTTACGTATAAACAGTGAAATTTTTATTTGCAAGTTATTTTTATTTGCAATAATCGCGCTTATAAAAGTAAAAAATGTTGTTTTTCAGTGCTACATTAAAAGTGTCAAACTCGCTAGAATTGCCATACTGAGTTTTTAAAACAGAGATAGTTTTTTATTAAATTAAGGCTCAACTACATAGAATACTTTCGCTTCAACTGCGACTGACAGCTAAGTTAAATACATGCATTTATATGGAACGAAGCCAAATCAATAAGCCAAACTTCTGCGTGAAGTACTTCAAAGATGAAAAATGTTCAACTTTGAAGTACCGAAGTACGTAAATACATTTTGTCGGTTGTTTTATTCTTATTTTAATATATTTTCGTTGAGTTGGAAATTTTAATTTGAAATTCATTAATTCAACTGAGAATATAATTAAATTTTTACATTTTTATATTTTATTATATCAAATTGTAATAACAAAATAATGCAACGACTGGGTTAATATCATTTATGTGTTGCGTAGCTGTCAGTCGCAGTTGAAGCGAAAGTATTCTATGTAGTTGAGCCTTTAATGGCAATGCTTTAAATGAAGTAGACAAAAAAGCATTTAATTTAATTTATGCATTTAATTTACTTTGTCATAATAATATCAGATAAAATAAAATTTTTTCGATTATATTTTGATATTTGTTTTTCTATTCAGTTGTGTATGTGCAACAGTACTAACTTGGGTTAGTTAAATATTATTGAAAAATATCATTAGTGGCTTCAGCTAAAAACTGGTCTAATTTTGCTAATTCTCACTAAATGCGTCAAGAAGTATTATTAGGAACATTTCTACGATATCTATTAAAATTTTCAAATTTATCTAGGAAGCATATTAGTCTTTCAAAATTCAAAAAATAAATTTCGATTTCTATTTATAGTTTATTTAATTTAATTCCGGGTTTTTATTTCATTAAAAAAGAAAAAAAGTTGAAAAACCAAAAATTTCGATATTTGCAAAACATTCTTTCAAGGTTTGTTTTATATAGTACAACTCCATAGTGTATTGTATGTACTTGTTGGTGTCAGTCAGTTGAAAAATGAAAATTCTATATGTATATTGTATTTTCGTAAATACGCCGAGGTATATAAACCTTCATAGAAAATAATATATATTTTTGTGTATTGTATGTACTATACGTATACAAAAATCTAGGTCATACTCAATTTATGGTCAAAAGTAATATTTATACGAAAAAAAAAAAAATAATACACAGATGTAAAAATCAAAATCACAACACCAATAATAAAAAAGTTTATTAGTTTATAGTTACTAGACAGCAGAGTTTATAAAATTGGGGCAAAATTTTTTTAAAAACTTTATACATAATTAACTTCAAATAAATATTTTTCTAAATTTTAAAAAAACAATAAAGTTTAAATGTAATCACAGATGACCTTTAATATAAATATTTATAATTACGAAATTCACGTGATTTTTTATTTTTTGTGGTTTTTTAAATGTAATTTTACTGATAAGAAAACACATGTGTTAATTTCAATTGAAAATTGTTTCATTTAAATAAATTTTTTTTCTGTTTGTAAAAAAAAAAAGAATAGAACTTTTGTTATAAAAATAGAACAAAATACGTTTTTGTGGTTTTACAATTTTCTACGTATGGTTCAAATGAAATACATGTTTTTTCTTTTTTATTTTAAGAAATATATTCTCATTTTGTAGATTAGTTGTAAGATGCTACAGTTCAATTTTCTTTACACATTTAAATTGTCTTGTATTGACAATTTTAAGAAAAAATACAGGAAATACTTTTCCATAAATTAGAAAAGAAAAAAAATATTGTCACATTTATGTTAATGCATATAAATATACATACAGTTATAGAAGTATAAGGTATATTTGAGTAAATATATTTTTATAAAACGTTGCATGTTTCTTTTTGACATTTCATTAAATTGTTTAATAATGATGTTTTGATTGACACTTAAAATCTTGAAAGAGTGTAATAAAAGCTTTTAAATTTTCCTTTTGAAAATTAACAATTCAATTTGATGACTACTTATACAAAGCGTTATTGATGTATACCATACATGGGAATATTTCATTGAGCATTGAATTTTCATTACCATTACTTAAAAAAATTAATAGTTTAAAAAATTTAACTACCATTTAATGATACTGATTTTTTTTAAATTACAATTTTTTAAGTAATGGTAATGAAATTACAAAAAAATGCTCAAATACTAATTATAATTACTGAAAAAAGCATTGTTTGTATAAAAAAAAAAATTTCTTTCCAATGTGTTTCTAGTATTCGTGGAGTAGTTTAATATCGTTTTAATAAAGATTTTTAAATCATTTAAATATAAATCTCAATTACAGCATGATTTAATGAATATAAAATGCAGTATTTTTAAAAATTATGCAAAAATATATGTACCAAATAGAAGAGTAAACGAATACAAATTAAATATAATTAAGAAGTAGCTAGAATTGTACGAAAAATTCTGCTAAATAATGACAATGAATTTATAAAATTAAATCATTATTTAATGATAATGATTTTATTTTTTTAAATAATTATTAATGAAAAGATATCATTAAAAAACATTATCTTATTAAAAACAATGGTAATGAAAAAAATTATAAGTAGCATTATTCAATTTAATGGTAATGAAATCCACAATTCATTAGTCGATTTAATGCATTACTCCCATGTATGATGTATACAAATTAGGGATGCCAATCCCGAAATCCCGATCCCGAAAATCCCGGGATTTTTCGGGATTTCAAAATCCCGAATCCCGGGATTGGACGAAAAAAATCCCGGGATTTCATTTTCGAAATTTAGTGTCATAAATACAATCCAAAAAATTAACTCTAAGCAATACAAAACATCAAAATATTAACAAAAATTTTTCAAAAATATATTAAAAATCGATTACGAAGATTAGAACATTATAGGTCTGTTCGTTTGTATGCTATTCCTACTAGTATTTTTATTATTGTAAGTATTTTACTCGAAAAGCATTTCTGTGCACATAAAACTAGTAAAAGTTATAAACATTTCAAGAGAAAATAATTTTCTATTTTGCTATACATATTTTACTTGAATATTTTGTACGAGCAAGACTAGTAAAATATTTTATTTTAATTTTCCTATTGAATTTTAATTTAAAACGTTATTTTAATTATTAATACATATTGATTTGTATTAAATAATATGTATTAATAATATCTGGAAAGACATTTGTATGGAAGACGAAATAATGAACAAATGTTGGATTATACAAGTTCTACGACCAAATTGGGTTAAATCATCTTCCAAAATGGATAGACATTAACTACTGATGATATTCAACAAAGCTAAAAATCATACTTATCATTAGCTAATGAAATTTTATAAGAAAAAATATCTGCAAAAGAACATATGCCCGTATTTTTGAGATATTTCCAAATTTCCGTTTAACACAAGTAAGAAAAAAAAATAAATAATAATAAAAATTTAACTTTTTATTTACCCTAAAATTTATTTTATTATTTTCGGTTTTCTAACTTTTTCAAGTAAAAGCTTGGTTTTTAGATTTATTTTTTAAATATCTCTTTTATTTAACTAGTTTTACTAAAATTTCAAACGAACAAACCTTATGATTTATTTTTAATTTTAGAAATTTATTCGTATTTAAATTTCTTTAATTAAAATATGTATAAAAAATTTATTTTTTTCCATATATTTAAAATGTGTTTTTATATGAAATATAAATCCCGATCCCGAAAAATCCCGGGATCCCGAAAAATCCCGGGGTCCCGAAAAATCCTGGGATCCCGGGATTTGAAATTATAAAATCCCGAATCCCGGGATTTGCAAAATCCAGTCCCGTTTGGCATCCCTAATACAAATTAAATTGTACAATTTACAATTGCAAATCATTTAACTTTAACCTTTTAACTTTTTTTCAAATTTAATATACAAAATTAAAAGTAAAAAAAAGTAATGAAGTTTTCATTTGAAAATTAATATATTATTTAAAAACCTCGTATACAAGTTTGTAATCTTTTTAATTACATACAAGATTGAGTTGATATCTACCAAATTTTTAATTTTATGTTTTAAAATTTCAAATCTGCGTAAAATTGTATATAAATTAACTGATTCACATAGGTTTAAGACCCATTATAGTTTCCTTTATTTGAGAAAAAGACTACCCTAACAATACTCTATAGAGGTGCTTCAATTAAACGGTTTCTACAGATAGTGCTCTGGATAAAACTCAAGATATTGACTAGTAGTAAACATTCAACAAGATAATTAAGTTTGTGAACCTGAGAGATAGCCAATTACCCCTGTCAAATAATTATATGTGCAATATTTGTTTTCTGGTTTTTATATTTTCCAAGAGTGATATACATTTCATTGGTTTATATTTTTTTTCATTCTTACGTAATGTCCCTATTTGCAAAATTTTAGCTTCCTCTTGGCATTGTATTCAAAGTACCGTTAAAATAAACATATCATTCTCTAAATTTTAATAGAAAATAATTATATATGCAAATTGACACTTTTACTCAACAGACTTACATGAAGGCCACAGTTTGAACCGTTTAACCAATTAAAGTTAAAATTAAAGTTATTTGGGGAATATTTAAAATGATTAGACCTAAAATACCAACATTTTTTATTTATTTATTTTTTTTTAATTTATAGCCAAAATATGTCACCAGGTAATGAACTGTCAGTTGAAGTGCTGAAATCATTAAAGTAAGACGACAATTTATATAAAATTCCAAAAAATGGTGTATACAGAAAATGTTTATAATAATACTGTTGAAAATTTTCAAAAAATCTGAGAAATTGCTATCATTCTAGGAGCGGTAACCCATAATCAATTGCTGATTAGCGGGACTTAAGGACATTTTTCGAAGAAAAACAACATGTGTTACAGAAAAATAAAGGCCAAATGAACGGGTTTTAATAATTGGACGTGAACATAAAATAATAAAAGAGGTTTTAGATTAAAATTATGACCTTAGGGTGGCAAAAACATAACTAATAGAGCGGTACAAAAATCCACACGCAGGATTTTATGATAAATATAATTTTTTGGTTAAAAACTTTAATTACACCATGATTTCATGTGCATAAGGAATGAAAAATGTTATATTTAAATTATTCAAGTGTTTATTAAAAATATTACATGGGCATTCGACGTCTACAAAAGACATGCTTGAAGCGTAATTATAGTGTCGAATCGCACATAATATAAGTCAATTTTAGTTCTAGATAGAAGTTGAAAATATTTATTGGACGTAGCTAAATTAATTCACAGCACAACATAAATTTACTGGACAAAAAATCCAATAGCTTCGTTGATGAATTTCCTACAAAAATTAGATTTTTCAGTAAATTAATGTGACGATGTTACTATACCGGGCCTCAAAATCGGTTTTTAAGTCACAAAGTATTATATTTCTGCAGCGACCAGTAATGATCCTCAGACCTTCATGACATAAGGATTTCCAAAGAATACTGTATGCTGAGATATATTTAGATTCAGAGCTATATGACAATATCAAATGTTTCATATTGATTTTGTATAAGTACACTACAGTTTTGACCTATATATATGTAAAGAAAAAAGGACGAATCGGTATAACGAAGGATGCATCTGGTAACGTTATATTAGGATAACACAATTCCTTAACAGCTTTCATGAATATTGAAAATTAACTTTATTTAAATAAAGGATTTTTATAAAATTCTTGTCGTGCACATATAATTATTTTCTATGAACAATTTTAAAATCAATTAAATTTTGCCACAAAATACACATAAGAAATAAATTTTTCATTTGACTTATAAAGCTCTAATAAACATTAAAAATATAAAAAAGATTTGAATTTGAAAATCCTATTTTTGAAGAAAATAAATTACTTTATAGGTATGCACATATAATTATTTGACTGGGGTACTTAGAAGATATTCTACACTAAGTGAAGAAATTCAATTCAAGAAATTTTGTGTTCTTTTCAAATATATATAAACATATTTATAATACGAAAATTTGTTGAGGACTTTTTGCAAAAAACACCGAGAAAGGACTGACTTTTGATTTTGTTCATATTATTAGTTATTCATTTTGGAATAAAATTTTTTTGAGTGGATATTTTTAAATGAAATTTTACACCTGAGTAGATTTTTTGGTGCCTAATTTTAAGTATTATTTGCTTTTTTACATTTATTATTAAAAAGGCCGCAATTCCAAAAAAAAATTCAAAAATTTCCAAAAATGGGACTTTTTTATTTTTTTTACTATATCTCTCGAACCGATATCGGCGAGCACAAATTTCTATTAACAGAAACTTAAAAACACATTAAGTTAAAAATATAACCTTTTTTTATTTAAAATCATGAAAAAAAATACAGTAGACTCGCGGAAATGTGAACTAATTTTTACCAAGAATGTTCACGTTTTCGATTGGTATACTTAAATATAAAATTTTTTTGTTTCCACGAACAAAAACAGGTATTATATTCTTCTAGGATTAGAAATAAAACATTTTATTCTTATTCGGGGTTTTCCCAATTTTTGAACAACAAAAATTAAAAAAAATTATTCACATTTTTGAGCTTTAATTTTTTATTCACGTTTTAGAATAGTCTGTGTAAAAATATTTGTTCACATTTCTGAGTCGTTCACGTTTTCGAGTGCTCACGTTTTCGCGAGTGCACTGTATGTCAAATTTGGGAATAAAATTTTTACAACTTTTTTTCCTTCCCACAATTTTGTATAAAGTTATCTTTCAGAAAAATATAAATACTGTATGTGTTACTTAAGAAAATTTTTTTATAACTAAAAAATAATGTAACTTGACCAAATAATTTCAAAAAAACTTCTTTTTTAATTCAAATTCTAATGCATATAACTTTTGATTCTGTAAAGATTTTTATAAATTTCTTTAGATAATTTTGTTATTTATAGTTAGTAAAATATTTCCTGCAAATTTGGATTTGAAGCCCAATATCTCGTAAACTAAAAGAGATAAGATAAGATATGATGATGTTTTTTGTAGATCTCTTCCAGTATAATCCTTTCATTAAAAATCTTTGGAATTGATTAAGATATAATGAATCAGTGTAGTTGAACACTTCGGGACCCTGTGAAGCCGCCCCCAGTAGGTCTATATGATTCAAACTTAAAACAATTTTATTGTAATCGGATTAGCCGTTATTTTTTTGAATGGGACACTGTGTGTGGTCGATTTTTCTTTTGTGTATCGACTCTTACACCTCTTCATCTAAACAACTTCTACAAAAATCATTTTGGTGCGACCTTATACGTTAACTAATAGTAGTTATTACTTGTATGTGCTTCTGTGAGATCCCTGGCCGACATCGTGCACATTTATTCGCCATTTCGTTTCCACAAAAAGCTTCCAAATTCGTCAGTATTCCAGGCATATACCTCCGAAACATTGAAAATTTCAGGTCTTAATAGAAAATTCCCGAACCCGTTCAGTGCTAGTTTTTACAAGACAGACTAGTTATTGTACCTTGTTCAAGAAAGAGAGATGTGTCTTTATATTTCCAGTACTCCACCAGATAAGCACTCCATTGCTATTGGGTGTATGTATGAATTTCTATCGATTTTCGAAAGAAAAAAATTAATATTATTTTCAAGATAAAGATACAATATATTTTTTCGAAGTATTTCTATCGGAAGGTATGAATTGTTATCATCTTTCTAGCCATTTATGGATTTAATCTCAAAACCTCTTTTCAGAAGAATTAAGCCAATTTTTGAAACCTTGTTTTGAAGAGAAAAATATCCCAACTAAAACATTCCCAATCGAATTAAAAATAGTAGTTGGAATTTTCTTCGTTGGCTTCACTTACGATTTTCTGTGTTTTATATTATCATAATGGCTCCACCTGTCATCGCCTTTAACAATTCGATCCCGAAACAACTTCGTTTTGTGGCTCTAAAGGAGCATTTCGGACAAGCTTAATTCTATAATTCACTTTTTAAAATCAAAATATACTTCATTTCCTAGTAATTCCTTTAAAGCATTCATAACAATTTAATTCATACACTTTAATTCTTTATACTTCATATGAATTGAACTAATTCTATAAAGAATTAATTCATTAAAGAATAAACAATCAATTTTACAATTCAAGCTTAAAAAAAATGAGTCATTAAAATGTTCTTCAATTCAAATCTATTATACACATCTATACAAAACAATATTTTTTTAAATTAATTTTTTAAAAGATTAACGGAAAAAATCGTTCGACTAATTAATTGTAAGGAAAACAAAAATAAAATTTTTAACTTATTTGTTATTTTACATACAAATTGTTAAAACGTTCTATTTTTCGATCGACATCAAGGAACAGGACGTAAAAATAAAATATACAAAATTTAATAAAGCAGACTTGAATTAAAAAAAAAATTAATGAATTATTTATGAACTAATTCAATAAAGAATTAATGCTATTCAAACTAAAGTCTTTGAATGAAGCTATAGAATTATGTTTTTGGAAATGGTATTATGGAATGAAAAAATAATTTTTCTTAATTCAGAATTAAGATTTAAGGAAATTAAGCTAATATTGAATTAATTCTTTCGAAGCTCTGATTTCAGACATGCAAAATCGTCTTTCGACGTCACATGGCTTTAGTTGGTGTGTTACATAATTTCTATTCATTTGGCTGGAAATTGGTCTAATAACCGAAGGTTTAAATCATTACTTCTGCAGTTGTTTTTCCAACACTTAAAATCCTTACTATTTTTGCTAGAAAAATAATATAAAAATGTTATTTATAAAATTCAATAATACCCTACAAATTAAAACCGTCATGAATTCTTAACACTCTATTGAGAGTACCAAAAACTTTGAAGAGAATTTATTCTTGTAGAAAGGTAGAACTCTAGAGATAAACCCCGCTTTTCAATAAGGTAGTTTAGACTATATTAATATTAAGTGTAAAAATTTGATCTTGACAGAATCTTACAGCCTCTCGAAGTTGTTTTCTTATTATATAGAATGATTGCCTTTGTAATGAATGTACTTTTGCAATACTTAAAATAACAGCTTTTTTTCAATATCTACACAATTTACTTTACCTACACTTTAACTTGATGGTCTTCAACTTCGAAAGCAAAGTAAAATTGTCTGGAGAACGCGCCATTATTTCAATAAAAATTCCTTAAACAATATTTTATTTACATTAAAATGTATCTTATCTGAAAGCATTTACTAATATCTCAGAAATTAATTGAGTCATCATCACGAAATTACAAATATCAAATTATAGATTATATATCGACATTATAAAACAATGGTATAAGAAGATCTGTTTATGTTCGTGCTAATGACTTTCTGCAAAATTATTTATCTTATCAGAAATTATATGAAAATTTTTACTAATATCTCAGAAATCAATGGACGAAAATTTGTGCGCAGCGACTGGATAATACAAATACCAAATCACATATTATTTAGTATGTTTTTTTAATATGCAGTTTGACTGCTGTAACAACCAAAAATAATAATCTGCTGTTTAACTTTAAGTTTACCTTGTACAGATTCACGCTGATTTTGACGTTTGTCTTGGTAAAAATTTGTCTAATGTGAACACTATGTTATAAACTAATGATCAGAAAATTACAAAAATTTCCCACTTTACACTAAGGAAATTTTCGCGCCCTCATTTTACAGTCCATGTTGTAAAAATTGGTAACCGCATACATATTTTATTTTCTATATAAGATACCTACTTAGTAAATAGGGTTATGTCGCATGATGTCTCAAATTTATCTGATATGACATTTACGTAGTGTCTACATTAGATAATTGTTTATCAAGAACAACGTCTAAATTAATGCGAATTTGTGGCAAAGGTGGCAACAGTTGCACAAAAACAACAATATGACGAATTTATTATTTTTTTAATATAGATGCAGTTTTACAACTTCAACAACCAAATAATAATAACTAGCTAGTTAACTAAGATTACCATGTATAGATTCCCTCTGATTTTGATGTTTGTTTTGATAAAAAGTTGTCTAATGTAAACTTTTTATCGACAAACGTGAAACATTTGATAAAATTTTGCGTGAATTACCGCAAAATTTATGGAAGGTAGCAACAGTTGCACACAAACAATAACATGGCGAATTCATTGTTTTTTATATATGCAGTTTGACTGCTGTAACAATCAAAAATAATAATCAGCTGTTTAACTAAGGTTACCTTGTACAGATTCACACTTATTTTGACGTTTGTCTTGATAAAAATTTGTCTAATATAGACTCTGTGTTATAATCTAATGATCAGAAAATTATAAAAATTTCCCACTTTACACTGAGGAAATTTTCGCGCCCTCAATTTTACAGTCCATGTTGTAAAAATTGGTAACCGCATACATATTTTATTTTCTATATAAGATACCTACTTAGTAAATAGGGTTATGTCGCATGATGTCTCAAATTTATCTGATATGACATTTGCATAGTGTCTACATTAGATAATTGTTTATCAAGAACAACGTCTAAATTAACGCGAATTTGTGGCAAAGGTGGCAACAGTTGCACAAAAACAACAATATGACGAATTTATTATTGTTTTTAATATATGTATATGCAGTTTGACAACTTTAACAACCAAATAATAATGACTAGCTATTTAAATAAGGTTACCTTGTTTAGATTCCCACTGATTTTGACGTTTGTCTTGATAAAACAGTTGTCTAATGTAGACACTATGTTATCCATAGATTACGTCGAGTCTATATTAGAGAAATTTCTATCAAGACAAACGTCAAATTTTTGTTTGAGTTGCAGATAATTTTTTATCTCTGTCAATTATAGGGGAAAACGTATGTCATAATAAGCCATGCAAAAAGTACCAACAACATTCAAGATGGCGTCTTTTACTAAGCATTATCAAGACAAAGTTGTCAGAGCTCGAGCGCTGACAATTTTCTTTTAACGCTGCAATAACACTGACAAATTCAGTCTACATTACTTTGAGTCTACATTAGACAAATTTTTATCAAGACAAACGTCAAAATGAACTCGAATTTATGGAAGGTGGCAACAGTTGTGCAAAAACAACAATATGGCGAATTCAGTAATGTTTTTTATATATGCAGTTTGACAGCTGTAACAACCAAAAATAATAATCAACTGTTTAACTGAGGCTACCTTGTATAGATTCGCACTGATTTTGACGTTTGTCTTGATAAGAATTTATCTAATGTAGACTCAAAGTTAGGCAAATCTTTATCTTGATAAAATTTTGACGTCTGTCTTGATAAAAATTTGTCTAATGTAGACTCAAAGTTATGTTTGGTCTTAATAATTAATAACAACAATTAACTCTCTTCTTATTATTTGATGTACTAGAATCAACCTAAAGCTTTAGTTAGTAGATTCGTAAAGCAAGCACTTACGTAAAAGTACGTAAAAATCGAATTGAAATATATATTTACATAAATACGCATCAAATTAATACACATTACGTTAACGTTCCTGGTTGGCATTGTTAAAAAATATTTAAATGTAAACTATAATTGGGGGATTCACAATGTATAAATAAATTGTTATTTCTTTTCCTTTGTAAAATGTTATGACATTATGACAATACGACATAATAGCACACTTTGTGAATCCCACAAATAATTTATTTTATTTCTTATTTAATATTTAATTATAACAAAAACGTTACGCTTTCTAATAGTTTCCAACAAATTATCACCGTTGTAAATTGCTATACTTTTAGTTATTTTAAATTTATTAAGTTTAAATTTATTAAAAAAAATATATAATAAACAAAATTATTTTAATCTTAATTGCATATTTTACAAAATTGCTTTATTTTTTAATAAAAAAAAATAAAACGTAAGCTGTTAGTGTAATCTTACTGATGTTTAATTTTTTACAGATATTCGAATATTTATTAGTATAATAATTATAACAATCAAACCAATTGAATAAAATAATGAAAATAGAAAGACTAACATTGTAATTACTCAGAACAATAATCGTTAAATCGACGAAAATTTTAATAAACTTGTGTACATTGAATGAATAAAATTACCATAAAATGTAATTATTTTAACAAAAGATTTGTTTGTTACGAAATATTTTAAAGATACATATATAACAATTACTAGAGTAAACGCTTTTATTATAAATTGAATCATTTATTTTTTTTAATTTTGCTTAGAGCGACGTAAACTTTAATCAACTTGAGTACACTAAACCAATTAAGAAAAACAATTTAAAATATTGTTAAAATTTTGTTGATGTTTATTCGTTTATTTGAAATCACTAATTTATATTTGCTGCACTTTACTTTCAATCTATAAAAAAGTAAATTGTTTATATTCAACCAACCATAAACTAAATTATCTGTTATATTTTTTATAAACTTCTTTGTTTGCTGTTTCTTTTTTTATAGTTGTTGGAAATGATTTTGAAGTGTGAATGTAACTTTGGATTTTAGTAATGAATTAAAAACAAACTGTATACAATTGTTTAGTTTCCTTTTTTTTTTGTAAAATGACTGACAACAAAGATTATTTTGTAAGACGTTTTTAAAGCATTATAAAGTTTGAAGTAATTTTAAGTGAAAAAAAAAAATTAAAAACAATTGATTTGTTTTGCAGGTTAAAGATTGGGAAATCTGTTATAATAAAGGTTATTACAAATAATGTTTAATAAATATGTATTATTAAAATTAATGGTAATGAATTAATAATATTAGATATGGTCCACAAATTTAGACTAAAAAAATATGGTCTCAAAACTACAACACAAATTACTAAATCTTGAAATATTTTTAAATATTTTATATTTCTTTACTGCAAAATATGAAACTATGTAAGATGCATCAAAACCATATTTAATTTTCTTATAAATCTTCTCAAAAAGTATTATTATAAGTCTAACATTTAAAAAAATATTATGCATTTATTTCATAATATTTTGTAGCTTATGTGTCTCTCTTTGTATGAACACGTAAATTTTGATTGAATTCAATTAAATTTAAAATGGAAGTAAGTAACATTATTTACAACATACGGAAAACAATGGCATTTGAAAAAAATATAACTAAAAGTGCAAAAAATATATACAAAAAATGACATTATAAATAAAAACCAGAAATACTACATATATGAAAAATATTTGATTAGACTTGTTTTAAGGTATATGAATGCATTTTAGTTTGCCACTACATATTTTGATGGCATGAGACAATTTATTTTTTCTCTTTCTTCACCCACAAAAAATGTCATGGAAACTAGAAAAAAATAACCTGATTACAAGCCACAAAAAAATTCAAACGAATTTATCAAGCAGTAAGAGAGAAAAAAAATAATAGTAAAAATCAAGGAAGTAGAAAAAATAAAATTGCACTTCCACAATTTTTTTTTTTAATATTGAGCATAAAAAATATATAAAAAGGGGAGGAGAATATTAAATAATTGAATATTGAATAATCCTATTTTAAAATTCACTTTTTATTATAATGATGGTTACTTTTAAAGGTCAAAAATTGGGAAAACACAGGGGACTAACAGAAGAGGAAAAAATAAAAATATTTACGAATGAAGCTGATTTGTGACTATATAAAGATCTACAATTGAAGGTAATTTAGGACTCTGTAGAGATATACAATTGATGCTAATTTGGGACCATACATAAAAAGATCTACAATTAAATCTAATTTGATACTATAAAAAGCTAATTTATGAATATATAAAGATCTACGATTGACGCAATATTTAAACTATATGAATCCACTATTAAAGCTAAATTTAGAGTATATAAAGTCATATAATGAAAGCTAAATTAGACTATATATAGACCTACAATTAGAGCTAAATTTATATAAAGTAACTATATAAAATTCTATAATTAAATCAATATTAGACTATATATAGACCTACAATTAAATATGAAATTGAGCTATATAAAGATTTATGATTTACGCTAAATTTAGACTACATAAAAGTCTACGACTTAATCTAAGACACTATAAAAGCCCCACTTCTGTACCGTAAATGTAAACCAGTGCTTGCCAAAGTGGCGCACATGTGCGGACGTTCTCTTAATTCTATAATTTCAACAATACAAAACCTATAATAAAAAAACAATGTTAATAAGATGCGTTCTCAGAGTGGCAAGCACTCAAATAAACGAAACGTAAGTGGATAGCAGCGTTGCCATTTTCGCGCTAGATTCAGCGCTTTTCAGCAACCTAAAAGTCGCATTTTTTTACATCAACGCTTTTTCTTGAAAAGGCGCTAAATTGGCGCGTTTTGTATTCGGTTAGTTTTAGTTGTAGATTTTAATAATGTTTTCTAAATTTTTCTGAATTTGAAATGTAGAAACTTCAGATTTTAAGTATTTTTGATTTTTTTTCTTCAAATGTATAATTAATATTATAATACATACTTAATATAGAAAATGGCGTATTTTATTTATTTTCTAGAATTTTTTATGAAAATAATTTTTGTGAAACATTCACATAACAAAATACTATATGTTATGGTGTTGAAAAGTTCTTATTTGAAATTTTGACTCAAATGTTCCAAGCAAAGATGGATGGAAAGAAAATGAAAATAAAAAATTTAAATATCTAAGTATTTCTAAAAGTAAAGCATTTTCTCAAATTTCCAATTCCAAGTACTGTGCCTCCAGATGAAGAATTTAAAAAGACATAATTTTTTTAGTATAGTTTTTTCAGTAATCTATTGAAACATTAATTTTTATTATTTGAAGCACCAATTATAGCATTAATTTGTTAAAATTTTAAATTACTGAAAAAAATCCCTATCTAAGATAACTTACTAAGGCGTAGAAAAGTCCAGAAATAAAAGTTAGAATTAGTTTCGGTACTTGTTTAGAATTTAAAGTTTCTTAGGTATATACTGAATAAAGTATTTTCCTTCTCCTGTAAAATTACGAAAAGGGCAGCCATCGATATGTATTCTGTATTTCTATTTATTTTATTTTCAATAAATATTTTTAAATACGCCACAGTTTTCATACATAGGAAAAGATATAAAAAAAAGAAAAAGTTTTAAAACAGGATTTGGCCACTAAGTGAGCAGTATAATGCTGGGCCTAAGACCTTCATACTTTAATTTAACATATTTTTAATTTTAAAAGCTTTAGGAACTGAAAATAACAAATATATATGTAATAAGTTGTTTTGCTCTTAATAAAAAATACATATTTAACTAAAAGATAAAAACAAATTTTATTCAAATGTAATTTAGCGCTTTTTAGCGCGTTTTTAAGTGATGACCGGCGCGTTTTGCTTCAAAAAAGTTGACAACACTGGTGGATAGTTACTCAAAAAACGTAAATGTAGCCAGTAATTTTTTTGTTGTTATTTGTACACATCAACATCAGTGATGTCAATTACACATATTTCCAGTAAATAAAATTCAGTTTGAAAATCACTAGAAAATCACACAAATTACGTTTTTGAGTACACATACACATACATATAACTCACACAAGAGAAAAACGTGTCAGCTGTTTCGCTATATTTAAGGCTCCATTACTCTACCGTAAATGTAAATGTAAAAACGTAAATGTAAAGGGAAACGTAAGTGGATGATTACTCTAAAAACGTAAATGTAGCTAGTACTTTGTTGTTGTTTTGTACACATGAACATCGGTGATGTCAATTACACATATTTCCAGTGGATGAAATTCAAATTGAAAATCGCTAAATTTATTGGTTTGTATTTCTGCGATTTGTATACAAAACGAAATTTGTGCTTTTTTGACAAAAATTTTGAACTTTAAATTAAATATTCGATTCTACGTTTTATTTAAATTATTTTAAAAATTTTTTAGTTAAGAAAACAGCAAAACCAATTGTCCAATTGATAAACCTTTTACAGCGATTTTTTACGCAGATTTAGTATAATGAAATAAAAAGCTGTCAACACTGTTGTTACAGCTGTCACGTAAAAACGTAGAGCGACCTAATTTGATTAGGTTGCTACGTAACATTTACGTTTTTTAGTACACATACACACATAACTCTCATAAGCAAAACGTGTCAGCTGATTCGCTACATTTACATTTACGGTCGAGTAATGGAGCCTTTACATTCACGGTAGAGTAACGGAGCCTTAAAGCCTTAGATTCAAGATAAAAATTAAACTCTATACAGACCTAAGATTCAAGCTAAATTATGGCTACATGAATCCTACGATTAAAATTGAAATCTGAATCTATAAAGACCTACGATTTAACTCTAAAAAATAATACAAATTAATCAAAAGTTCGACTCTAAGAATATCTACGAATGAATTAAAACTTTGGCTGTAAAAGAAGTGCTATTGTATTAAAAATTTAACTCTATAAAGCCCTAAGATTCAATAGAAAATTTGACTAAAAACTAAATAAAATATCTATAAAGACCTACAGTTGTATCAAACATTTGACTAAAAAAACTATGACTGAATCCAAAATTTGCCTCTAAAAGGACCTGCGAATGAATAAAAAATTTTACTCTAAAAAGTTCTAAGATTGAGTAAAAAAATTGAGTCTAAAAAGAAATAAAAATTAATAATAAAAATTTTACTTTAAAAATACCTGCTAAAAATTCGACTCTAAAAAGACCTACGAATTAATAAAAAATTTTATTCTAAAAAGTTCTACGATTGAACAAAAAATTTGAGTCTAAAAAGATCTGCGATTGAATAAGAAATTCGACTCAAAGCCGAAACTTCACCATAAAAAAACTACGATTAAACTAAATCTTAACTGACCTAGTAGGTTTACCAGGCCTTCATAAAAAATTTTCCCTCAAAATTTCAAGAAAATTTTTTATATTTTTTGTATATTCTTTTAACAAAATCATTTTAATACTTTTAAAATCTACAAAAATTTGTTACTCACCGTTTACGTTTACCGCATTCCAGAACCTTTAATCTTTCCCAACCTTCTTCAGTTTTAACCCAAGCTTCACCTGGTGAACGCCAATCTTTTGATATAAATGGCATGATTTTTGTTTCTTTCTTTTACTTCTATTTGCTTTAAGGTTATGAGTAGTTTTTTCTTGTTTTAACAACTTTTTTTATTTAAAATTACTGTTTTTTTTGTTTAATAATAAACAAAATTATAGTTTTAATAATTAAAACTAAGTTTTTTCTTTTATCACTTCTTTTTTTGTTGGAGTTTAAACTAATTTAGCAGTGTTATTTTGATATGATGGCAAAAAAATTCTATATTGTATATTATTTTTTTTTATAAATTATGTACTCGTATTTTAAACTATAGGACGGTTAAGCACACAAGTTTAAAAAAATATCTATATTAATTATTGGTAGCTGAAAAGAGAAAAACAAAAATCAGAGATATTAAAAACAATTAAGATTTGTTATAAATAATAATTAGAGCAAAATAATTTGGTTTATAGTTTTTATTGGATAAATATTTCGAGATTTTTTCAATTTTAAAATAAACAAACAAATATTAATTAATTAGTTGTTAATGCAACAGTTAAGCACAAACGTTTTCCTACTCCAATTATAATGTTGCCTTAGAACAAAATGTTATGATAAAAAAATAAATAAAATAAAATATTTTTATATTAAACTGTTTCAAACTGTTTCCCTTAATAATATTTGTTTTTTTTTATTTTTGCTTATTAAATATGATTTATTTTAATAATTTTATCAAAACATCATAAACAAGAAAATTGAATAACACCTGTGGCACAATAAACAATTCTTTATACGCATGAAAGTACATGAAAATACATCAATGACTAATCAAATTTATAGCCATTTTAATGCCCTTCTTTATCCGCTATAGTAAATTCAGGTTAATTAAATATAAAGACTTTTACAACTCTAGAAAATTCAGTATTATTAAATTTGTTTTAGTTAATTTTTGCCATTAAAATTGGCAAAAAAAATGGGAATTTGAATAAAATTTATTAAAACATTTATTTTATTATCGTATTTTAATCCTTCATTTAGTATTTGAAGATGATATTTCAGTTCGCAATAAATAAAAAACAACTAATAAAAGTGAATTTTTGTACTCAGAGGATGAAAAAAGTATTATTTGAATATTTTTTTGATGTAGAAAAATAATTTCATTTACCATACCTGTGCAATAACCTTAAAAGAGGACTCATTGGCTTTCATTAGAGCGTTGAACCAATAAAATCCATCTATATTGTATGAGATATAAACTTTTAAAGTTACATAATAATCTGCGAATTTTTCGAAATTAAAGAATATAACAATGAGAAATCAAATATGTTCCATTTGTTATATGCGTAACAAATTTTAATAAAATCTGATGACGTTTTTTAAACAAATAACTTATTATTTATAAGTCCTCGTGGATTAAAAGTCATATACATACATATAAAATTTTAGTTTAGATTCTATAGTAAAATTTTCAAAAATTCTGACTTTCCAACCCTGCTATACACACAATTTAAAACTCTATAAAGTTACTCATCATAAATATTTTAATTTATTTAAAATAATTATATATGCACAGTGGAGCTGTACGTAATCAAATTCAGGATTTTTTTATTGTTTCATAATTGACTAACAGTGATGCCAAAAAATTTTCTTCAGATCCCCAAACCCGAAGCTTGATGTCTCTAAAAATGTAAATTCCCAATTTGTCCCCAAAAAATGTTTAATATAAAATTAAATACACAATTTCATCTCTAAAAAAATATTTTTTAAATAGAAAAAAATATTAAACATTTTACATATTTAAACAATAATCATTAAAAATGTTATATAAAAAGGAATTTAACTAACACTATTTTTAATATAACTTTGAAATAAAAATTTCCTACAAATCGAAAACTTAACTAATAGTTCCTATAAAGAGAAAATTTATTAAGAAAACATGTTCAAAAACTCATAAATGAATGATGTATAAATATAAATAAATCCCCATATTTTACAAAAATTCCTAAATCCCTCTCCACGACAATCTGTCTACAAATTAAAGTTAAATGCCTAATTTTGGGATAAACCCCATCATGTTGACTAAAAAAATAATGTAGATTTTTAAGAAGCCTGAATTATTATATGAAAATCTAAAATTGAATTTTATAGCCAAACTAGAGACAAAAAAGGACAGAAATCTCACCAATATTGGATTTTTTAAATGTACACAAATTACAGAAATATCTTATATTTCTCAACAAAAATCAATTTGTTTTATGAAACATTAAATTGCCTTTTATAGCCAAACAGCAGACTCAAGACAAAAAACAAAGGCGCTGCACGTTGGGTTGAACAGTAATGATAATGAGGATTAATTAAAAATTTAAAGTATTTTGTAATAAATTTCTATATCGATCATTAACTGAAAAATTTGATGTTATATATTGTCTACATTTTTTGCTTTACTCTGCCAAATTGCAATATTATTTTTAAAATTTCCGCTCTTTGTTAAAAAAAATTAAATTGTTGAATTTTCAAATTTATGTTTTTTTTTTTTTTTTTAATTTTTTAAAGCGTAAATATTTTTTTTTTAAATTGATACATCAACTTTAGACATAAGACTATATTTTAAAAAGAAGATAGTTTTAACATTTTTATTTTAAATATTTTTGAACAAAAAAGAGTATTTTAGAAATATAAATTGATTTTCAAAAGGTTATTCGGGCAGATTGGGTAATAATTTATATATAGTAAAGAAAAAATGGTGGCAATATTTGCCTCAATGAAAAATATTTAAATTTATATTAAAATAAACCAGTTAAAATTATGCAAAAAAACCATATATTATACTAACAAAGAAAAGGAGAAAGTTCAAAATAAAGATTTTAAACTATTGTAACCAAGCACCCGAAAACGTTTTACTTTTATTTTTCAATCAAAATAAATATCTTTAATGTTCAAAATGTTTTTTCATTTGATGAAAAAAAATATGTGAGGGATTTTTATCTTTAAAATAAATATCCATCAATGATGAAAAAATAATATCATGATACAATAAATAACAAGGTACAATTATTAGAGAGAGAATTCTATAATTTATTTCCCTTAAAAATTCAGTCAAAAGAAAATGTAAAAAATAAAGAATACTTAAAAAAAATTTTTTTTTTTTTAAATTTGATATCGAAATTATAAATTGTGAAATATTAACTTTTTATGTGAAAAAACTAATATGTGTATAACGAATTGTGCACAGAATATCATTTTAAAAAATATACGTGTTATATTTCGCAAAATATCCAGCAAATATTTCAACATTTCAAATGTAAACGAAACATATTTAAATTTTTTCATGTGTATTTTTGTTTTTAATTTTTCAATTATTTGACATTACATGACTTGAAAATGACAACTCTCTCTAATAATTCTAACTTGTTATATCTTTACTTTGAGTCTACATTAGACAAATTTTTATCAAGACAAACGTCAAAATCGGTGCAAATCTATACAAGGTAGCCTCAGTTAAACTGCTGATTATTATTTTTGGTTGTTACAGCTGTCAAACTGTATACATAAAAAACATTAATGAATTCGCCATATTGTTGTTTTTGCACAATTGTTGCCACCTTCCATAAATTCGAGTTCATTTTGACGTTTGTCTTGATAAAAATTTGTCTAATGTAGACTCAAAGTTAACGATAAATATCTTTAAAAATAAATATCAGTTCGAAAAAAATTTTAAATGATTGTTTTTTTATTCATACTTTTGTTTTGTTTCAAAAAAAATTTTTTTTTTATACGTTTTACTTTTATTTTTCAATCAAAATAAATATCTTTAATGTTCAAAATGTTTTTTCATTTGATGAAAAAAAATATGTGAGGGATTTTTATCTTTAAAATAAATATCCATCAATGATGAAAAAATAATATCATGATACAATAAATAACAAGGTACAATTATTAGAGAGAGAATTCTATAATTTATTTCCCTTAAAAATTCAGTCAAAAGAAAATGTAAAAAATAAAGAATACTTAAAAAAAATTTTTTTTTTTTTAAATTTGATATCGAAATTATAAATTGTGAAATATTAACTTTTTATGTGAAAAAACTAATATGTGTATAACGAATTGTGCACAGAATATCATTTTAAAAAATATACGTGTTATATTTCGCAAAATATCCAGCAAATATTTCAACATTTCAAATGTAAACGAAACATATTTAAATTTTTTCATGTGTATTTTTGTTTTTAATTTTTCAATTATTTGACATTACATGACTTGAAAATGACAACTCTCTCTAATAATTCTAACTTGTTATATCTTTACTTTGAGTCTACATTAGACAAATTTTTATCAAGACAAACGTCAAATCGGTGCAAATCTATACAAGGTAGCCTCAGTTAAACTGCTGATTATTATTTTTGGTTGTTACAGCTGTCAAACTGTATACATAAAAAACATTAATGAATTCGCCATATTGTTGTTTTTGCACAATTGTTGCCACCTTCCATAAATTCGAGTTCATTTTGACGTTTGTCTTGATAAAAATTTGTCTAATGTAGACTCAAAGTTAACGATAAATATCTTTAAAAATAAATATCAGTTCGAAAAAAATTTTAAATGATTGTTTTTTTATTCATACTTTTGTTTTGTTTCAAAAAAAATTTTTTTTTTATACAATGAAATTGTTTTTGTTTAGAATTTTTTCCATCCGATGAAAAAAGTTCAAAATAATTTTCAACTTTTGTAATAAATATCATAAAAGATATTTATATTTTTTATTTCGTTCATGATAAAAAAAATTAAATATTGATGAAAATAAAAATTCATGATGGATTTTTATTATTTTTTTAAACATTAAAGATTGTTTTTCGACTGAAATAAAAATAAATTGTTTTTTTAGTATTAAAATCCGGTCTCTGATTGTAACCATAAAAAATGTATATTTTACGTATTTATGAATATATGAAAATTATATTTTTAAAATTAAAGCTTTCCCGAATAAATAATCTTTTTTTTCAACCCACTGTGTGTAGGAGCAAAGAGGACAATCATCTGTCATACCTTATCCCTATTTACAAATTAGGGGGATAGTCTCTTAAAAGTTAAATTTTTCATCTATTTACCCACTGTTGATTTAATCCCATCTACCAATATAATTTTTATGTTTTCTACTACTTCCCCCCTTTTCACTAGTATATATGCTTGCAACTGGTAACCCTGTTTTATTATTGTTTAGTGTTTGTTTATATTTTATTTGTTGTTGTCTTTCGCTTTAGTTTTTAATATTATTGTGGATAGACAGCTGATTTCTGCAAATTACGACGTTTTTATTTTGCTCTTCATCATACATACATACACATGTACATAAATGTTATTATTATTGTTTGTGTTTTCTTTTTTGGTGTTGTTATGAACTGCAATATTTTCTTTTTTTATTTTGTATATATTTTTTTTGCTTTTTTTTCTACTTGTTTTAATTACAAATCTGTGTATATGTGTGTATAAAAATGTATGTTTTTCCAATTAGACTAAACAAAAAAAAAATTAATAGAAAGGAAAATGTGTGTATTGAATGTAGCAAGGCTTATTTACTAGTTAATATACCTTGGAATGTAGTATGTAATTATACAAAAATAAAGTTCCAACAAACAAATTAAAAATTTTAAACAAATTTTCCAAAATCTATTTTTAAATTTTGACCCCTTCAACTAGAAATTCTGTTATACTTGTCTAGAGAAAACTTAAACAAAGAAATTTTTTTGTTTGTTATGGCGTATATTTTAATTTACATTTTCTTACTTAAAGTTATGTACAATACTTTATATATAATTTTTTTATATTTACTTCGTTCTTTTCTTTTGTTGTTGCTGTTTGTTAATTATAACTTGAAAGTTTGACTTTTGTTTTATAATTTTTAATAATCACTTGGTGTTTTTGGTGTTAATTTTTCAATTCTATTTCACTAAAACTTTTGTTTACATTTGGATTTTTTTAATTTATTTTTATTCAATAGAGTGTGAGAAAAAATTCAAACTCAAGTTGCTAGTTTTCCGTTTATTTTTATAACGTTCCACACGAATCGAGTCACTAAAGTGAACTAAACGAATGTCGAATATGGAAAAACCAACTAAAAACATTTATATTGCTACAAACTGCAAACATAGCTGAAGAATTATTTAAACGTAAAGTAAACGTAAAATTACATAAGTTAATGATTTAGCAAGGTTGGAAACCGAAACGAATAACGGTATCGGTATTCAATTTATTTTTATTTCGGTAACGGTATCCATAACGGTATTTTAAATTATATCGGTATCGGTATACCGTTACCGAAACAAAAATTTTTTTTCAATTTTTATATAATTTTTAATTTCGCAAAAAAATTATTAAATTACATATTTGTATACTTAATTTAATAAATTTGTACATTTAATTTAATAATTTTCTCTTGAAATGTTTAAAATATGAATATTTTTCGTTAGAGAACTTCATAACATTTTTAAATTGCTTGTTTTATGGCAACAAAGCGTTTAGGAATAATAAACTCGACTAAAGACAAATTGGTATAATTTTTTGCAATACAGTGAAATTAAAAATTTGGACAAATTTTGTATTTACCACAGATTTTAATAAAGACAAAAATCGTTCAATTATTTTGAAAACATTTTTTCAAAAAAAGCTAATTTTATTATAAAATTGCAAAATGTTAAATTGTGCAAAGATCTGTGGAGTAGCACAAAAAAACAGAATACCATGAAAAGGAATTTTGGAAAAGAGATTTTGTAGAGGAGAAATAGTGCTCTATCGCTCTGGTATCGCGATGAAAAAATAAATTTTAAAAATTGTTATTGTACTGATTTTTAAAATTAAATGAATTCTGACTTATATATTATGAAACACGTTTTTGGATATTCGCAGAATCGTTATTCATACATACATATATCAGACATGTATCAAAAAATTTCGTATTTGAGCCAGAAAATGAAAGACATTATACAAATTTAAACATTTTTATACAAGCTTCGAAACACGATATTAATGAATTTATTAAAAATGTAGAGTTTGAGGTAATTTAAATGTTAGTTCAAATGGTATAAAATTGTCTGTAGATTCAATAGGCTGTTCCATATTGAAACGTACTTACTTAAATAGTGAAAGTGATCAAATAAAATATTTGCGAAAAATGTCAACTTCTTATAATTATTGGAACATAATGCTAAAAAGTCTGACATGACTATCTTTTTTTCTTAACATTCTAAATGTTTTTTTTTTTTTTAATTTCTAGAGATTTGAATAAGTTTAATAGCCTGTTTCTCTATGCCGAACGAAAATCTAAGCGATCGAAAGCAAGTCGAACGAATTCAAATCAATTTGGGTTTCTGTATTTCCTACGCTTTCGTTCGCATGGAGTTACGTCTTTTCGTATTGTTTTTGTTTTATTTTTCTTTCAGAGTAACTTTTTTTCGTAAAAATATTAAAAGTACTACTAAATTGTTTAAACGTATATACAACCAAGTAAATAAACAAACAAAATTAAAATAATAAAAAAAATAAAAATTTTTTTGATTTTTTTTTAGAAATTGTTTTTTAGACACAAAATCATCATTTATGGATACCAAATACATTAAAATGAATAATAAACATGATTAAGGAACATATGCAATGTCCTAATGAGTATTTTTCCTATTTTTCTTTAAGAAATTCAACCATTCGAAAGCAAAATAGCAAGTGACTGATTTTGAAATTTTTGTTCTTATCGTTCGAAATACAGAAACCCAATTTTATATGAAAACACTTACGTTTTCTTTCGACTTGTCGTTCGACTCATTGTTCGCATAGAAGTGAGTTAGAGAAACCCAAATCAGTTTTCGTTCGCTTAGAAGGCGAAAGAAAGCTTTCGTTCGACATAGAGAAACAGGCTATAAGTTTATTTCTTGCTGCTTCTTAGTACTGACACGATGTTTATTTGAATCCATACCTAAGATTCATTCTATACAAGAAATTCAAAGAGTAATGAAATTATATGAATACATAGTTCCCAGCTGGATTTAGCATATTATATTACAATCGTTAAACAAATTTCGCAAATATATTACCTATCGTTGAAATTCGTGCAGTTTTCTTTCACTTAACTGCTTTTAAAATTCCCGGAAATCACGGACAAAAGTTACCTCAGAGAAAGACATGAAAAATCGCTAATTTCCCGAGAAATCTTGGTATTTATTCTTCAAAGATAGAAGAACATTTTTCGGTCTTTTGGAGACTACAGGACTAAGGAAAGAATCATCATAAAAGGAAATATCAAGAACCTATCAATACTTTCAACAGTATGTTCAAATGATAAATAATTGAGATCATATTAATAAATAAAGCATTTCTGTGTTCGCAGTAACTTTTTATCAAATAAAATTCGCATTAAGTTTAAGACTTTGAAACCTCTTTAAAAATATATTTATCGCAACCTATATAACAAAAAAGTGAATAATAAATGTCCTCTTTAAAACAATATTCTATAAATATTACATTATTATTAAGAATAATATTATGTTGAAAATTTGTATTTTTAAAATACCGAAACTAAAATACCGGTATATACCGGTACAGAGGGAAACGGTATTTGAGTACCGGTATTTTTAACAAAATAATAATTTCGGTATCGGTATTAGTTACGGTAACCAACTTTAAACGGTATTTAATCGGTATCGGTATTCATAACGGTATCGGTTTCCAACCTTGATTTTTAGATATAGAAAATAATGATATAAAAGTTTTTGAGTGCAATTTAATAGTTTGGAAGTTATAGGTCTGTTAAAATAGTACTTCCTGAAGAATTTCATATCAAAAATTTGGGTAAAAAGGAAAAATTATGTAAACGAAGCCGCTTTTGGACATATCACAGAATTAAAATCCTTCCGCCCATCGCCGGCTATTAAGAAAGGTTTTCACCAAGAATTTGTTTTTTTTTTTTTTGCACTTGAAATGACAAAATATTTAAAAAAGTTGCGGTAATGAAACATTTATGTTCTTTATTTAATTTTTATAAATTTACCATTAAGAACTTTCATTTGACACCCTAATCTTTGCAATCGGATAAATAGTATAGGAAATATTTACGATTATAAGTGAGTTAGGGAGTTCAATGAGACCGAAACTTTATTTTTTTATATATTATTTTTTTTATTTTATTCATTCAAGTAATATAAAGCCTTCAAGGCCAATAAACACATATTACTTAGTACTAATGCCTAAGCATAAAATATATGTAATAATTTTAACAATTCAAATTACAATTATTATTAAGTTTTAATTCTTCTAATGGTTCCCCAACCATAATGCAAAACAAAGATAAAAAGGAAGTTATTTAAAAAAGCAGATTTTGTAAATGGTCCAAATTAATAGCAACCCTGTCTTTTTTGCCGTTAAAATACAACTATGTGAAAATGACTCCATTTTCAATTAGTTAAAACTTTTCAAGACGAAGTTATAGAATTGAAATTAAAATTTTGTTGTGCTTCTTAAGAAATAAAAATTAGTATTGTATTTCCAATTCAAATACTAATTGGATTAAATGTATTCATATGCCTGTGTGTATGCAAAATAAAACCTGTGCGTGTGTGTGTTTTTAATTTATTCTGTCAAATGTTTACTCATTTGAATAAAAATTTAAGTTTTTTTCGAAAGGCGTTATTTGAGTGCGAAAAAATACGAAGCTCAAGTGGTAAGTAATTCCAAACCCGAGCTACACGGATTAAAAACGATCGTTCATAAAAAGTGTTAATAATTCTGGGAATAACAATTTGGGGATTCCTAATTGAGCGACTAAAAGTAAAACCGTTAAGTAGGGGTAATGGAAAACCTGTACCCATATCCCTGTAAAAGTGAATTAAGCAACGTAGCTTGAGGAAATTTGGAAAGGAACATCCCAGAAACCGTTCAACATAAAGAGAAATATGATCTCTTCGCCTTACATTGTAAACAAAACGAACAATCGTATTAACAATACGATTTAGCCTTGATAAGTTCGTAGAAACAGTGCCCGAAATTACTTCAAGTCCATAAAAAACTTGAGACATAAGTAAAGAGTATGCCAACCTATATCTAACATGTTGTGGATAAAATACATTTGTTGAATGTATTTTTCTCAAGGTTTGCAGCACTCGGCAAAAAATCTGATCAATATGTGCTTCAAAATTATGCTTACTATCCAAAATGACTCCTACGCACCTTACTCGATTTAAAAACTCTACATTCACACCATCAATAAAAATGTCCAAATCAACAGCAAAACGGTCAAATGGGTTAAAAACAATTGCCTTTGTTTTTTCGCCATTAAGAGACATTGAATTTAGAAAAGCCCAATCCGATACGACACTCAAAGTATAATTAATGTTATTTTCCAAAACGTCTGGAAAATCACGGTTTGAACTGAAAAGTAATGCAACATCATCCACATATAAAAACGACTTACACGAAGTAGAATTAATCAATCCAGGGAGATCATTAATATAAAGTATATAATTTTAAAAGTTGGTTTTCAGTAAATTTTAAATTAATTCTAATAAAGCTCCTTTACAGAAACGTAAAGTTATATAAACATTAACTAAAAGTTAAAAGTAGCGTAAAGCTAAAGTTACTTAAACTTAATGTTAGATTAACGTAAGGTTAAACAATTTTTTTATGTATAGTGTTTACTAAAAACTAAATAAGTTTATGAAAAATTTTTTTAAATGAAAACATGTCATCTAATTACGTACATAAATCAGCTGGTATGTAACGTTTACGTTAAAATAATCATAATTTAAAGCCCCAACCACTCAACTAAAAATCATCGTATCGCAATCAGCTGTTTCAACCAGCTTTATGCAAATGTGTGTATGTAGCTATTGACACAAAAATTCTAGGTAGCGTATCGCAGAAATCTACAGAAAATAGATTTTTACGTAGCTGCGTAAGTTTTTAACAACCCTGTAGTTTATTTTGTTCACAAAATAACCGAAAACAGAGTTGTTTACACAATGAATGTTCAAAAACATATGATACGTTTACTTTTGTTTACTGGTTGAACAAAATGTTTCACGCTACTTTTCTTCATTCTACGTTGCGATGGAAAGTTGACTGGTTGGGGCTTAAATCTTCAAACTAGTCGAATGTTAATAACAGTAATCAGTGCTGCCAGAATTTTTCTGTTATATATTCTGTGTTATTACAAAAAATAAAATAATAACAATAATTTTTAAAGAAATTTTAAGCATGAATTTGTTCACTTTATTCGGTGCGACTTCCTTCAGTAACTGAGAAACTATTAAGAGTCCCAGAACTATACATTCGAAGAATTATAGATGGTCTTCATCGTCTACATATGTATTTTTTCGTAAATTTAAAAATACCATTTTCTGAAATTTGCGAATTATATCATAAAAAAAAGTTTTTTTATAAAGACTTTTTATATAAAAGCTCAGTATTTTAATATTCTTTCCTTTTCAAATTTCATTAATTTAGAATAATTAGTTAAAGAAAATGGAGATTTTTCTGTTTAATTACAAACTAAAAAATATAAGTTAAAATAAATATTTCGTATTTATTATGATATAGATGGACCCACGTGAGACACTTCCCAAGGAACCTAACCTATGATATTTTTTAATAATTCATAAACTATTGCGAATCTTAGAATGCCTCCTTCCATTCACCCGCGGAGTTTTATTGTTTTGCACAGTGGGACATAATAAAAATTTAAGCACATACAATTGTTCGGAAGTAAATTAAAAATAATTAAAATAATAGTTTTAGTTTTTAAGAAGAATATATCAATTTCTTTCTCAAATTGCTTCCACATTGTTTTTAAATTCCTTTTGGCAATTTATATTGAAAAAAAAAGTTAAATATATTTGTTTTCCGTCCAGTTTTTTTAGGCATCGAGGAGCAATTAATATAATTTTTCCAACCCTGCTTTGTTGCAAATACAACTCTGTTGTAATTTATTGTTATCAAACCATGTTAATTTAACAGTGACATTTCCTCATACATGCACACTTGTCATGTGACATTTTTTGCCGGATTGTCATTTTTGACAAAAGCATAACAACAAAACTTCAACAAAAGAGAAAACCAATAATTTTTTATTTATATGAAGTAAAATTATAAAATATTTTGTAAAAAAATAAAAAATGGCTAATAAAAATAAAAACAATACCTCGGAAGCAGCAAAACAAGCCAAAATTAATAAGCAAAAATCGGATGTAAGTATTTTTTTCTGAATTAAAAGGAAAACAAATATTTTGAATTTTCTTTTTTGCTTTTTTCGTAGGATGTCAAAGATTACAGTTCTTTCAAAATAGTTTTATTTTATTGCTCGTTAATTGTGTTCCTGCCCGTAATTACCTTCTTTTGCTTGAAGAGTGTCGTGTTGGATAGATTTTTCGCATTGACTGAAACCAAAAGCAATATCTACTCAGCAGTGGGTGCTGTTTTGGCTCTACATATGGCTTTGGCCTTGTACATTTACCGAGCCTACTTTGGTGGTTCATCACAACAAAGCAGGAAGAAGGCGGATTAAGAAGCTCAACATTACGTTTGTTTATCTTTATAATATAAGTGTTTTTTTACCACAAAAAGTAAGCATTTCCTGTATTAAATATATTCCATTACACATTTTATCGTTATTCAAACTAAAACTTACATTTTTATGTTCCCCTAAAAAAAATGTAAATAAAAGACAATTTTTGTTTTTGTAACTACAAAAGAAAAACACATTCTCTTTAATTGTTTGTTTTTTTACAAATGTAAAGATAACAGTGTTGAAGGCTCTCTTTAAATGTTTACAACATTTTACAAACTTGCATAATTAAATAATATAGAACGTTCCATTCATTTAGTTTTATTTAAATATACTGTGCAATAGTATAGTCATTTTATATATTATAAAATGCGTTTATTAAATATTTTAAAACAAAATTCAAAATTTTATGGTTCATTATTGGATCAAGTGCGTGAAAGTAGTCCTTCATTTATACAAAATTTGCTGCCAACAAAGAAAATATATAATTTGGGTGCTTGTTTTGAAGTAGTCGATTTGGTAAGTTGTTTATTTTCTTTTCTTAATTTTTTTATTTTTATTGGGTGGGGGGTGAGGTTGAGTTTTTTTATTTAGTAAAAAAACATGTGTTGTAAAACGGCTCTGTTTTAAGAGATTATATGTTAAAACAGCGTTTGAAAAACTCCAACTGCTATTAAGTTTTTTGGATTGGCTAAAACTACAGCTACTGAAAATTGTCAGCAATAGTAATTTTTTGTAGTCTAACACTTTCTTTAACTACTGCTACTTGCAATAAAAAAAAAAAAAAAAACTTAAAAAACACGTAGTTAAAATCAGGGATTAAAAAAACTACTAAATTAGTAGAGAAATTAGTTTCTGTTTCATAATTATAAATAAAATTTTTTTCAAATATAAACATTTTAATAATATTCAAATTTAAAATATCAAAATTTTTAATTTTTCATTTATGCTTTTAGCCAACAAAATAAAATAATTTTGCTAAAATTTAAAATTGAATTTTAAAATTTTAGTTTTTGTAGCTTTTTCACATATTCAAATTATAATTGTTTATAATTTCAAAGAAATGATAATTTGAAAAATGGAAAGTAAAAATTTATGAGAAACTGAATTTTTATTACTAAAAAATTTTAACTAAAATTAAATGAGAAATTTAATAAAAACGAAATTTCATTTTAAGTTTAAAAAATGGAAATAAAATTTTTTATTACAAAATGCAAATTCTTAGAATTGTGTAAAATAATTAAAATTGAGCTTATTAAACCATAAGAACCAAATTTAACTGCACTTGTGGCCGAAATTTTCTGGTTAAAATGGTTGACTTTATGATGTTTTTTTTTTTCTTCTTTCCAGCTATGTATGTAAAAAAATATGTTGCATGTTAAACAAATTAGACAAAAAAACTCAAACACATTTATCTAGAAGAATTAATTTTTAATATTTGGTGCATTATAGTTAATATTTCACAAAATTTTAGTATCCAAATTTTTACCAAGAATACAAAAATTCTGCAAAACTTCATAATTTCTCAAAAATATAAAGACTTCCCAAAAATTTCAAATTTCACTAAAAATCCAAAATTTCACCAAACATTTTAAATTTTACAAAAATATGAAATATCAAAAAAAAAAAATGTTTACCAAAAGTTCACAATTTCGAATTGTCACCAATAAAATCCAAATTTGCCCAAAAATTCGAAATTTCACCGAAATCCAAAATAATAAAATCCGATCCATATTCCGAAATCTTATCGAAAATCCGAAATTTCGCATAACCCCATAAAAAGCTTAAATAATTTAAAAGTAATTTTAGTCGGCAGTCTTTAATTTTTCTAAATCAAACAAATAATTCTGGATTTATAGTTAAATATTTTTTTGATCACCATATTTGACATGCTATAAAAAATCTGTCACAGCAAGTTCACACATTCTTTTTTTGCAGGCCAACAAATTTCAGTAAAAATTCTTTATGAGTCAAAATTTGGAAACACTTTCGATAGTCTCACTTAAAATGGCGTACTCATGTATTTCATCAAACACTTTCCAACTGTGAAAAAGCTTGTGTCTCTCAAAATACGGAGAAAAATCAAACCAAATTTATCATAATATTATTTAAAAGAAGTCTGGCAGATACATTTAAAATCCGATAATTGATTTTATGACATTACGATTCCACAACAGATTTTACTAAAATAGGTATTCAGTCTAAAAAGGATTGCATATTAACATCAATTTGGTTCCATTTCAGTTAATTTATTGAGAAAAATATATAAAATACATAAATAAAGTTTAATTTTTAGTAACTTTAGTTTACATTTTTTAGTAAAAAAAAATCATTTCTCACAAAACTAAAATTTTCATTTTTCAAACTTTAATTTCTCATAAATTTAAAATTTTTAAATTTTCATTTCTTTTTTAGTAAAATTGTATATTCAAATTATTACTTTTATTAAACTAAAAGCAATTTGAAATATTTTATATTTACAAAAATATTTTTAGTTCAATATAAGCGACAGTTAAATAAATTTTCATATTTGAAATTACTTTCCTTTTAAAAACTAAGACTAAACATATTGCTGTTTAGTTTTTAGTAATCAGAAAAATAGTTAATACAAAATTTTAATCCCTGGTTAAAATGAAGCAGTAGTTTTAAATACAAAATAATTGACTACCACTCCATTTGTAGTCTAACTTTTATAACTACTTCCCTTACAATATTTTTATTTTTACTGCTACCTTCAATGTGTAGTTAATACTTAAAGAAGTAAACTACCAGAGGAGGTAGTCAATAG
The DNA here is from genome assembly GCA_951394005.1 of Protophormia terraenovae. Taxonomy (NCBI): domain Eukaryota; kingdom Metazoa; phylum Arthropoda; class Insecta; order Diptera; family Calliphoridae; genus Protophormia; species Protophormia terraenovae. The sequence goes on from OX596075.1 coordinate 21,507,526, forward strand.
GTAGCAGAAAAAGTAGTTTTAGGAGGAGCAATAAACAAAGAACAACAAGAAAACATAAGTGTGCACAATTCGTTGTTTTTGTAATAAGACTTAAATCATAAGCTTTTACTTGTGTTTTGATTTTACAAGGTTACCATTTTTATAAAATGTTTGTGTATTATTTAATTTGTAAAATTTTCTTTATAATATAAAGGAAATTTTTTCTACTTTGTATTGCGTTTAAATTAGAGCCCTGCAAACTGTGTCTTATAAGGCTGTACAAGCCACTTGATATTTTTCAAGTGTTGTTATCAGTGTGTGTGCGGAGTAATAAATACTGTTCTGCAGGCACTTAAAACCATACAAATACTGCGTGTGTGCTTCAACTTTATGAACAAATCATGAGTGTGCTATGATAGCGACCAAACAAGCCTCTCAAAGGCTTGTATAAAAAAATACAAGCCTTTTGACCACTTGTTTGCTTCAATAAGGAAAAAAAATTGTGTTTTCTTTTTTATTAAAATTATATGTGTGTGTGTGCGTTCATGACTGTATAAAGTAATTTGGTAAGTAAAACAGTCGTTTAAAAGTATTGTTTATAAACTTATTGTTATTTACGATCAAATAAATTATTAATGTTACTAGTTATAACAATTTAAAGAAACATGCATTAAGTTTTATTAGTAAAAAAAAAATTAGGAAAATTTATTAGTCAAGGAGTAAACGTATATGGAAACTAAAGGGCTGCGCAAACACATTCATTTTCTTGCCGGCGTAAAACATTCACTTCAATGAACTCTGTTATAGTGAAAAATTATATGTATAGATAAGTATACCATTCATTCATTATAAGAAAGTGTGAGTAGATAAAACGAAAATAAAAAAACAATTCTGTGTATGTTTTGGCAATGATCGTAGGCTAACAGTTACTTCGTTGTGAGTTTTTTTTCGCTGTTCGTATCAACACACAAAAAAATAGTATCGGTTACATTTCCTAAGTCGGCTTAGGTAATTTCTTTTCGTATGGAAATAAAATTCTAAGTTTGGTTACCTAAGTCTATTAGTAATTTATAAAATATATTTTACCTAAAAGCTTAGTTAATATTACTTGCGGAATTAGATATCTAATTCGAAACAATTTGAAGTCAGTTTTGTTTATTTTATTGTCAACATAAAATATTTTTTGTGGAAGAGGTATGTATTGGAATTAAATTTGATTAAAAGATAATAAAGAACATCATTAAAAATATAGAACGGAACATAGTTGCAGTGTGTGAATTCTTTTAAAGGAGTATATCATTTATTGTTGCACCACTGAGTCCATACAAAACTAGTATTTGTTACTCCAAACATTTCATAATCTTACAGTGGATGATTATAACGACTCTCTGAAGTTAGGCGGCTGAATTCGGTAACAACTGCCCCTAAAAATTCGAAATTCTGAAGAACAGCGTCAAATGAAAATGCAGAATTCTTCAACATTTCTTCGCTGTGTGTAAGAACTTTCACTGATTGTACAATCATCCAAAGAACTTAGCTAAGCTGACCTATGATTATTTGTGAGTTTTATTACTAACAGATTATTAAAAAAAAAATTATTAATAACTCTTTCTTTGATATTATATGGGCACATCTTGGTGATTATAAGGGTCCCTAACTGAACTGAAAACTTGGAAGATAATAGTGGAAGGCCAATGTACGCGGCCATCAGCTGATCATGTTTTCATGCGGTACATATAAAAAAAGTTGAAAAAAATTCAACTTTGACGCGTTGCCGCTTGTAACGGCATAATATCAGTATCATGTTAATACCTTTATGTGATTTTTAATAAAAAATATAAAAAATCAATAAATTGTGTGTACTAAATTATATATATGATTATGTAGAATTTAGTAAATTCAAGAACCATTTTTTTCCATTTTACAAAAATTCATGTATAAACCAACTTGACTATTATGTTTAATTTTTCAAAATATTAAAGGTATTTTACAAAAAAACTTTGGTAATAATTCGAACTTAGAAATTATCTAAAATTATTGTCATATTACCTCAGAAACTTTGTAACTGCCATTCTACCCTTGCGCTTAGTTAATTTTATACCAAGTTTTTAGGGATTATTACCTATGGATTTTTTTGTGTGAACTTCACTCAGTGTACGACCATTTTCATGAATAATTCGAATTATCAGTAGATACTATGAATGTTTATGCTTTATGTGATGGATATTATGTTTTACTTGTTTGGTGGTTGCTTTATAACGTAGTAAAAAAAAAAACAGAAGTTTATGGTAACATTCTAAAGATTTTACATATTGATATAGTTACAAAATGAAATATTGGGATATTTTAATTGTATTTTTATTTATAATACATCAATTAAATTTGTTATAATTTTCTATTTTATTAAAAAAAAAATTAAAGAAGAACATATTTAATTTAATCAAAATTAAAACAAATATTTTTTTCTTAAGAAGATATTCATACGTTTTTATATGATTATTGTAATCTTAAATAATATTCATATATATTTAAATGAAAAAAATTCAACAAATTTTTGTGATTTTGATTGCAAAACAATATATTTAAATAGAAAAAAAAAAAATATTTTCATAATTTTATTAAGCAAAAACTCCAAAGAAATAAAAATATTCCGCCACAGAAGGTTTGAAAAAAAGTTACATAGTTTTTTTCAAATATTTAAGTATAAAAATGAAAATATTACTTATTTTTATTATTCCAGTCAAATTTAAAAATATTACAAAATATTAATGATGATCAAAAATATTCAAATATTTTTTAAGAATAGAAAAATTTAAATGTTTTGAAAAAGATTTTTTAAAATTGAATATAAAATATAGATTAATTGTATTCAACCTAAGGAAATAATATATGTATATTTTCAATTTAGTTGAAGACTTTGGAATTTGATTTAAAATTTTTATTTTATATGACAAATAGAAAAATATTTAAAAAAATTTATTTCAAATTATTTTCAAGCAATTGAAGAATATTTTAAATTTTTTTATTTTACATCTAAAATATAAATAAACTACATAAAATAATTTATTTTTAACAAATATTTTAGATGAAAATATTCACAAACATTCAAAACTTATTATATTATATATAAAAGCCTGAAATAATAATTATTAGTTTAACAGAAATAAAACTTATTTTCATCAGAGAAATACAAAACAAAATAATGGAAAATTTTACTTTCAATAAAAATCAAATAATAATTTCTTAAACAACTATCAAATTTTCATATAACATTTAAATTAAGTTGATAAACTTTAAGATATAAATTGACTATTTTAAAAGTAGATATGTCACTGAAAAAGGTATAATCAATTCGGTGCGGATCAATGTATTTCAACTTGTAAAACAACAAAACACGTATGCTATTCCCTACAGTAACAAAAAGGTCACAACTCGTCCATTAGTAAACAAACAACCAAAACTTCATATTAAAGAATACACATGTACAAACTAATGTATTGCTCTGTATTTTTTGTATTTCTTTATGGGTAGTACACACATGTACGAACTCATATATGGCTTTTGATCTTTTTTTTGTGCTTCTTTGGTGGTGGATTTTGTTTTTGCTTTTGCCACGCACTTTTTATATACAAATAAAAACAAAAGCGAAAAAGAAAATACAATGAATTATCTATTTCATTGCACAATGAAATCGTATACAACATATCCACACAACTCACATAGGTTCTGTACTATATGGTTTTGTATTCTCTACTCATATGTTTTGAGTTTTCGTGGTCAGTTATTGTGGATAATACTCATTCATTCATTTCACAATGAAAAAGCACACAACATGAACTAACTGTTTTTACGATGAATGTATTCAGCATTCATTTTTCGGCATTCATGCAGCCCTTTAATGGAAACGAATTTGAAAAATGAAAAGACATTGTTCTATATTATTTCCTTTTAGTTTTAAAATAGAATGATTACTTAGTAAATATAAATTAAATGCAATAAAATCTATCATAATATAAATAAGTACAATTTTAAAATTTTTTATAAACATACAATTAATTATAAGACTAACTTTATTTAAAATATAAATAAATACTAAAGATAAAAATTTTCTAACTTACATATGTAACTGACAGTTTCAAATGTCAACTTTAATTTTTTTACTTTTTTAACTCTTAATAAAGAGTATTTTTTAATAACTTTATGAATTCACCCTTTTACATTTATTTAGAAAAGAAGAACCAACAATAAAATACCCAACAAACCAAATGATATCGTAATGATATCATTACGATATCATTTCAGTGATATAGAAGCCCGAGAATGATATCATTTATAATTCTAAAATGATATAGGTTGCTTTCTAAAAGGTACACTCGAAAATGATATCATAATTTTTGAAAATAACGATATTAGTAATGATATCATTAAATTTAAGCAGCGCGATAGTTTAGCAATATATTGCAAAATATATACACAAATATATGCTAAGATTGGATCAATATATAATATTATAAATATGTTTTCAAAAATTAATAAAATAGCCATAATAAACCAATGTTCATACAGCTCCAAATCATTTTGCATGTAATACGAAACTTTTGCAATCCGAATACAAGTCCCCCTTTAAATCCGGGCTGATATTGGTTTCTTCATCTTATACGCGTTAATTTTTTGCAATTACACTAATTTTAGCTGTAAAAATTCAATTCGCATATAAAACATAACATAAAATATTTTTTTGATACAAAAATTTTCAATTTAATTTAATTTTCCTGAAAATGTTTGAAGTTTTTTTCTAAGGAAAATATAATTTCGATATTTTATCATATAATTTTAAAATTATGATATCATAAATGATACTGTATCGTTTCTTGGTTTGTTGGGTATAGACATACTGTATATATGTATGTGTATGCAAGAATATTTATAAACAACCACTTTTTACACATTATGAAGATTTTTTGCCACACACAGCAACTACGTATTACAAAAAACAAACAAATCATTAAGCCCACTTGAAATCTTTAAATCATTTCTCAACGTCTTGTATGATTTGCTTTTTTTTGCCACACCACTTGCACCACTTGTTTACGATAAATTATTTGAACGCACGGATTTGCAGTCGCTCATACACAGTACACACTTGCTTTGCTTCGGGCAGCGAACAGTACGAACAGTATTTATTGTTGTTTTTGCACATGTTGGCTATGAAACACACACTTGAAATTCAAGTGTGTTTGCTTTTCAAATCATCTTGCGCAGGAGACTAGTTTAAATGCGTTTTTGTTTTCTTTATATATTTATAAATTTTGAGTTTTGGATTATATGCCTTACAAGAATACCAATTCTGCTGTTCATAAAGAATTCTGCTACATATCAAAAGACAAAGCTTATTGAATTTTATCCTCCATAATAGAGTTTTAAAATTCAAAAATTCCTTAAAAATAGGAATATTTTAATGAAATTTGACAGAAATAAGTTTTTTATAAGTTTAAATATGTTTACTATATTTCACGAAAATCGGTTCATAAACAAATGTTAGTATCGTGTTAATATTTTACAAATACATATAAAAGTTTTAAAAAGTTTCTTACAATACTTAAAATTTTATAAATCAGTCTAGAAATTAAATAAATTAAAAACAAAACATCCTTTTTTTTTGATTTTGTTTTCCACCAAATAAAATAATGCTTTACTGAAATTTACTACATTTAGTAAGTAAAGAACAAAATCCCGTTCTTATTTTATTTCTGATTTGATTATTGTTTATGATATATTGGCAACCCATATTACAACTCTAAAACATTTTTAAAATGGAGGACAATGTACAAATGTTTATAAAAGCGCAGAGAAGAAATGATATATTTTTTACATTACTTTTAATTCTGATATTTTAAACTACTTATTTTTTTTATTAAACTACTTTAACTGCTACCTCTGCTGTTACCTCTGCTGCTCCCTCTGCTTTCTATTTACCACTTATAAAACTTTTTTTTATGAATATAGATAAAACTATACTTATATGTGAAGGTAGCAACAATAATAAAATTGTGAAAACTACACTACTTTCAGAATTTAAGTTTTTGACTACAACTGAAAATAATGCTACCAAAAATTTAAGGTAGCTGTAGTTTAAGCAAATGAACGACTTCAAGTTTTAAACATTTCTTAAACTCCAATTTTAGTTATATTTTGCTGCTACGACTACTTGTAGTCTAGTTTTTCAAACGCTGTGTTAAAACAGAAATTAATAGTTAACAGACCTATGTTATTAAGTAGACAGTTATTTGGTCTAGTTCGATACGGAAACACAGTGGGAAAATAAATACAGTAGTTTTCCAGTTTAACGAACATTCGTTTTTCAAACATCACATTTTAGAAATGAGGAATATTATTATATTATCTTATATAGCGTACAAAAAATTAATTTTGTAATCAGTTTAGTAAACAAATAGAAATTCAATTATTTGAAAGAAAATTGAAATATAAAATGGAAACAGCCTTTTTAAAAGATGTAACAAAAATGTTTGATGGTCACTAAGAAGTCTTACGTATCAAGAAATTGTACTACCAGTATGATTGAATAAATTAATAGTTTGTACCATCTAAAATCAAAAAGTATCCTTTAAAAAATATAGGAAATAAAATTGTGAATCTTTAAACTGAAAAGTTAGAAATTGAGCAGAGTATTCTAGAATTGAGAACAAAACTATTTTCTTTGCTTCAAAGACAACGCATATGATAAGCCTTTAATTTGCCACGTCTTTAAAAGCCAAATAAATTGATTAAAACAATAAAGGGAGATTTAAATTCAAGTCTCTGATAGTTTTCCATATTCGTAAATTGTTTCTTCATAATGCAAATTTGAAATAAATTTACAAAAAGTCAGGGTTTCACAAAAAATAGGAAAAATTGCCGTGAATGTTGAAAAAAAATATGAAAATTCCAGATATTTTAATTTTTTAACATAATTGAAAAGTTTGTAATCTTTACATTAAAATAAAAGTGTCAAATTTTTGGGACGCGAAAATCTTATATGCATAATTCTATTTTTATAAAAACATGTTCCCAATTTTTCATACAAACATTTTTCTTGTTTTTTTAATTTTCTTTAAAATTTGTATAAAAGTTAACAAAATATAAAAAGTATGCAATTTTAAACATTCATATCTCTTGAAGTTATTGATGGATTTCTGTAATTAAAAAAGTATTTAAAAGGCCATTGTATTATTGTTATTATTTATTTTTTTATTTAGTCAGCATTTCCAAAATCTCCTCTTCGGTCCATAATATTTTAAAAATATAAATGCAGTTTATAGATGCATTTTTGTTAGTTGCGAATTTATTAAATTTTCATTTTTCAAAAGTGTATTTAAAAATGCTTTGTTTATTATAACTTGAAACAATAATTAGTCTAGTATATAAAGGTTTACTATTTTTAACGAATTTTTAAAAAGTAACACATTTTTTTAACAAAATATGTAAAGCTACTCATAATACAAGAAAAATATAATTTTTATATGAAAAAATTTAATTAGTTGAAGAAAAGGAGAAATTGTGTGCCCCAAAAATTTAAGATTTTTATTTTAATGTAAAGATTCCATGCTTTCCAAATACGTAAAAAAATTTAATAGCATATTTAAAGAAAAATTCATTTAAAAAATGCAATTGCATTAAAATGCATTTTTAAAACGTATTTTTTTATTTGTAAAATATTCATGTTTAAGCTGATATAATTACAATTAAAATACCGTTTAAATTATAAATTTCTGCAAAGCCTTCAAAAAAATATTTTTATTTAAAGTTGTATACTTTCGATATTTTTTAGGTTTTTTCAAAAGGGAAAAAAATAAAATCGCGAATTTTCTGAATTTAGCGAATCTGAAAACGAAAATCTATAAAGACAGCTATAGACTTTATACGTGGAAAATTTTATAAAAATCGAAAGACACATGGTAAATTTTTGGGCGTTCTTTCATGGAATGGACGATATATATTTAATAAGATTGATTTCTCCTCTATATAAAATCATTAAAAAATTCAAAATTGGTGAAACAATTAATTTTTAAAAATTTGTTAGTTCCGTCAAGTCGTAAAGATTTTTTTATCGATAACTTCAGATTGCCTTTTTCGCGTGTTACACTCGCAACATTCTTTCCGTGAAGCTAGAGTACAGCGTTATTAAAGAAGGTTTCCAAATGACATTTAAAAATCATTGTGGCGTTTTAAAATATTAATTTGCTAAACGTGTATAGCTATTTTAAAGAATTAAGCAATTTTGCATATTTTGTTATATTTTTCATTTAATGCAACTTTAGAGATTTGACTAAGTGCAATTAAAAAATTTATATAAATGACATTGTCGTATGATTTATTTTAAAAAAATGTGAATTTTGCAATAAATGGATGAATATGAACAACACTACATCACTAAAAACTGAATTTCGCAAATTTTATAAGAAGGTTTAATAATTATTAAATCGCTAATTTGGCAATTTTTTATAAATTTGTATCTTAAACCGCCATAACATTGATGCCGTTCGGTAAAAGTCATTCAGGAATATTGGTACTAAATATCGTTGATGTGCCATTTAAAAATTTTCGAAATTTTTTTGAACATCAAAAGTGAACGAGTTTGAAACCTTATCCCATTATAGTACAGTTTACGCATCAATTATAACTTTTAGCAAAGATTTTCTCAAAGCTTATCGTTTTCTTTCGTGATGTTCCAAATTTCAACAAAATCGGTCCAGTAGTTGCGAAAATGTATATATATTACCATTTATCTTACGAATACACTGTATTTGTTATTTACCATTATGTTAACCAGCCTGTTGTTAATTTTTATTTACACTTTAACATAACCGTTAATTAAAATACAACTCTGGAAATATGATGACGAAAGAAAAAAAAAAAAACATCTGTGTTTTCAGTCTGTTACTAATATTATTTGTTTACACCTGTATTGTTTTTTCCTTTTAAACAAATTTCATGTTTATTTAACAAAATCAAAAAAATGATAAGAATAAAATAATTGAACAGTAGTTGAAATATACAACACGCGAAAAAAACTGTGAATTAAAAACTTCCCCCTTGTAAAAAACAACAAAACAAATTAGTGTTTACGTGTTCATTAAAAACTAAAGGCAGCGAAAAAGAAAACCATAAAAAACACTTGTTGATTTATTATTAAAACAAATTAATAATTTAAGGAAAATTACATAGATAACAAAAAAAAAAAAAAAAAAAAAAACTTAATTAGTTAAGAAGCTTTAAAATGCAATTAAAAGATTTTTATGGGGTTTTATTATGTTTAGTATGTGTAGTGGCCAAACAAAACCAAGAAGTTAACGATTTTTTAGTGGGTCAACGACAGGTGCATATTATCAATTTATTAATTAAAAATTTATTAATGGCATTAATTTTTCTTACAGTTACCCTTTGCCACAGAAGATTTAACTGATCATCAATTTTCCCACTTAAGCCAGCTGTCAAATGTGACCCATTTAAAGCAAGCCACCAAAGAAATTTTAATACCTCGCATAGTGGGTACGCCGGGTCATAAAAAAGTTCGTGATTATATTATTAAGAGTTTAAAAGATTTACAATGGTCTATAGAATTAGATAGTTTTCATGATACTGCCCCCATTATGGGTAAATTGGAATTTCATAATATTATAGCCACCCTCAATCCCAATGCCGAACGTTATTTGGTTTTGGCTTGTCACTACGATAGTAAATATATGGCTGATGTTGAATTTTTGGGTGCCACGGACTCCGCTGTACCCTGTGCTATGATGTTAAATTTGGCCGAAGTTTTAGATAATCATTTAGAACCCTTCCGTGATTCTAAACTTAGCTTAATGTTGCTGTTCTTTGATGGTGAGGAGGCTTTTAAGGAATGGGGACCTAAAGATTCTATATATGGTGCCCGACACTTAGCTAAAAAGTGGGATTCTGAAGGATTTTTACAAAAAATTGATATGCTTATGCTGTTGGATTTGCTGGGAGCTCCTGATCCTAAATTCTATAGCTTTTTCCAAAATACAGAATCTTGGTATACACGTTTCCTTAATATAGAAGCTCGTCTATCTGATGCTGGTCTCATGGAACGTTATGTTAGCAGTGGTATATCAAAACACTATCCTGATCGTTATTTCCAACCTAGTGCTCTACGTTCATCCTATATAGAAGATGATCATATACCCTTTCTGAAACGTAATGTACCTATTTTACATGTTATACCTATGCCCTTCCCAACAGTATGGCATACTCCCGATGATAATGAGACTGTTATAGATTTTAGTACGACGGAAAATTTGGCACGTATTATAAGATTATTTACCATGGAGTATTTATTTGGTATATTAAAGAAATAGTAAAAGGATTTATACATTTAGGACACGAATTTTAACTTTATCAAAGCTTTATGTAAAAAATTGTTTTATAAAACTTTGATGATTTAAAACAGTATAATTTTTTAATTAAAAATTGTTAATAAAAATGAATATAGTTAATACAATTTGAAACACTTAACTGCCAGTCACATGATGTTGAACAAAATATTCGTATCGACTTATTGTAAATTATAAAAACGAATTTTTCGTTCAAGATCTTGGAACAGGCAGGAAAACTATCCAAATTCAATTTTTTAAATTGTTTACCCATTTTTAAATCCCAAATTTTATAAACTTAAAATCGACTATTACACTTTTTCCCAACTTGGCCAAAATTAAAATTTTTCCTACATATTTGTTATCATGTATTTATATTTTAATTACTCGTCCATTTTATACAAAAAAGTTTGTATATTTTTTTTTAATTTTTATGTTTTGTTTAACTGTAATTTTAATAATTTTTAGTAGTTAATCTATATCAAAATTTTTAGGTAGCTCCTATATATTAAATTTTTCGAATATTCGAAATTTTACACCATTACATTAGGTTTATCCAAAAAATAAATTTTAAAAATAGATTTTAGTATTTAAATTGTTAAGTACTAAAAAACAAACAAACTGTGCAATAAAAAAATATGTATAATTTTTTGAAAATACAATATTTAATTTAATATTTTGCAGTATAAAGTAAGTAAAATATTTTTTCCCATTTTGCCGAATTTTTCTTCATTTTGGAATTTTTGTAGAGCTTTTTTCCATTATAGTTTTTTTTTTTCGTTATGACGACTTTTTCTGTTCAGTCGAATTTTTCTCGTTTTATAGGTTTATCGGATCGACAGTACGGATTCCATAAGTGAAATCTACCATTGACATAGTCAACGAAATAGCTTAAGTGGCAATAGAGCGCAAAAGAGCTAAGAAAAGGTATTGCGATCTCATCAGCCAATGGGGGTTTTATAATCGAAACGGTACTTATACTCGTCATCCCGAATTAACTGATAAGGATCATAAGTAGTTACTTTATGAACAGAAAATTGTGCTACACGAAGACTATAGAAGTTATCGACACAGGTTTGGTTTGGATAAATCGCCAATATGTTCCTATTGTCCCAACGTAGTTGAAGATCGCGAACACGTTATATTCTATTGTTCGCATTTTAATGAAGACGAGAACATACAGAAGAAAAAGTCGTCCATGAGTATAATTCTAAGAATATCTATCTAAAATATATTCTATAGTATATTTTATAGTCTGTTCTATAGATTATTTTATATTTTAAACTTTAATATATTCTAAAGAATATTCTATAGTTTGTAGTGTAGACAAAGCCTTTTACTACTTTTTAGTCCATTTTATAATCTAGTTGGGAATATAATCGGTAAACTAATTTATAATATACTTATTTTGTATTCTAATCCGTGTTTTTTATTATAAACTTTTTTCTTCTATAGACTAAGAAGAATCATTGCTGTGAGATAAAAACTATATTTGAAACATTTATTTAAATGAATAAATAAAAAATTAATTTCTTTTTGGAATTTTTAGTCTTTTTTAAAAATATATTTTTATTGGTTTTATTACATGTAATATAATTTTTATAATTAAAAACATTTAATTAACTTAATACTAAAAGTATAAAATACAGTAAAAACAATACTAATTTATAAAATAAATGTTTAAATTGCTTAAACAGCAATGTGTGTGCTTTTTACATTTAACAGTTGTATAAATGTGTTTAAAAATATACATATTTTCATCTTAATATGGCAAATGAAATATTTTAAACAGAATATTTCTGGTGGAAATTTTTATTTATAAAATTACAAACTAAAATGTATGATATTTTGCATTTTTTATTAAGCAAATGCAAGTGTTTGTCTTTAAACTTATAAAAGGTTTATTTGTATATTTAAATGCTAATTGGTGTGTAAGATACCTAATGTTTTTTTTTTTAATTAAATAAATTGATTTTTTTAAAAAATCATTTACTTAATTTTTTAATACACACAAAACAAAAATAAAGTCTTTGGTTTAAAACTAAAACAGAGATAAATGTTATTATATAAAAGTTATGAAAAGGGTTAATAAAATCGTAGATTAAAATATGTTTTAATTGTCTAAAAAGATATAAAGCTAAGGAAGAATTGATTCTGTTTTACAAAACTTTGTTTAAATTTTGTACCTTTAAAGCAGGCGAAATGACTGAATGTTTTTTAAATATGCGCCTAAAAGTATGCTTTATATTTTTAATAATGGATTTAGAAGTTTAAAAAATACGTTAAAAGCTTTGAAATGATTAACATTTGGTATTATCTTGTGTAGATGATTGCTTTGCGCCCTCTATATCAGTTGAGTTTTGAGTCATTTCACTGATCTTGTTTTGTTCTACAGCTGCAGTTTCAGTCTTTTCTGGGATAATTGTTGAGGTTTTAAAAGTTTCAGACACTTTTGTAGCATCTTCTGCATGACTGCTGGCTTCAACATTTAAAGGAGCTGGAGTGATTTTAGCTGTCTCTATCACATCTTTTACACATTCTGAAGCTGTTTCTTTTGTATCGTTTATTTGTGACGTTGTTGTGCTTACGATTTCTTTAGGAACTTCTGGTATTTGTTTCGAATGAACTTTATTGTCGTGTTTGTGACTGTGGTCAAGTTTATCATGGATATGATCATGTTTAAGACCATGATTGTGATCATGTTTGTGACTATGACCATGTTTGTGGCCATGAGAATGACCATGACCATGATGATCCTTATGTTTTTTACTTTTACTACATGATTTCTTAACATGATCATGTGCGTGACCATGTCCGTGGCCATGATCATGCTCGTGTTCATGACCATCAGTACCCGAACATACACTCACTTCTCTCAAATCGGTAATGGAATCTTTACAACAAACCTTATCCAAACATTCTGGTTTTGTACATTGTACCAAACATTCAGTTGAAGAGGAATTCATAGAATTTTCATCATAAAATTCTGGTTGTATAGTTACATTAGCAATACTGTGATCATGAAAATGTTGACGCACCTCATCTATTGTTTTGGAATATAATTGGGAATTTTGAAAGATAATGTGAACGGTGGCAATGTATTTTTGTGATGATAGCTGCCAAATATGTAGATCATGATAGCTGACAATTTGTGGAAATTTCTGTACCAAAGTCTTTTCAAAGTTGTCCATATCAATATTGCCAGGAATAGTTTGGAGAAGAATCAAACAGGCCTCCTTCACTGTAAGAAAAAAAAAGGATAGGAAATGAAATAAAAGTAACCAAATTAACAAGAGGCACTGATAGACTAAAAAATATTGTACAAAATTGGCTATGAAATAGTCTATAGTCTATTGAATAGACTGTGAAATAGTTTATTAAATAGACCACGAAATAGTCTATAAAATAGACCACGAAATAGTCTATCAAATAGACCACGAAATAGTCTATAGAATAGACCACGAAATAGTCTATAGAATAGACTACGAAATAATATATAGAATATGTACGAAATAATCTATAGAATAGACTACAATATAGTCTATAGAATACACTACGAAATAGTCTAATAAATGGACTATGGAAAAGTCAATAGAATAGACTATGAAATATAGTCTATAGAATAGACTACGAAATAGTCTATAGAATAGACTACGAAATAGTCTATAGAATAGACTACGAAATAATCTACAGAATAGACTACGAAATAATCTATGGAATAGACTACGAAATAGTCTATTAAATAGACTACGTAATAGTCTATCAAATAGACAAACAAATAGTCTATAGAATAGACTACGAAATAGTCTATAGAATAGACTACGAAATAGTCTATAGAATATGTACGAAATAGTCTATATAATAGACTACAATATAGTCTATAGAATACACTACGAAATACTCTAATAAAAGGGTTGTGGAAAAGTCAATAGAATAGAATATGAACTATAGTATATACTGTAAAATAGTATACTATTTTATAGTATGTAGTATAGTCTATAGTATAGACTATGAAATAGTCTATAGTATAGAATATAAAATAGTCTATAGAATAGACCTTAGAATATAACTATGTATAATTTTAAAAGAAACTGTAGAGTAGTACTTAAATATTTGAAAATAAATATACTTACTATAAGGATAACTTAAAGCAACCACTAGCACACATGAGAATATTGCCAAAACCGGATCAATAAATTTAGCAGTATGTTCCTTATCCTTGGCAAAGTGAACAATCACAGCACAAACTATAACAAATATAGTACTACTAACATCACGTAACAATTCAGCTGGTCCTTCTCTTCTAGTACGATAATGAACTTTACCCAATTCCGACTTCAAATCCTCTTTTAAATGTTCATCATTCTTAGAATTATCTTGTACAGCCAAAACTTTAGCATCACTATCAACGGTAATATTACTAGGTTCCACTATAACTTTACCATCACTGGGATTAATATGCAAAAAGCTACCTTGATGTAAAGTATAACCACCAATAACGTAATAGGTAAAACCATTCAGCAATAAACCCACAAAACCCAAAATCATAACATGAAATGGTAAATGCATAGAATCTTGATGATCAATGTGAACCAAAGTTTGTAAAGCCTCTACCAGTAAGGAGAAAGATAAAGAAGCTAAAGTTATGCAAACAATAAGCATTGTAAGGATCTCTATGCGTGCCCAACCAAAAGTATTGCGGGTTTTAAATTCTGGACTATTGGCAGGAGGATACGGTGGTATATTAATTTCACCAGGATATGTTACCGAGAGTATAGATTTTTGTTTATCTTCATCGAGTAAAGGATTAGAGAGTTCTTGTTCATTATGTAATTCATTGTGCTGGAAAAAAAGATAAAAGAGAATAGTAATTATTAATAATTTATTATTATTATTTTTATTATTATTTTTTTTGTCGTTGTAATACAATATGTAAATTATTTGAATTATTAAATAAAACGATTTTTCACACAATTTATTTAGTGGTATATGTTGATATAAGTAGATGATAAACTTGGCAATTTTCCACTTGAAAAAGTGGGTAAAGTATAAATTACAAATCATGGTTTTTAAAATTACAAATACACATACATACTATATGTTATATTAAATTATTCCGATATCTATTGATAGTTATGAGTATTTTGTTTAATATTTATTTTACTTTAAATAAAGTTATATTGTATGCTTTTCCAATTAATATATACAAAATTTACTAATAATGACGTATTGTATTAATTACAAGGTATGTGAATTTAATTTTACAGTGGGAACTCGTTAAAATATTTTTATACTGAAAGATAATTTAGGTTTAAGGTTCAAATTTGTAGAGAATATTTCATTATTACACAAAATTCTAGAGAAAATTTCTGGAAGGTTTAAAAACTTTTAATGTAGGTATTATCAAGTTCCCACTTTAATATCATGATCATGGAAAAACTTGAACAAAATCAAACAAAAAATAAAAAAAACGCTTCATTAAATACCTCCAAGCAGGTATTTGGTAAAAACATTTCTCTATTATGGTTTATTATAATAAAAACAAATATAAAATAAATATAAACAAATTTATGTAATATCAAAATTTAAAACAAAAAGAGAAATAAAATAAAAACAAAACCAAATTGGAGTATGTAGGCATGAATTAAGTTCCATAAAACGTATGTATATTCGTACAAAGTATATATTAAAACAACAACAAATTAAATATTGGAAACGTGTAATATATAATTTTAACTACCGCATGGATTTCAGTTACTGGCTCAAGAGTTCCATAGCCGACTACAAACAAAAAAAAGGCAAAACGTGACGTTAAAAATTTATAAAACAAAATTCCTATTTGTGTCATTTTTGTTTTTTATATTTCATCCAAAAGTACAAGTGTTTTTTCTTAGCGTTTTTAAAAATTTATTGATTTATAAATTATGCTTTATGAATTTTATTAAAAAATTTTGTTTAATATTTTGCATAAATATATGCAAATTATTGTCACTCAATTTTTATTTGCAGTTAAAATTTTTTTGAAAATATTTTATTTTGTTTTATTTAACCTTGAAATAAAAAGTTTATTTATGGTCAGTTAAAAAAAAAAAAAAAAAAAAAAAAAAAACTGTTTAACTTGTTTGCTACAAAAGAGGAAAAAATGGGCCAATGCCCAGTGTAAACGACCTTTAATATTTTGGTTTTTTTTTAAATATATATTGATTGGTGATTTATTAAAAAAAATAATAAGTATTCAAAACGTGACTGCCGGTTAAAAAAAAAGTAAGATATTCATCAATTATTGTACAGATATCTGATGTTATTAAGAGGTTAAAGTCCTTGCTTTCAAAGGAACATCCTAATATTTGTTAAGAGTTTTGGTTTTGATTTAGGATTGACTTAATAAAGTCTATTTTTGTCACTTAAATTTACCTTAATTGTTGGATTTAATGGTATAATAGTACTAAATTAAAGCTAAGACATACAATATCTAAACAATTTTCTTAAAACTAACTCAAATTCAAAAGTTTAAAATTTGAGGTTAGGTTGAATACAATTTTTATTTAAACGAATTTTCTTAAAATAAAAACTGTAAGTTATTTTTAAAGTCACTAGAAAAGAAATATCACTAAAAATTTCGTAAATAAAAGTGAATTAAAAAATTTTAATTTGAGGTTATGTTGAAAAAAAATTTAAATAAATATAATTTTCAAGAAATTTTAGCTGTTAGCAACTTTCTTAAAACGCACTCAAATTCAAATGTTTGAGATTTGAGATAGATTTTTTATTTGGACCAAAAAAACTGTGAATTGAAAAAAATTAGATTGAGGTTAGGTTAAAAAAATTTTATAATTAATAAAATTTTCAAGAAATTTTAACTGTCAGTGATTTATTTGGGGCTTAGTAATACAATGGCCTGAAAATTATCTTAAAATTTCATCAATTTATATATTCTAAATTTTGACTCCAATTTTATGTATTTAAAGGGTTAAATTTCTCTAATTTTACCTTAAATTGTAGGTCTTCATAGAATAAATTTTTGCTTTAATTATAAAGAATATATGGAGTCCAATTCTGGGGACAATCGTAAATTTGCGTAAGCACAAACTAGGCTTAAAAATGGCGGTTTAAAAAATACCACTTTGTATTATAGAGTCTAATTTTGAGCATCAATCGTAAAGGTCCTATTTTAGTATTAATCTCGATTTAATAAAATATTTAACAAATGTGAACACAGCTTTAATTTTCAAATACAAAAACAAAAAAATTGAGGTTAAGTTGATAAAAATTTATAATAATTAAAATTATCAAGAAATTTTAAGTATCATTGATTTTTTTTGGGCTAAGCAATACAATCACCCTTATTCTATTTGGCGTCGTCAACAGAACACAACGTCGTTTTTTATGTTTTGTTACAATTTCGTATTCCCGTTGGCAATATTGCCATATTATTTCGATGACTGTTAACATACGTTCGTTACGTTGAGTCTATATTAGAGAAATTTCTATCAAGACAAACGTCAATTTTTTGTTTGAGTTGCAGATAATTTTTTATCTCTATCAATTATAGGGGAAAACGTATGTCATAATAAGCCATACAAAAAGTACCAACAACAATCAAGATGGCGTATTTTACTAAGCATTATCAAGACAAAGTTGTCAGAGCTCGAGCGCTGACAATTTTCTTTTAACGCTGCAATAACACTGACAAATTCAGTCTACATTAGACAAATCTTTATCTTGATAAAATTTTGACGTTTGTCTTGATAAAAATTTGTCTAATGTAGACTCAAAGTTATTTTGTAAGAAAAATCGGCGTTGCTATTGCCTTTGATTTTGTCGTCGGCATTTTATGTGTTGTCTTGTATTGCTTGCGTGTAGTTTTTCTGCATTTGTGTTGTGTTTTTATAAATTTTTGTGGATATAATGGAAAAAATTAAAATAACAACTAAGTGCCAGTTCGAGAAGCTAGTGCAAGAGCTTGAGAAGAACCCATCACTAGCCAGAGGATTTCGCAGGGGCTGAGCTGGTACGATCCCTGGGCAAAAAACGCATGTTGCTGCCAATTTTATTGTGTTTGGAACGAACGTTGATCTCGTCCCTTTTTTTAAAGGGGGCTCTATTAATTCCAACACATGTTTGAATGAAGGTTTATTAAGCCGAAAAAAAACTTTCAAATTTTAAAAAGGATAACAAATCCATTACTTGGGAAAATATGACTTTAAATATGTCACTAACTTTTCATCGGGCAAATTCAAAATACAAGATTTCTGTCTGAGCAGTCTTCTTTCCATTATTAAATTTTTTTGTTTTCTTCGTCAGTGGACGAGTTCGAATCAGAAATAAAAAACATTTTTTTAAGCTTTAGTTTTTTTTTTTTTTACAAAAAAATTTTTATTTAATTTTGCAGAAACAGCATAGAATTTTATTTTTTATCAAAAACAGTAAACAAAATGAATCAGCTGACTCTAATATTAGAGATGTGTGCTGTATTTCATTAATATTGTCGATAAACAGTCAATGGCGACGTAATACTCTTACAAAATACCGAATTAACATACTGTCTCCACGTTGATATAATATGTAAGATAACGCCGGCAGAAGAGAGTAAACATTTTGTTAATATTATGTCAAGTCTTAAACAAGGGGTAAACGTATTCTAATAAATATTATAAGATTTCATTATTTTCACTCAGTCACAGAGTAAACATATACTTTTTATTTAAGAAATTCAAAATTTTTTAGCACAATTTTAATAAAAATATGTTTTTAAATGTAGAACAACCAATAAAATTAAACAATTTTACAAAAAAAAAACATTGTTTTTAAGTACTTTTAAAAATACACATTCACACACACAAGCAAACTTTCGTATATGTGTATTTTTTGAGAGTAAATCTTATAAGATAGTTGTGTAGAAAAATCTTATCACATCAGTCTCATAATATTTCTTATAATACTAATATTTAAGTCTACACGTGAGATAATTTTCTCAGAGAGCGAATTTGACACTCTCTGTTACATATTATGATATAAAAAAATCATGTGGAGACCCAGTGTAACATAGAATTGATGTTGTCTTTGATTAGAATTGCTGTTGCCTTAAAAAATTAATAAAATTTCCTAGAAATTTTAACTGCTAGTTATTTATTTTAAGCTAAGAAATACAATATCTAAACAATTTTCTTAAAACTAGCTCAAATTCAAAAGTTTAAAATTTAAGGTTAGGTTGAATCAAATTTTTATTTAAACGAATTTTCTAAAATTAAAAACTGTAAGTTATTTTTAAAGTCACTAGAAAAGAAATATCACTAAAATTTTCATAAATAAAAGTGAATTAAAAAATTTTAATTTGAGGTTATGTTGAAAAAAAAAAAAAAATTTAAATAAAAAAAATTTTCAAGAAATTTAAGCTGTTAACTTTCCTAAAACTCACTCAAATGCAAATGTTTACAATTTGAGATTAGGTTGCATAAATTTTTTATTTAGACAAAAAAAAAGAAACAGTAAATTTAAAAATTTTAAATGTGAGGTTAGTTTGAAAAAATTTTAAATAATAAAATGTTCAAGAAATATTTATTATATATATCTACTGTCAGTGATTTATTTTGATGGTAATTAATACAATGGTCTGAAAATTATCTTAAAACTTCATCAAAATCAAAAGTTAAATTTGAGGTTAAGTTGAATAAAATTTGTATCTAAATGAATTTTTCAAAAACAAAAACTGTATAAATATGCAGAGAAAAAAGGAATTGAAAAAGAGCTGAATTTAATATTGTGTTATAAGGAAGTATTTAATGTAGAAAAAGAGCTTCAGATGTTCTTCTTTTATACTTCTTGTTAATTTCTTTTGAAGCACTTCTCTTAAAACTATGTTTATAATTTTTTTTTTTAACAAAAATTCCGCTTTAGCTTTATTAAAAGGGGGTATTATAGGCATTATTCGAAGCAGTTTATAAAGTAAAATTTTCTTTTCACTTGGGTCCAATTTTTATTATAAATGTAGTTCTTTTTAGAATCCAATTTTGTCTTTAACTGTTGATCTTTATAGAGTATAATGATTTTCTGGTCATTCTGGATCTAATTTTTTTTTGTTCCTCTTCCTTATGACAATCTCTCAGCCAACCAACAACATTCTAACATTTGTTAATTTATTGTCTTATAATGACCATAAATAGAAATATGGAACATGTTTTGTTAACCGTGTTTTTTTATTGTTTATTTTTTATTAATTTAAAGTTTAAATTATATTTTTGGCTAAAACTTACCTTTATGGTAACAATACTGCCAGCCAATGCAAAAATATTGCACAACATATGATACGAAGCCATTAACAAGGTAAGTGCGTGTGTTAAATGACTCAAAATCAATTGGACACTAAAGTAACAAATCGATAGAATCAAAACAATATACAAGGGGGCCGGTTGAAAGCGATATAATAAACCTTTTATAGGCATTTTGTTAAAGTGAGGTAGTTGGTATTTATTTTTGTTTTTTAAAAGACTGTGTTATTAAACAATCAAAAAAAGTGTAACTGAAAATAAAAGAAAAATAAAATTAAATTAAACAAAATAATAAAGTAAATTACATTAAATTTGAAAAAGAATTAAAATGAAAAAGAAATTTAAATATATAAATAAATATCATAAATATAAAAAAATAATAAACTAATAAAAAACTAAAAGGAATAATTTTAAATGTGCAACCTAAAGCGCAAATTTGCATATAGTTAAACCCTTCCATAAAGTCCAATTTTACTTCCAATTATAAGGCTCTATATAATGCAAAATTATATACCATTTTATATTTATTAAAACCAAAATTTTAGCATTTATTACTGGACTTTATATAATCGCAATAATGTTGTAACTCGAAGACCTTTTGAAATTAAAAATTTTCAAAAATGTCTTCACAATCTTCTAAGCCTATCCTTTCTCCTATTATTTTTTTAATATTCAAATAATAATCTTCCCCTTACCAAACAAATAGTTTCCTGACTACTTAATAAAACAAAACATATTCTCCCATTAAATACATCTTTCCAACTCGTTAACATATGATACTTTTAAACGTGATGCAAATATTTCATGCCATAAAATTCTTCATTTCCCTTCAATTCATAAGAGATGTTATTTAATTTTAGACCATGACGTTTTTGTTTTAATCTTTTAATAATTTTTTTCTAAAGTTAAGTACATATTTATATTTTATTGTTACGCTACATTGATTAGCATTTTAACGTAATTGTTTAAAATAATTGATTATTATGGAAAATAATTACACTCGTAAAGTGCAATTTTGTATTTTTGTTTATATGATAAACACATGTGATATCATTAGATGTAAACCTTTCAGAATTTAAATCAATTAGTTATGGAGTGTTGAAAGATTTATTTATATACCTATTTTATATACAATTTAATATATGGACATGATAAGCATTTGTAAGTAGATCCACAGGGTTGATTAAGATGTAAAAAAAAGTCACACACCTCCAGGAGGTAGGAGGTTTAAAAGGATGAATTCAATGGCTTCGAATAGTGTAGATATTTTTTCTTTAAATGTGGGGTTTTAATAGAGTCCAAACTTCTTTAAAATATAGGACTTTAAGGAGTCTATTTTAGGCTTTAATTATAGGATTACTGTTTTCAATTGAAGATCTCTATGGTTTCCAATTTTTTAGAGTCTAATTATTGTTTTAAACATACTTAGGTCCTAGTAGAGTCTTATTTTTGTTTTAATCTAAGGTTTTTAAAAAACCTACATTATGGTTTTAAATGGTAAAATTATTTAATTAATCGTGGGGGTTTATAAAGTACAATATTTGTGATAATTCAAGAGATATATAGATACCAATTTTTACTTTATTTATGGATTTTCATTAAGTTAAATTTTTGTATTAATAATAGGTCTATATAGAGACCAATTTTTACCACAATATTCCAATTTATACTGTAAAATATGATTATAAGTCCTTATAGAGCACTATTTTTGTTTTAATTATGGGTCTTTATAAAGTTAAATTTTTATCTTAAACATATGTCTATATAGAGACCAATTTTTATTTATTTATGGGTCCTCATAAACATACATTTTTATCTTAATTATAGGTCTATATAGAGACCAATTTTTGTTTAAGTTTTGGGTTTTTATATAAAGTAATTTGTGCTTCAATGATGTGTTTATAAAAATCAATTTTAAGTCTAAACATAGATCTATAAAGAACTGTATTATTAATACAATTTTAACTGTAAAATAAAATCAAAGGTATATATAAAGCCATATTTTTGTATTAATCGTGAGTCTTTATAAATTGAATTAAATGATTTTATAGAGCTTTAAATTTGCTTTCATCAAGTGTCTTTATAATGTCCATTGTTAGCTCTGATCGTGGGTCTAAGACCTATTTTTTGTTGTTTTAATCATCAAACCTTATAGAACCCAAAAGTTTTATTAATCGTAGGACTTTATAGATAAATTTTTTCCTTCTATCAAGAGTTTTTATAAAGTTTAACTGTTATTCTAATCATAGGTTTCTATATATGTATACTTATCATTTTGTTTAACTTAATTGTAGATCTTTATAGAGTTAAAAATTATCTTTAATCGTAGGGGTTTTTAAAGTCCAACATTTGCTAAAACTTAAATCTTTATAAAACAAAAAATTTTAGGATTTTATAGAGTATATTTTTTACTTCAAATGAAGATGTTTGTTTATAGAGTCTAATTTACTTCAATTGAAGATTGTTAAAAATGGGATTTATACTTTAGAACAAGTCTATGTAGAAAAATTTTTTTCTTTAAGAATATTACTTTTGGAGTTAAAATTTGCTTTAATCTCGAGTATTTTTTATTCATTCCAATTTTTACTTCTACTCCAGATTTTTATAGAGTCTGCAGGTCTTAAAAGAGTTCAATATTGTCTTCTGTCGTGGTACTTTTAGGAGGGCGTTTTGTAGGTCTTCAAAAAATTAATTTTATCCTTCGATCGTGGATGTTTTACACTCTCAACTTATGTCTTAAATCATAAACATTTACAGAGTCCAAAGTTTGTCAGAGTTAAAAGTAAATAATGTGTACAATTTTTGCTTTGAAGGAAGGTCTTTAAAGATTTCAAAACTTGTTTCAATAGTTGGTCTAGCAGGTCTAACAAGAATTAATTTTTGTTTTCAATCGCAAATATCTACAGAGTGCAAAGTTTTCCTCTGTTTAAATTTTATAATGTGTTCAATTTTTGCTTTGGAAGAAGGTCTTTAAAGATTTCAAAACTTGTTTCAGCAGTTAGACCTAATAATTGTGTAAAGTATAAATCAATTATAAATCTTTATATAATCCAAAATTTACTTTAATTATCAATCTTTATGAAATCAAGTTTGTATCTCAATCGTTACTAATTAAAGAGACCAAAATTGGTATCAATGTTAGGATTAGGAGTTAAACTTTAAATGTAGGTCTTAAAAGTGTTCGTTACTGGCTTAAATCGTAGCTACTAATTTTATTTTCAATGAAAATTTACTTCAATATTTATATAAAATCAAATGTATATCTCATTCGTAAGTCTTTAAAGAGTCCAAAATTGGTCTTAATGGTAGAATTAGGAGTTCAACTTTAAATGTAGGTGAGTTCAACTTAAAGGTGTCTTTACTGGCTTAAATCGTAACTACTTATTTTATTTTTAATCTCAGAGTCAAAAGTTTATCTCAATTAAAAGTATTTTATATCTGCAGGGTGCCACCATCGACATTAACGAAAATAAAAATAAATTAAAAGGAAATAAAAAATAAATAAAAAAAGTTTAAAAAGTTAACATTTTTCTTGAAAATTTTATTTATTGATCGACTTTGAGTCCTGAAACCTGTCCCAAGGTGCTAACTAGCCACCTCCAATGACAAGCCCATTTAAAAATGACAGATTCCTCCCATATAAAGTACCGGAACTGGAACCGGACACTAGCTCTGAATACCTGTCCCGTGACTAGTTTTGATCCTTCCTCTGATTCATTTTGCTTTCGAGATAGGTCTCTAAAGATATCAACATGTGCTTCAATTAATAGTAGGTGTTCTACTACTTCAATCTTAAAACTTTATTGAAATTTTATTTTTTTTTTTTTCTAAATTTTATTTTTTTAAATAGTCCCAAGTTGCCCTTAACCGAGGTTTAATTTAAGATCATTAAAGACTATATAATATTTAGTCGTAGGTCCTTAAGAAATCAAATTCTATCTTCAATCGTTTTTATTTCATCTTTAACGTGGGTCTGTATAGATTTCAAAACTTACTTCAGCCTTTAATCTAAAATTTTAATTTAAGTTAAATTTTTGTCTCTATTGTACCACTGTAATGAGTCCTAAATTAGCCTCAGGTTATAAAGTAGTTCAATTGCTGATCTTTTCAAAGACTTTCTTAAACCCTTAATTTTTTGAAAGAGTCAAAGTTTTGTTTCAATTGTAACTCTTAAAAATGGCCCAAAAATTGGCCTCTAACATAGGTATTTATAATGTCTAATTTTAGATCTAATTTTAATCTTATAAGAAATTCAAATTTTTGTCTTAATTGTAACTCATTAAAGAGTACAAAATTGGCCTCAAACATAGGAACTTATAAGATCTAATTTTAGGTTTAACTATAGTTTTTTAAATAGTCCATTATTGGATTTAACCGTAAGTTTTAAAGGAGTTAAATTTTAGATTTTTTAGAGTTACAATTTTATTTCAGTTAAAGGTATTTAATGTGTCTAATATTAGATTCAATAGTAGTTTTCTAAAGAGTCCAATTTTATCCGCAATCGTAGGTTTTGAGAGTCCAATTTGTGCTTTAAACGTGGTACATTACACAATATTATTTCAGCTTTAATCTTAAAATGCTCAAGAGTCCAATTTTGGGTATCTAAAGAGCTCGTCTTTAATTTTGATCTCAGTTCTTTAAAAAGTTCGATTTTAGCTTCCGATAAAATATAGTTTTCTTTCGCAATGAGACTTTTGTAGAGTTAATATATTACTTAATTATATAGAAAATAATTAGCTTAAAGATACTAAATTTAATCCAAAACATATTATTTTATTTTTAATTTTATATTAGAAATCTTATTTTACATTAAATCAACAATTAATTCCTTTAAATATCAAGCTGCAACAATGACTACGTAATAATTATCATTCAACTTTGTAGAAAATAAAAAAAAAAAAAAAATTCTATCGTCTTAGCATTCCTAGAATCTTATAAAACATTAAAATAAAAAATTACATAAATTTAACAAAAGACTATTTTCTGTAATAAAATGATAACAATAATGCAAAATTTATTTTAAAATAAGAAAATGATCTAATTACAAGTTGAAATTATGGTTAATATTGAAAACAAATTTGGACTCAAACATAGGAACTTATAAGATCTAATTTTAGGCTTAACTATTGGTTTTTAAATAGTCCACTATTAGATTTAACTGTAAGTTTTAAAGGAGTTAAATTTTAGATTTTTTAGAGTTACAATTTTGTTTCAGTTAAAGGTATTTAATGTGTCTAATATTAGCATCAATAGTAATTTTCTAAAGAGTCCAATTTTATCCGCAATCGTAGGTTTTGAGAGTCCAATTTGTGCTTTAAACGTGGTACATTACACAATATTATTTCAGCTTTAATCTTAAAATGCTCAAGAGTCCAATTTTGGGTATCTAAAGAGCTCGTCTTTAATTTTGATCTCAGTTCTTTAAAAAGTTCGATTTTAGCTTCCGATAAAATATAGTTTTCTTTCGCAATGAGACTTTTGTAGAGTTAATATATTACTTAATTATATAGAAAATAATTAGCTTAAAGATACTAAATTTAATCCTAAACATATTATTTTATTTTTAATTTTATATTATAAATCTTATTTTACATTAAATCAACAATTAATTCCTTTAAATATCAAGCTGCAACAATGACTACGTAATAATTATCATTCAACTTTGTAGAAAATAATAAAAAAAAAATTCTATCGTCTTAGCATTCCTAGAATCTTATAAAACATTAAAATAAAAAATTAAATAAATTTAACAAAAGACTATTTTCTGTAATAAAATGATAACAATAATGCAAAATTTATTTTAAAATAAGAAAATGATCTAATTACAAGTTGAAATTATGGTTAATATTGAAAACGTCACTATATTAAAATAAATAAATACAATGTTAAGTATTTAAGGGTCTAGACTTGTGGGTAATAAAATACAAAATTTAAACAGCGCAATATTTTTCAAATTGATTAATTTTAAATAAATTTTTCTTATTTATTTATACCCTTTCTTCTCAACCTTGCAAGCGTTAAAGCATAAAGAAAAAAATGGCAAATGCCTGGCATCAATTAACAAGTTATTTTTTCTACGTGTATTTAATTTTCACCTGACCATTGTTATCATTTTTGTCACAATTATTTTTTTAGCCAAAGTAAGGTTTTATTTTTAGCTCATATTGTATTTAAATAGAAATTTTCTTTAATTAACAGTTAGCTAAAGAAATAATAAACATATTTCGTTTTATATATAAATTTATTATAAGGGTCTTTCTGTAGATATTTGAAGGGTTTTGAAAAAAAAAAAAAAATAAATATAAAAATCAGAAAAAAAAAAAATAAAATACTTATTTTACAATAATTTAGTTATTTAGTTCCGTAATGTTTAAATTAAATTCAAAATTAATATGTTTAAAAAAATCGGGTTCTCTTCCATATGGAACCACCCCTTAATTTTTTTATTTTTTATAAAATTGTTAGTTGGCCAAAATCTCCTCGTTTGCACCTTCATACATATATATATATATACTTATACCAGACATGTGTGAATTTATTAATTAGCATTTCAAATAAATGTCATCTGCTTCCTTAAACTAACAAAACGTCTCATTTTAACCACAAAACATAGAAACTGAGTAAAACAAGTTTCAAAAGAGATCTTAATAGTATTTTAATACCATTGCATTAGAGGGGGGTAAGTTGGTGATTTTTGAGAATTTAATTATATATGTATATAATGAGAGAAATTATTATCATTTGTTTTAGTTATTTGAACTTAATTATGTCAAGTTCATTGGTTTTCAAACCAATTAGAGCCAGTTACATTTTAATTAAAACAAAATATTAAATTAAAAAACAATAAAATAAAAAAATAAAAACACAATGACCGCTTTCAATAAATTTTTTACATTTTATTATAAATTGATTTATGCACACAAACAATTTAGCAAATTTTTATGCGATTAGTGTAAAAGATTAGCAGTTGTTCGGTGGAGTGTTCAACAACCAATTCTTTATAAATATATCAAATAAAGATAAAATCTTGTTTTTAAAATGATAAAATATAAAAATAGTTATATGTAATTTTTTATACAAATAAGGAAGAAATTTGTTTAAAGGGAAACTAAATGCTTCATGTTTGTACCGTAAAAGTAAATGTAAACAGAACGTAAAGCCCAAATTACAATAGCGCGTAGTCAGCAGCAGTGTGAGCTGACATAAGCCCAAATTACAATAGCGCGTAGTCAGCAACAGTATCAGTAAAAATTATCAGCTGATCACTGTCAGCACAACATGTTGCTGCCGTTATAATTACAATTCAGCGCAGGCAGCCACAATTTACAACCACCATCTAGCTTTGTTCTACTTGTGTATTTTAGCCTCTCATTTATTTGCTCACTCTCTTTGTCTCGCTCTCAATCTGAATGCAGCGCAGTGAATTTAGGAACAGGGCTAAATGAAACAGCACTGCAAACTGTTGCTGACCAAATGTAATCAACGTCATAACAAACAGTGCATATATATATATATATATATATATATATATATATATATATATATATATATATATATATATATATATACTAGCTAATACCCGGTGTGCTTCGCCACCACCCGAAATGAAATACATAGTAATTAAAGGATTAAAAAAATATATTTATTTAGTAATTAAAATATAAAATTTTTCTTAAAAATTCTAATTTATTAGACAAATGTTTTCATGGATGTCAAAATTCTTTGTGCAAAATTTGAGCATTCCAACTCCAATAGTTTCCCAGATATACGAATTTTTGCATTTAATTCATATGGGAGGTACTAGTCCGCCCATATTTTTCTTAAATATTAATATTGATACCAAAGTGGCTCCGACAAAATTTTAGAACTCTAACTGTTATATTTTCTCAGATATGATAATTTAATATTTTCTTTATATGGGAGGTGCCACGCCCACTATTGCTAGTGAACCAATTTTTGTCCAAAATATTCATATTGAAGCTAATGCTAGTCGTACAAAATTTGAACTCTCTAACTTTTATAGTTTCCCAGATATAAAACTTTTGGTATTAACTTTATATGAGAGATGACACGCCCACTATTTCTTTTCCGCCCATTTTTGCACAAAATGTTCACATTGACACTTAAGTTTATTGTACAAAATTTGGGAAATGTAACTGTTATAGTTTCCTAAATTTACGGCATTTGGTATTGGCAAGCAATATTAGGCGATGTGCCACACCCCCTATTGCTAGTTCCAGAATGTTCATATAGGTGTGAAAGTTGTTCGTGCAAAATTTGAGGACTCTAGTATTACTAATTTCCGAGATATACTACTTTTAATAGTTATTTAGTAAGTGGGCGTGGCACCTCGCCCACATGGAACTTCAAAATAAAAAGTAGCCTATTTTACCTTCCAGGCATATAGGAACACACTGTGAAAAATTCAAGAAAATCGGTTTAGCTGTTTAGGCGGCTATAGACTTCAAACAAACAAACAAACATACATACATACATACATACATACATACAAACACACATTAATTTTTATATATATAGATATATGTATGTATATGTATAAACCGTTTTTTCTTAAATTTATATTAAGTACATACAATTTAAACTTATATTTTCTTATTTGTATACCTTCTCGCAGAGAAGCTTCTTTGCTTACGAGTAAAAACTCGAAAGGTTGCTTTTGATTGATCGCTCGTAATCGTATGCCATAATTAGAAATTTCGATACGTTTTATTCGATAACGAATAAGAGAACCTCAAAAGTAAAAAATTCGCACATTCGTATATGAATGCGTTCGCATACGAATTACCCCCAGTTGACTGCCGCTCGTCGCCGCTTGCCGCGTAGTTTGGCCTTTTTTTTTTACCAGAAAACAAGAAATATGTTTTCCATAAAACCCAACTTTTGAATTAGTTTCTCTTTAAGAAAATTAGATTTTTAATAATATTGTCTATAAGAGCATTCTAAACTCGCTTTTGTCGAATGTCATCAGTTTTGGAACTTTACAAATGTACAAATAATAAACTCATCATAAATGGCAAAGTAAATTTTTTTCCATAATATAATTTTGAAACGAATTTTTATTTCGTTTTACAAATTTAATCCAGCCCTAATGCTCTATAAAATTAAGAATTTATAATAATGTATTAATTCTTTTAATACACATGTTCTTTTGTCTATGGTTTTTATATACATACATACATATGTAAGTACATAAATACTTATAACTAAATTTTGTTAATTAAAGTCTTTAACAGACTGCTTATCACTAATATATGTACATATAAGATATGTATGTTAACAAAAAAAATTGAGCCTATTACTAAATATTACACTTAGTAACCATAACATTGTTTTAATACATCATAATTTAATGTCAAACTTAGTGAAAAATACTAATTGACATATTCTTATCAATGCGTCATTTCATATAAGGTTGTATTAAAATTGTTTCGAATATAGGCAAAGACTATTTATTAAAAAAAAATTATTGTATTCTTAAAATAATATTTAAGAATTCTCCTTATTTATTAATTAGCAAGCGATAAGAATTTCATAATTTACTAGCGTTTGACTTTGTCTCAAATAACTTTTAGTGAAATGATAAGAAAATTGCACTATTTATTAAATTTCCCTACATTAAATATAAGGGGAGGTTAATGATATCATAACATTATTCTGAGCTTAAGAATTGATTTCTGAATCGAATTATTGCAAACAGCTATTTCAACTTACTTTATGCAGATGTGTGTATGTTTTTATGCAGATGTGTGTATGTTTTTACGCATCTCTATTTTGAAAGAGATGATCTTCAGTCGTGTCTGACTGTATTTTGTTTATTCCTATTATCCATTTATGATTAGTCGTTAAGTATATAATTAGGTATAGAGTATCACTTGATCATACTAGCCGGTTTAAACTTGCTTTTTCCTGTCTGCTTTAATTCATTTAGTACAAGCCGTTGCGGTTTTTTAATTTTTTTTATAATTTTGGTCAGATAAAGGGAAATAATTGAATTAACTTTTAAATAAAGTTAGACAAGGCTGTTTAGCTTCTGTTTAAATTATTTTACCACATTTATATAAATGAAAATTAGTGGGGTTCAAATTATAAACAATGTAGATTTGGAAAGGTAAAAAATTTAAAAAAAAAACAATTTAATTGCTTGATAAATCTTATAAATTTTGAGAAGCTTTTTATTATAAATAACAAAATTAAATTAGGGAAAATATTTTTTTTTACAGTTCAATTACAAATTATATTATCTCACTTCTAATATAAGAAAGCAAATCAGTATCTAATAATTAAATGGAATAAATCGGCTCAGTTGAAAACTCGGGTAGTCACTTAAATTTTTATTGAAAATCTCATTGTAAACTAAATTTCTTATGTTATTTTAAATTTCACTGAAATTAAGGTTATGTTTTCTTTAAAGAATCTGAAAAAAATTTGTTTCAGAAAAACCCCTCTAATTATAAAGTCTACAGGAACATTGATTTTATATTACGAAACTGGTTGCCCCGGTAGGCCAGTTGGTAGTGAGCTAATCTATCCGTTTGGGAACATGGGTTCGCTTCCCTCCAGAAGCTAACGAATTGTAAAATCAGGTTACAATAAATAAATAAATAAATCTTCAATTTATTATTTTTATAATTTAATTTTACTTTTATAAAATTTAAACATTCCGAATTTCGACTTATTAACAATTTTTTATTTAATATTATTTAGAAATGTTTCTTTATGAACATCTAAATTTTTGAAGCATGTTTGAAAATTCGAACTTAATTTCGAAATTTTCGAACATATCAGAATGCTCTCATTTTAATGAAAAATTAAATTGTTTACAAAATTTTATGATTATCTCAAGTTTAAAATGTTAAAAATTTCGAAATTGAAAGGTTCGTAATTTTTATTATTATTTTTGTTAATTTTAATAATTTTTAAAGTAGTCAATTTCGAAAGTTTTCAAACGTATCAAAATCTACTCCACAATGTTCCTACTCAGAAAAAATATGTTCTTTTAAATGATGTATCAAAAACAGGTCAAAAAAGAACATTTTTACCACTTCAAAAGTAGAACAAAGTGTATATTTTAAACTTTTTCGGAAGTTCTTAATAATTACTTCCAATAAAGTGAAAAGAAATGAATTTTTAGAGTGAAAAAGGTTAATAATTTCGAAGAAAATGTAAATTTTAAAAATTTTAAAGCATTTTTATTATATTATATTTTAGTCCTAAAACAGAATTTTTGTTAAAAAAAATGTATAAATATTAGGGTGACCGATTATTCGACTTTTTTGAGAAACCGGTTTTCGAATAGTTCGAACAGTTGGTATTTTAAAAAAACCGGTTGCACTTTTTGAAATTCAGAAAAAACCGGTTAACCGGTTTTTTGCAGAAGTTAATATTTATATCAAAAGATTACATTTCTTTAAAAAAATCAATAATTCTTATAATCAAGTTAAAATTTATTAAATACAAGCGTAAAAACCTGACAATGTCAGGAAAAATAATATAATAATAAAAGTATGCACAAACAAATCCGAAAATTAAAAGAAAAAAATATGAACAACATTTAGACACCTTCCTCTCCCTAATCGAAGTCAAAATTATTTGAAGCCGTTAGAATTTATTGGGATAATATTATAAGTTTAATTCGTAAACCTTTCAAAATAAAAAAATAGTCGTAAATGCGCTCCCTGGCCGAAATACAGAATCAGTTTTTGATAGGATTTGTAGAGCAAACAATAAGTATAGCAACTCAAAAGTTCTTAATACCAAAACAGACTTTTCAGTCCCTGATAGAAACAACTGGCTCTGTTAGAGTTTGTAGAACGAATAGTTTTATAAGTAAGCCGATTTTTAGTTTCTTACGTCGTGTGGGAGCTTCAGAAAGCTCTGGAGAGGAAACAATGCTTAGGAAAGATATATATAAATCCATATATATAGACCCACGTATTTTCGCTCCCTGATAGAGATTTCAAAATCTGGCTGCGTTAGGGGTTGTAGGACGAATAGGGTTATAAGTAAGCCGAATTTTTAGAAATTCGTAGAAAAAAACACATAAATCCTCTTATATTCGCTCCCTGATAAAAATTTCAAAATATGGCTCCATTAGGATTTGTTGGACGAAAAGTTTTATAATTAAGCCAAATTTTAATTTTCTACGTCGTTTGGGAGCTTCAGAAAGCTCTGGAAAAAGAAAAAATGCTAAGCAAATTATATATCTAGATGACTAGAAGATAATTATGTTTCAAAATTGTAGAAAAAAATCATCTAAATTTTAGTTAGCATAAACAGAAATCATGGCTTAATATGGAAGCCTGTCTCAACTGAAACGATTCTGCAGGTGTAGTCACTTTAAAAAATAAAGGAAATATTGGATCAAAAAAATTAAATTGGGTGTATAAATATTACAGATATTACAATAGATTAAAAAATTTATACAGGATAACTATTAATTATTTATTTGTTTAATATTACAGAATATATTCCAATTTAGACTTAAAGTATATTTTTAAAACATAAGAAATCAGTCTTTATAAATATTTAAAAAATTATTCCTGAATTTCGATTCAAATATCACTATTTAGTACATATTTTCTGAAATAAAATGCTATTTTTAAAACCGGTTTTTTGTGTTTAAATAAACCGGTCTATTCGACATTCGAAAAATGAACATTTTGAAAAAACCGACAGCACTTTGACTGAAAAAACCGGTTTTAAAACCGGTTGGAAAACCGCGTCGATCACCCTAATAAATATAGTTTTAAGGGAAGTACTTCAAAAGAAATGAACAAGAAGTATAAAAGAAGAACATCCTATCAATGACAATCATGTGTTAAAAAAAGAACTTCTGCAGCTCTTTTTCACCACTAAGTACTACCTTTCAATGACAATACAATATTAAATTCATGACTTTTTGAGCTCTTTTTCAGTTCCTTTTTTGCTGGGAAATAAAAACTATTACAATTACTTTTTTAATTGTATCAATTATTGAAGTGATCAAGATTTCAGTTTTCTAATATTTTTTACTAAAAAGAAAACAATTTTTCAGCATTCAATTATTTGTCTTATTGTATCAATAAATAAATTTATCAAATATGAACAAATATTGTTTTTAGTTAATAAAATAATTGAATTTGTATTATTTAGTAATTGAAAATGGATTTTAAATTTTTCTATGAAAAATTTGAATTTAATTTGTTAGAATACTTAAATTTTGATTGAATTATTTAATTATAAAAAAAATTAAATTATTTTAAAATTCTGATAAATATTTTAATTGAAATTTTTCGAAAATATTTTTTTCTGTGTATTTAAAATTATGTATTATTTTTTCAATTTGGAATATTTGAACATAAAAACTTTTAATTCTAGTAAACATTTAAATTATTTAAGTGTATGTAATTTCTTATTAACTTAGTTTTTAATTAAATTTAAATAATTTTTTTAATTAAATTTAGCTACTGTTTAGTTAAGTTCATTATTATTTTTTTATCATTTATTGAAAACAAAATAAACTTTTTATGGTTTAATTTTTTTATAATAATTTCTCTGCTAATTAATAATAATTTATTTAATTTAATATTAAACCTTAACAGAACCTTTTTTATAATAAAACATTTTAATACTTTATAATAAAATAATAAATAAGTGTTTGTTTTCGAAATTACATAATTATCATATAATTTTACAATAATGAAACAAAAACGTATTGAAATTACTTTGTTTATAACAAAAAACAATAATATTTATTACAATAATTTTAATTCAATTTAAAACATGATGCCGCATTTAAAGGCCAGTAGTGAAATAAAACAAAAAAAAAATCTTCATGTTAAACAATTGTAAAAAGTTTCTTATTAAATAGTTTTTTTTTTTTTTTTTTTTGTTCATATTTTGTATTGTATTGAAATTTATGTAAATTATTTAAATGAAATAAAGTGTTTTGTGCTTTATGGAGAAATGTTTGTTGCTAAAATAAAAACAAAAAAAGAGAATTTTAAGATTTCACCTAAAAACTGTTTTAAGTTTCCAAAATAAAAAATAAAAGGTTAACGCCTACATTAAAAATAAAATACATATACTACATACTTTTGATGCTTACTTTTTTTTGCAACTTAACTATCGGAATTTTTAGCTTAAAGAAATTTATAATTTAATTTGTTTAAAATATACGCAGCTATACAGCAAATGATGTTGACTTCTAGAGTGGACGTTATAAAAAAAAATAAAACTGTGTCATTATTGTTGGAGAAAAAATATTACATACTTATGAGTGAATAAAAAAATAAGTAGAAGAATAAAAAAATCTGAATGAAATTTAATTAAAAGCAAGATTTGAAATTTATACAAACACTTAGAGAAATTTAAAGGTTATAATTTTAAATTTACTATTACAATTTATTAAGTAATTTTAAACATTTTATGAAATTTGGGGTGCATTTTGATTGTATAAAGAAATTTAGTAGTAAGTTTAAAAATTCTAAATTGATTTCGAAAGTAATAAATATTTATTTATTATAAATATTTATTTATTTATTATAAATATTTATTTATTTATTATAAATATTTATTTATTTATTTATTTATTTATTTATTTATTTATTTATTTATTTATTTATTTATTTGTTTATTTATTTATTTATTTATTTATTTATTTATTTATTTATTTATTTATTTATTTATTTATTTATTTATTTATTTATTTATTTATTTATTTATTTATTTATTTATTTATTTATTTATTTATTTATTTATTTATTTATTTATTTATTTATTTATTTATTTATTTATTTATTTATTTATTTATTTATTTATTTATTTATTTATTTATTTATTTATTTATTTATTTATTTATTTTTTTATTTATTTATTTATTTATTTAATTTATTTATTTATTTATTTATTTATTTATTTATTTATTTATTTATTTATTTATTTATTTATTTATTTATTTATTTATTTATTTATTTATTTATTTATTTATTTATTTATTTATTTATTTATTTATTTATTTATTTATTTATTTATTTATTTATTTATTTATTTATTTATTTATTTATTTATTTATTTATTTATTTATTTATTTATTTATTTATTTAATTTATTTATTTATTTATTTATTTATTTATTTATTTATTTATTTATTTATTTATTTATTTATTTATTTATTTATTTATTTATTTATTTAAAGAACCATTTAAAATTTTGTTTTGTTAAGCAATTTTCAAAATTTAATTATATTTGAAAATTTAAACTTAATTTTGAAACATTCGAACAAATCAGAATTTGCTATATAATATTCTTGTTTCATTAAATTTAAATTTCATAATTATTTTTTTTTTTTTAATTTACTTAAATTTTAAATATTTTAATATAAAAATTTTAAAATTTGATTCTAATTTTTTTTTTTTTAATTCGTAATTTACAATCTGAATTTATTAGCAAATTTAAACATTTTTATAATATAATTTCAATAATTCCAAGGTATATTTGCTTATAACCATTCAATTAATTAATTCTAAAACGAAGCCAAAAGTTTATAACCTCGACTCAATATAAAATGATGACAATCATCCGTTAGACATTAAATGACTTAAATGAAAATAACTGTCATTTAAGCATTTAGAGAAGCTACTTTAATACGCCTTACAATGTTATAAATTCAACCATTTTTTTTTTTTTTTGTCAACCATTAAAATATTTTCAATTACTGTAGACCATACAGACGGATGGACTGACACAAAACAATCCACAGAAAATCGTTTAAACAATAACTATGTACCCCTCTAAACACTGATTAGTATAGTTAGTACTAATTATTTATTCAAATAACGATCTTAATACACATCGATCGAGGGGTGGTATTTACACATTTAAATACAAACATTTAAATGACCCTCACATGACCTTGTTTTATGTATATCCAAATTTTTTTTATAATCAGAATACTAAATACAAACATTAATGTAATAAAATGGTTGTAAAATAAAATTATAATTTGAAAAAAATCCGACAAAAAAAAGCATTTACAAATTTGTTGTTAATACAGGCCAGGGACCTTAGGAATTAAACAAAAATTGCATTAAAAATTTTTGTTAAAACAAAATCCAACAAATTTTGACCATTTAAAAATGTTAATAAACAAAAATAAATTTATAAATTTTAAATTAAAAAAAATTTAAATGCAACACACATTTCTCTTAGCTGGCCAAATGCAATTGAAACAAAAACAAAATAAAGTTAAAAAAAAAATAACAACACTTTTAAAAAATTTCGTCACACTTTTATCAATTAATAATGGAAGAAGAAAAAAAAATGAAACAATAATAAACAAGAGAAGCGAAAAAAAAAAAAAAAAAAATTAAATAATATTTTTCAAATGCCATACAAATCATTTAAATGTGGTTTGTGTTCTGACATATATTGTACACCAAATAGGAAGAATAAATTTTATTTTTTATATATTTTTAAATTAGATTTAAAAGAACATTCAACTTTTCATACATATTCATGAAAATGATTCATTAAATAATACAGAAAGTTCATAAACAAATAAAAAATAACACGGTTTTCAGTGATAATAAATCTTAAATAATTCCTCATGGGAAAAAATATTTATTTGTTTGATTTTGAATATTCGAAATTGAGATTTATTAAGTAAATTTTAATATTTAATAGA
Organism: Protophormia terraenovae; assembly: GCA_951394005.1. Taxonomy (NCBI): domain Eukaryota; kingdom Metazoa; phylum Arthropoda; class Insecta; order Diptera; family Calliphoridae; genus Protophormia; species Protophormia terraenovae. Next base: position 21,544,851 of record OX596075.1, read on the forward strand.
TTTTCCACAGTTTTTGTGATTGTATATTAAAATTTCTTTCATTTAGAGCTATGTTCGAAAATTCGAACTTGATTTCGAAATTTTCATATATATTTAAATTTAACTCTACGTTACTTATTTATTCAAATTTAAACTTTTAAAATTTTTTGTTTTATTTTTTTGCATCAGATTTGAGTATTAAAAAAATTCTTTGATTTTGACCATTCGAAATTAAAATTTATTAAGTTAATTCGTATATTGCATGGTTAATCCAAAGTTTTTTGATTATTTATTGAATTTTCTTTCATTTAAAGATATGTTCGAAAATTCGAATTTAGTTACGAAATTTTCGAATATATTTAAATTCAATACCAAACATTTCTTATTCAATTAAATTTAAAATATTTAACAATTTTTATTTTTTTTTTTCTCAAGTTTGGAAAATTTTAAAAATAAAGATTTTTAAATTTTGAATTTTTGAAATTTAGATTCATTAAGCAATTTAGACTATTTTTTGATATTTGATTATTAATAATATTAACTTCGTTCATTATTAATAACATTTCCTTCATTTTAATGTATGTTCGAAAAGTCGAACTTAATTTCGAAATATTCGAACATAGCAAAGTCCTCCTTATTAACTAAATTTTAATATTTTAAGAAATTTTAATTATTTGCCCCAGTTTTAAGCATTCCAAATTAAAAAAATAAACATTTTCTTTGATTTTGAAAATTCGAAATTAAGTTTTATTAAACAATTTTGAAAAAAAGTATTATTTTTGTAAGTATGTATTTGAGTTGTGTAATAACTATTTGATCATTTTGTGTTATATTCCAAAATTAGAAGCTATTTTCGAACTTTGTAAAATCCAGTTCACAATGTTCTTTTTTCAATAAAATAAAAATTGTCTGATAAATTTCACAAACTGTAATACAAAATTTTAAAATAAGTTCGAAAAACATTTTTGCTTTTTTTTTAATTTTAGATTTTCGAAAAAATCCCAGGAAAAAATGTAGAACATGTTCTAAAATCATTAGTTCTAGAACTGGTGTTATCAGAACCACTTCAGATTCTTTTATAACATCCTCAGAACTAGTGGTATCACAACCAATTCTGACACTAATGGAGTAGAAACTTATTATGATTCTAAATTCGTTTTAAAAAATGTTCTAAAGAACTAGTGCTTAAGAACTAATTCTGTATGACTTCTACATCACTTCTGAGAACAAATTAGTGGTTCTCGAATGACTTCCTAGAACTGTTTAAAATATTTGCATAAAAAATTTTTAAAATTAAAAAAACTTCCCAGCTAAAACTTAGCTTCTATTTTTAAAAGCAATAGCTTCCTGTATGCATTACAATGTAGCCTTATTCGCCACTCGCAGCATTACCTAATAGTACTTCAATAACTAGTATTTAGTAAATATGAAAATAATTTGATTTTTACCTGGCTCAGTTGTCTAGAGCGCCTAACTAAAAAACGTGTATTTAAATTCAAAGATAGTTCAACTCCCACTTAAGGCAAATATTTTTTTTATAAATTGCATTTATTTATTTCCCTATATGAAAACAACTTTTCAGCACATGAAAATATAAGTCGATTGTGGTGTTGCGAGTAAGACTGCAGACAAACAAACACAACCAGTATGTTGATTCGTGGGTTCTAATCTCAATCGGGCCAAATGTTTTTTCTAGTGCGTAAAAAAACAGCATTTAAAACCTAAATAAAAACTTATGAAATTTTGGACATCGCGAACAAAATTCTTCAGTTATAGAACTAAAAGTGGAAGCTGTTTTTCATACTGATTTCGCTTTCAAATCACGTTATTTAGTAGGCGAAGTTTTTGCTGGGTTAAGTTGATTTCAAAAGTGGTCTTTAGGAAATAGCCCATTAGAAAACAAAAAACAGGTTCTGAAACCTTTCCCTAATGCTTCTATGGAACTAGCTCCGAATGTGACAAAAATCACTGATTAAAGAACTAGTTCTAGAACCGTTCTATAGAATTGGTACAGGCTAGCTAACACTTCCATAGAATTAGTTCTGGAGGTGACAATTTCAAACAAAAATCATGGTCGTAACGCCAAAATAGAACAAGTACAGGCTGTTTTCATGTGTTCTGGAACTATTTGTAGAACTTATACAATTTTTCCTGGGATTGTTTATTTTTTTATAGTAATTTTTGATTTTTTTTTTATAAATTTTATTCATTTTAAGTCTTGTTTATAAATTTCGAAAATTTCAAACACATTCAAATAAACTCTAAAATATTTCTTTTTCAATATTTTTCGAAAATTTCTAAAATTTGCTCAAGTATTAAGCACTAAAAGTTTTAAAAATAACATTTTCGTTGATTTCGGAAATACGATATTAAGATATATTACATAATTTGAAATATTTAATTATATTTCGGTGTTAAATTGATACTTTAGTAAAATTTCTTACATTTAAAATTGTAGTGAAAAAATTATAATTTAATTTCGGAAATACCAAAATCATCTTTACAATGTTCTTTTTTCAATAATATTCAAATTTACTAATAAATTTCACAATTTTATGCGAAATTACAAATTATGTAAAGCCCAAATTACAATAGCGTGTAGTCAGCAACAGTATCAGCAAAAATTATCAGCTGATCACTGTCAGCACAACATGTTGCTGCCGTTATAATTAAAATTCAGCGTAGGCAGCCACAATTTACAACCACCATCTAGCTTTGTTCTACTTGTGTATTTTAGCCTCTCATTTATTTGCTCACTCTCTTTGTCTCGCTCTCAATCTGAATGCAGCGCAGTGAATTTAGAAACAGGGCTAAATGAAACAGCACTGCAAACTGCTGCTGACCAAATGTAATCAACACCATAACAAACAGTGCATTCAAATAATCAGCTGATTATGGCAGCACACACTGCTGCTGACTACGCGCTATTGTAATTTGGGCTTAAGTTCGAAAAAATGTTTTCTATTATTTTTAATTTAATTTTTTCCTATCTGGAGCAATTTTGTTAATTTTATTAGTTTTACAGAATTTTTTGATTTCATACTAAAATTTTAATCATATTCGAAAATTCGAACTTAATTTCAAAAATTTCGAACATATCAAAATGCACTAAAAAATATTTCTTTTTCAATAAAACTTAGAAAATTGTCGAAAATTTTAATATTTCGCTTAAGTTTTTTCGAAATTAAGAAAAAATTTTTTCTTAGACGTTCGAATTTAATATTTTCAAATTAATTTCATTAATTAATTATATTTTCTTAGTTTTTATTATTTTTATAGACATTTTTGATTTCATACTAAAAAGTTAATCATATTCGAACTTAATTTCAAAAATTTCGAACATATCAAAATGCTCTTAAAAATATTTCTTTTTCAATAAAACTTAGAAAATTTTAATAATTCGCTCATGTTTTAAGTATTCGAAATTAAAAAAAAAAAAATCGCAGACTTTCGTATTTAATATTTTTAAATTAGTTTCATTAATTAATTATATTTTCTTAGTTTCTTAATCGGTTATTAAAATTTCTTTCATTTCAAAGTATCTTCAAAAATTCGTACTTAATTTCGAAATTTTCGAACATACTATATTTAACTTGAAAATTTAAATTTTAAATAAAATTGGAATTTTTAATACATTTTACAATTAACAAATTTTTCAAATGACCTTTTTTCGATTTTCTTTAGTTCTAATTTTCGAAAATTTAATTATACCCTACACCACCATAGGTCAAGGACGAACCCTATTGAAACTGGCTATGATCGGTCCATTATTACACGTAGCCCCCATACAAATGTCCTCCCGGAAAAGAGTTTAATGATCATAAATCCATTAAATATATCAATATTTTGAAAAATTTAAATTTAGCACATATAAGTTCTATATAAGTTTAAATCTGTGTGCTGAATTTCAGGAAGATCAGTCCCATATAAATCCCTTTTCAACAAATCACTTTAAAGGGCATAAATATCATTAAAATGTTAGTATTAAGTTAATATTCGACACAAATAAATTTTATATAAATTTAAAAGAAGGGCCAAATTTTACGAAGATCGGTCCATAATTTACCATAGCTTTCATATAAGGCCCTCTTTCGGGAATCACCCAAAAGAGAATAAATTCATATAAATGTAAGTATCGTCGTAATATTCTGTATTCATATGTTTTATTTTACACTTAATATGAGTATCAGTCCACAAGTCCAATTAAAGACCTCTCCCCGAATTTTGGTGTAAACAATGGTGTAGGGTATCATATGGTCGGGCTTGGCCGATTATATCTTCATTTCTCGTTTTATTTTGAATTTCAATAAGTTTATTATTTTTATGAAATATTATTTTTCTCGATTAATTTTTATTTAACCTGCATTTGGTGTTGATTTGTTTTTAAAAAATTTGTATTTGAAATCTTTCAAAAAATAACAACATTTGTATTTTTCGTTCCATATAAAAGCATAATGTTGTGAAAATAGTTAAACAGGAAGTTTCGTAATTAGTTATTTTTGTAGTTTTTATTTATATATGTAGTTTTATTTATACACCAAACAAAAACTAGTAGTTTTTGCCTTCATTTGGTTTTTGATTGAAAAAATACGTAAAATTCTTTAGTTTTCCCATACAAATCAAAAACCTTTCTAATCTAGTTTTTATTAAAAACCAAATAAAAACTAATAAAATAAATATTTATGATACAACCTGTTTAGGTGTTTTCATAAAAGTCAGCTTTTGAATATAATGAAAAACATAAAATTGTCAAATTTCTTTGATAAATTTTATTTGTTTTACAAATTTTTCTAGTACATTAGTTAAAAAATGTTGTTAAAAATATTTTTAACAACAAATATAAATTCAATTTCATCAAAATAATAAATAAATAAAAGAAAATGCATCAACAAAAACCACATGGAAGGAAAATAAGGTATGTAAACGATTTGGTTTTTGAAATTCAGTTTTCCAAAAACCAACTCGTTTTAGTTTTGGTATAAACGGCATATTAGTTTTAAAATTTTTAAAATAAATTATTTTTGTTTTTTTAAAATTAGTATGGAAAATTTTTTAAAGTGAGGTGAAGCGATTTACAAAATAATTTACAATTTAAAAAAATTATCTAAAAACACATTTGTTTTCAACATGTGGTTTTAAATTTTTAAGTTCAAAATTTAAATGACTTTAGGTATATTTGTTGTTATTTTCATTCATAAATTTTCTTATCAGAATAAAATTATAAAAATTCTTGTTTATTTGTTTAATAATAATAATAATGCAATTGTACTTAAGTTCTACAAAGTATATAAATATTTATTATGTACATAAGTATATAATTATTTATAGAATTATAAACACGTGAATAGCGTAATAATTGTTGTAGTACATAGTAGCAGAATAAATACAATATTATTTATTAATTTAAAAACGAAAGTAATTTGTTATTAATTAAAATTTATAATAACAAATTAGTTATATTGAGGATTACAATTAAAAATTCTTAAAAAAAGCTTATTATTGTTTAAAACTTTTCAAATTCTTAAATACTTTCAAATTAACTAAACTATATTTTAAACTATAAACTTATGTTTTAATGTTTAATAAAGCTATGTTAAGACTAGTAAAATATTTGATATTTCTTATTTTAATATTTAGTTATCATTAATCATAGCTAACATTTTTACGGAATCTTGTTTGACGCTGTGTTCTCTTACAAAACATTTGCAAGATCAAACAAGCGCGAATATTCGGCCCGGCCGAATCTATATACCCACCATCAACTTTTTCAAATTTTACGCTATATGGGAGGCGGCGGTAAAGTGGGCAGTAAAGTGGGCGGACCACGCCCATTTTTTGTTTCCGAGTTTACATTGGTCCTTGAACTGTTTTAACGCAATTTCATTGATTTTCACCTTATATGGGAGGTGGGCGGCAAAGTGGGCGGACTACGCCCATTTTTGGTTTCCGAGTTTATATTGATCCCCGAACTATACGTACAAAATTTCGTTGTCGTACATGCTTTTGTTGAAGAAATATCAGCAGAAATGTATAAAACGGACACCCTGTGTTTCTAGTTTTTAGCCCATAACTTTTTTGTTTATTAACCGATTTTGCCCATTTTCAATCCCAAACAAACCTTATATAAGACGTTCGAGCCCTATCCTGCTTTCAACAGACGGACGGACATATCTAGATCGACTCAGAATCGATCCAGGACCCAGAAAATATATACTTTATGAGGTCTTAGATGATTCCTTAGACATGTTACACACGGAATGACAAAATCAATATCAATGACAAACGGCAAACAACTTTTTTGTAAAACTAGTGGTCACGCAGATTTGGCCAAATATTTGACAAATGTGAACATAGCTTAAGTTATTTAAATATTTTTTTTTGATCTTATTTAGGATTAAAAGTTTAACTTAAAAATATTTAAAACAAATTTATTTTAATGAAAACGCAATGGAAATTCTTTAGCTTTATAACCTTTATTATTGAATAAAAAAAAACGTTATTATTGAATTAATTTTATTATTAAACACGTTAAACACGTAACAATCTTATTTACGTCACCCTGTTAATTTGCATATGATACCACTTTTTTCGCAATAATTAAAAAAAAGTAACTTGTCAAAGCATTTTAAAATGTCTGGATATAAATAAAGAACTATTTTTATCCCCGAGCCCCAAATTGTTTACTTAATGACAATTTTATTTTTAAATTAATATGAAAATAATGTAAAACAAGTCTATATAAAAAAGTAATAATACTATGGTGACCTAAAACGTCACGCTCTTATTCTGTCTTCAAGCCTTCAATGACCACTTAATTTTTTTTGTGACATTTAATTTTATTCAAATTACCCAAACAATTTTTACAATAATCAAGAAAGTATGGATTTATTTTATTACTAATGTATTTTGTTTTTTCAAAAATTATCACAATATGTATTTCCAAAAATCTTCACTATGTTATCACAGGTAGTTAAGATATTATTTAAACATGGTAATTCCCTATATTTTACTTATTGTCTAAAGAAAAACCAATCATTAAGTTTGACTAAATTCTAATGGGAATTTCATAAAATTTCTTAGTTTTAATGACACAGAAAAAATATGGTATATTAAACGATTTATCAAAGATAAAAACTATTCCAATTACTTTTTTATTTGTATCAATTATACAATTGATCAAAATTAAAATTTTCTAATATTTTTTACTCAAAATAAAACAATTTATAAGCTTTTAATAATTTTTCTTATTGTTAATTAATTAATATTTTAATCAAATATAAATAAAAAAAAGTGATAAAATGAATAATTGGTTATACATTTTTTTTAATAGCTTGAATTTTAATTATTAAAATAATTGATTAGGTATTTTTCGTGATTGAAATTGGATTTTAGATATTTAAATTAAAATTTGAATTAAATATGTTAAAATAATTTGATTTTGAGTTATTTATTTATTAAAAAATATTTGAAATCATTTTAAAATTCTGATTAATAGTTAAATTAAAATTTTTTCAAACATATTTTTAGGTTTAAAGAATAAAGTTTCAGTTTCGAATAAAGTTTTACTTGGATCTGTTTTAAAATTAAAATATTTAAATAATTAATTTAAATTCGAAAAAGAATTTTTTTTTCTTAGAAGTAATAAATGTTTAAAATTATTTTCTGTTAACTAAATTTATTTTTGCTTATAACTTTAACATTTAATGAGTAATTTTGATGTAAGTAAAAAAAATACCCATTATCATACACAATATATTGATGTATCAAAAATTTCCGCAAATATTGGGGGTCTTCGGAAACTACATTTTAACAGAAAGTAAAAGTTACCGAACCGACTACATTAGGACACCACTATTCACTTTATTAGCTACGTGACTAGTCACTTTAACAAGGGTTTGTCCTAGGAGGAAGTCTATTGCCACCTTAACGACTACTTGTTGTCACTTTTTTGTACACACAATCACCTCCAAGACTACGAAGAGTCAATAAAGTGACAATAGGCACTTCCACGACTAAGTTGTGTGCATACAACCACTTTACTGGTTACAATGAGTCAGTTAAAAATGTTTGATATCTTCATTTCGCCTTCTTCCCAGTTACCATAGAGTCAGTAAAGCGGCAATTGCCAATACACTCATTGGTGACCGATGGATAGCGGCATTTTTTAGACAAATGAATTTTACTGTATAAAAGCGGGTTAAATAAACTGCTAGGATACTACTCTATTACCTATAATAGGTCCACATTAATATTCTAGAAATTACAAATGGAATAAAAAGGAGTTAAGGGAACTTAAGCCCCACCAATAACAATAAAATGGATCAAATTGTTTACATTTAAAATGATTACTCAGATATTACATATTAAAATATAGTCTTATTATAGGTTAAGAAATTCAAAAGGAAAATTCAAAGTGGTATACATAAGGTTTTTTTCTGTTCAACAGAATAACGAATCAAATTCTCTTGATTTTTCAAAAATGTTCTTTTTTTAAAAAATTTTTAGAAAAAAAAAAAAAAAAAATCAGCTGATTATTTTTTAGTGCTTACTACTACATTTAAGCACAATTTTTTTAGCCACTACTGAAGTGTCAAACTCCATGTATAAAAACAAAATAATTCGTCGTATTATTGTTTGCTGCCACCTGTTTTATTTCACCATGGTTGAATCTTTAAAGATACAAGTTTCATTTAAGTGTTAAAACCCAAATTACAATAGCGCGTAGTCAGCAACAGTATCAGCAAAAATTATCAGCTGATCACTGTCAGCACAACATGTTGCTGCCGTTATAATTACAATTCAGCGTAGGCAGCCACAATTTACAATCACCATTTAGCTTTGTTCTACTTGTGTATTTTAGCCTCTCATTTATTTGCTCACTCTCTTTGTCTCGCTCTCAATCTGAATGCAGCGCAGTGAATTTAGAAACAGGGCTAAATGAAACAGCACCGCAAACTGCTGCTGACCAAATGTAATCAACACCATAACAAACAGTGCATTCTAAATGATCAGCTGATTATGGCAGCACACACTGCTGCTGACTACGCGCTATTGTAATTTGGGCTTAAGAGTCTAAAAAATGTGTCTGTTGAATGCAATTCCGAAATAGTTCAGAAAATGTGGTGAAATATAATCATTATTATTATTATTTTTATTTGTCTTTAAAATGTAGTCAAATCCCAGATCGAGAGAGTTAAATGATTAAACAATTTTAAGATTTTTTTAATCAAAAATATGTATGTAACTAAAAACAAATTCATAAAAATATAAATCAATAATTTCTCGAGGAATAAAATATTTAGTAAATGTAATTCTATTATTTAAATATTTTTTTTGTTTTGAAATCTGTTCAACGCGATTAAGGCTAAAGAAGTTGTCCAAATTATGCAGCAATCTTGATTTGATAAAGAAAAATATATGTATATATAAAAAACATGGCTTTAAATATTCCAAAATGCTTGTTAAATGTAAAATTTTTCTGACTCAAGTATTTATATGATCTGAAATATGTCATTCAGACAAATATGCCATTGTAAAAATATATAGAAAACTTTGTTTTTTTTTAAAGGGACCAAAAAAAAAAATTAAAAATCGTGTTTCTTTTAGTGTTCCGAAATGTTAGTGACCTAAAAATATTTTGAAATCTATTAGTGCCCTTAAATATTTAGCAAACAAAGTTCGTTTAGGGTACGAAAATATTTACCAAATTTTGTTTTTTCAGTGAATAAAAAGATTTAGTAATTGAAATTCTATTATTCCTCCAAAATATTTAGTAGTTTAGTGCTACTCTTGTGGTCCACACATTTTTAGCCCGATTTGGCATAATGTCACTACGTAAGAAAGCAATAACATAGTTTTTGTACCAAGAGAGGTTAATCCTCTAAATTGTTCAGAGCTAAGCCCAGTGAAGTGATATTGGGCTTTTGTGAAAAGAGAATCAAAGAGGACAAAAGAGATGTTCCAAAATATTGAAGATTTTAAAAGGAGATGGGCAGACTGTTCCAAAAAACTACCAAATCTCCAATGGAAGAATTACTCAAAAAAGTCTACAAGTTCATAAGTAGTGATTAAAAGTATATCAATTAAATATAAAAACAATTAAAACTCTTAGATCAACCGTTTCCAAATGATTGAATTTTATATATATATTATAGGTCAATTGTGTTTATTTTAGTACTCCGAAACAAGGTTTCTTTTGAAGTCCAAAATATTTAGCAATTGCAGTAGTTTTAGAGTAGAAAAATTATTTAGCAATTATGTTTCTCTAGTGCTTCGAAATATTAGGCAAACAAGGTTGGCCACCGATTCAAAAAGGTAACGAACGGTATTGGTATTTCGGATTATTTCGGAAACATATTTTCAGTTATTTCGCTAATGGTTTTTAAATGTAATCAGTATTTCAAGCTATTTCGCTAACGGCATTTTAAGGTTAACGGTTGTTTCGGAAATTTCGGATCAGAACCATGAAATATAAACTGCAGTCAAGTTATTTAGCGGTAGGGGTATTTTAGGGGTAACGTTAGCCAACCTTGGTGCCAAAATAGTTATCAAACGAAATCCTTTTAGAGGTTTAAAATATTTTCAAATTATGGTTACTTTTGTGATCCAAAATATTAATGAAATTGAAAAAAGATTCGGCTGTGCCGAATCTTTGATACCCTTCACCATATTACCATCTTACCATCTTATCGACATCATATTACCATATTACCGACAATTAATAAAATTTTCGCCTTAACGTATGCTTGCATATTTTCTAAATCTAAATTTTTTTCAAACTACGAAAATTTGAATATGAAAAAAAAACAATCATAACAGGCTTTGCTTTTAAAAAAGAAACAACAACAATTCCATATATATTTATTTTTGTATGTACAAACTGACTGAATACACAAAGAACAACAACAACACTGTTATTCATTATATTACTGCTGTTGCTAACTAAACTACTTGTCTATACAAAAAACAAAAAACGTCACTAATAGTCATTACAATGCTTAATATACATGTTTGTGTATGTATTTATGTATATTCTTAACAGATATGTTTTAGTTTTTAAAAATAAACAACTACAATTCCATATCTATTTATTTTTGTACAGACTGCATATACAAAGAACAACAACAACAACACTGTTATTCATCATATTACTGCTGTTGATAACTAAACTACTTGTCTATACAAAAAACAAAAAACGTCACTAATAGTCATTACAATGCTTAATATACATGTTTGTTGGTGTATTTATATTCTTAACAGATTTGTTTTTGGGCCATAACTCTGTTGATTATGAACGAATTTGGTTTATTAAAAAACCGAAATTTTATAAAAATATTTATGACTGATCTATATAAAAATAAAAACTATAGCTTGAATAAGGGATTCAAAAATAAAAAATTCGTTTTCCCCGATATCTCAGTTATTACTGAACCGATTTATTTAATTTTTTCAGAACTAAAATTCAGAAAATAATTTTCGAGCCCCTTTTAAAAATTCGAAGTCCCTGGTATATGCAGAGGCTTCAGAAACTAAAAAACCGGTTCTAAAAACCGGTTTTTAAAGCATATCTCCACCATTTATAAACCGATCTTCCTGATTCAAAAAACTGAAATTTTATAAAAATATTTGTGGCCGATCTGTATAAAAATAAAAATCTATAGCTTAAACCAAGGCTTCAAAAAATAAAAAATGCGTTTTGTCCGATATCTCAGTTATTACTGAACCGATTTATTTCATTTTTTCAGAACAAAAATTCAGAAAAAAGTGTCCGGGAATTCTTTGTAAAAACGAAGTCCGTAGTGTATACAGAGGCTTCAGAAACTGGAAAACCGGTTCAAAAAACCGGTTTTTTGAACATATCTCCGCATTGTATGAACCTATCTTGCTGAATTCCAATAGCAAAATTCTCGAAAGCATTTCCGATCGTTTGACATACATATTATATATGTCAGTTATCGGTGGGCTTCATAAACGCCATTTCAACCGACACACGGACGGACGGACGGACGGACATGGTCCAATCGTCATCGCTTCTTACAAGGATTCCGAAAATATAAACTTTTTTGCTCTCCGACGAAAATTGTGGAAATTACAAACGGAATGACAAACTTATATATACCCTTTACACCTGTGGTGAAGGGTATAAAAAAACGTGGAGTTTTCAGCGGATTGAAATGTTTAGAACTTTTTATAATCTAAATTAATTTATTAGGAATTGAACACACATATAATGTAAAAACATTCTAAATCTGGAAAATTTATTTAGAATGTATCTTTATACAATATATAAAGATATATTTTATTTTGAAAAACATAATGTTTCTAAAACTATAATTTTTATTTGCCTTTGGAGATAATAAAAGCAAAATATTTCGAAAACTAGAAAAATTTCCATCACCATATGTTTGGATTCTAATTTCTTTTTCACAAAATTATTCCAAAAATACCATTTTTTATTTTTTATTGACCTTTGTAGATTGTAGAAAACAAACAAGATATATTTATAAAAAAAATCTTAATTTATTTATTTTTTTCTTAAAGAAAAATATCTCGAAAACTAAAAAATTTTCCGACGCCACATGTTTAGTTTCTAGTTTCTCTTTTACATATTTTTTTAAATATATTTTTATTTATCTTTAGCAAACTGTACAAAACAAAATAGATATCTCGAAAACTAGATTATTTTCCCAGGCAAACATGTGTTTAAATTTCTTTGTTTTCCAAAAAAAAAAAAAAAACCTGCGTAGGTAGGCCTATCCATAATACATAATTTATGTGAGTCTATACTTGACTAATCAAAAAACAAAAAAAAAAAACTGAAATCTTAATATCAGTATATATAAAATGGTAATAATTTGTATGTTTTTTTAGGGGCAGTTAAACAAAATATATTGTTACTAACAAAGAAATGAACTTGTATCTTGCAAACTATATGTGTAAACATTTTTATTTTCTGCTTAGATTTGTCAAGTTCATTATCATGTTATCTTTTGTTATAAATAAATGATCGTTTAAGTTCACTCATAAAATTCTATTTTATAAAATTATTTTGGCAAGCTGCCAATTATTTCCATTTCCATGGTTTCTTAACAAATCACAATATTCTAACTATTATTAAAACAAATGAAACCTTTTTTAATATTGAACTGATAATTAAAATAAAAATTAGAAGTAAAACACATAAGTGATGTAATCATAAACAGAGTTAAAATTTATTAAAAAAAAAATATTTTTATTAAAAAAATAATAATAAAAAAACGTACACCTAACCAAAGGTCATAACTTCGCCTTTAATTAATAATGTGAGAAACTGAGATTAAAGCAAAAACCATTTATAAATAATATAATTAAACAATTAAATTTGTCTTTTAAGCCACATTTAAAATATTTAATTAATTTCACAAACAAAAAACATTTCCTTTAAAAAAATTGCAAAACGAATAAATTTCTTTAGTCTTAAAAATACTAAGGCAATCTAAAGAGTTATTTTAGTTAAAAAAAAACATTTTAGAAGAATTCTCTTTTAATAAATAATTTTAAAAATATGACGTTTTAATTTAACATTTTTTTTTTTTTTTTTTTTTTTTTTTTGTTTTTATAATTTTTTTTTTCAATAGCCATACAAAAACATATTAACTAGACAGTTTTCGAGATACTATATATTCAGTATATTTTAATGCTGTTGCTATAGGTATTATTTTTATATTATAATCTACCACCATGAAACAATCTAAGTTATCAGCCATGCGTTATGAAAAAATGAAATCAACCATCAGTTTTCGAGATATTGCGTTTGCTAGATTTTTATTGCTTTATTTATTCAAGTGTTTGGCGTTTGTAAAATATTATTCAAGACGCTTATTTAAAATAAATCTAAGAAGGAGGTCTTTGTATTATTTTATGTTTTATAAATACCTACTTAAGTGAAAACAAAGAAATAAAATATGTAGTGAGATATTTCCTTATTTTTCGAGGTATTTTAATTGAAAATGTATTTTTAGCTAATGTCAAATATTTGACAAATTAAAAATAATAATAATAAATTATAATTAAAACAATCCGAATTTTTATAAGCGTATGGTATCCCAATGGGACGTACTAAAGTGGACTCGGCTTAAGTAACTTTATAACTTAATCTAAAAGGAATCTGATTTTTTTCTTTAAAATAGTTTTAGTACAGATTAAAAGGTTGCTTTTTATAGCCAAAGAACTTTTAATTTGGCAGCACTGTTTTTTAGTATCAAGCAATGTTGCCATATTTTATTTTAAAAAATCATACAATTCCTTTTCAAAAATCATATTTTTCGGAAAAAAATAACTTTTTTTGTTAAAAAGTATATAATTTGTATGCAATTTATATATTTAAAATTAAATTTTCATTATTTGACAGTTCCGTATTCTTGTGAAATTTGAAATTTTTATTTGTACTTTATTTTATCTTTTTACGAAGATTTATAAAAGAATTATGCAAGGGATAGTGATTTTCGGTAGGTGGTCTTATATGGAAGCTATGATCAATTTTAAACCGATCTTCATTAAATTTATTGGTACTATTTTTACTTAGACAAAACGCATGTTAAATTTTTTTTTAATTCAGATATGTTTAACATATTTGACCCATTTCTGGGGAAAATTTTATATAGGGGATCTTAGTGAAATAATTAACCAATTTTAACAGGTTAGAGTAATGGCACAAGAAAAGCTTACGTACCAAATTTCATTAAGTTATCTATAAATCTGAGACCTACATATTACCTCAAATGTTGGTTATTGCTATATAGACTGCCGGACGAACAGTGATTTTAAGCTAAAAATATTTATAAATTCGGAAATTATTTATATTACTACAAAAAAATTATAATAATGTCCAACGTGCGCCGGCTATATAAATCGTAGCTTTTTGCAGGCAGACCGCTTTAGAGCAGCGATTTAAGGTATGTATGTTCAGATTAGTCGAATATTTGATCAAAATGACATAACCACTATATAAAATATGTTTGAACTTTTCCATTTTAATGGGAAAATATTTTTTACTTATAATTAATCATAGCTGATATTTTGCTAACTCATTTTTGACGCCTTTTTTTCTTACAAAACATTGGCAAGATCAAACAACTCCAAACAACTTTTTTGTAGAACTAGTGGTCACGCAAAAGTGGTCAAATATTTGTCAAATGTTAACATAGCTATACTCTAAGCTATTTATTTGGCGGCATCTTTAAATCAACTAGAAGTCGAATAAATTTATTAAATTTAAAAATTTTAATTAGCCTCCTAGGAGATTATTTTCCACGTCTACCTAAAATCGCCGGTCAATAACACAAAGACTGCTGGAGGATGACTTAGAGGACAATATTTGACTCATTTTTTCAATAATACAGTCCCAAAAAGTCCGCCTACTGTTTGGACTACGTTTTCAAATGAAAGTGTCAAGAAAATTATCTTTTAACAAAAGCCAATTTCACTGTCATGAAATTTGTGTCTTATTTAATTGTAAAATTTAATAAAACAATATTTTAATTTCATCATCCTAATTAATCATCACTAACAAACAAATAATATTTCAAGGTTTTCTTTTAAAATAAAAAACTTTATTAGAAGCTTAATTTTTTATACATTTTACCTCTTAAATGCATTTCTATTCCACAAACACAAGCTGAAAGTAATTGCATTGCAAAAACGCCATAAATGAATTATAAACATCTTCAGATTAACAAAAGATTGAGTCATTTATTAAAAAAGTAAATATAACTATCAAATAACAAAGTTAAAGAATAAAGAGTAAAAATTAAATTAAAAAAAAAATAGTAATAATTGAATTTATAAATCAACATATTAAAAATGCATAATAAAACTTTTATTCTTTAAAAATGTTTTGTAAATATTTTAATTCAAATAAAATTCTTTATATTTCTCTATAAAAATAAAATTCAGCCCTTAAAAATAACTTCCGGTTCTATTACAATTTATTAGACAACAATGGAAAGCGTTTGCATTTAAATTACTTAATTTAATTGAAAATAAATAAAATGAAATTGAAAAAAGATTCGGCTGTGCCGAATCTTTGATACCCTTCACCATATTACCATCTTACCATCTTATCGACATCATATTACCATATTACCGACAATTAATAAAATTTTCGCCTTAACGTATGCTTGCATATTTTCTAAATCTAAATTTTTTTCAAACTACGAAAATTTGAATATGAAAAAAAACAATCATAACAGGCTTTGCTTTTAAAAAAGAAACAACAACAATTCCATATATATTTATTTTTGTATGTACAAACTGACTGAATACACAAAGAACAACAACAACTGTTATTCATTATATTACTGCTGTTGCTAACTAAACTACTTGTCTATACAAAAAACAAAAAAACGTCACTAATAGTCATTACAATGCTTAATATACATGTTTGTGTATGTATTTATGTATATGTATATTCTTAACAGATATGTTTTAGTTTTTAAAAATAAACAACTACAATTCCATATCTATTTATTTTTGTACAGACTGCATATACAAAGAACAACAACAACAACAACACTGTTATTCATCATATTACTGCTGTTGATAATAACTAAACTACTTGTCTATACAAAAAACAAAAAACGTCACTAATAGTCATTACAATGCTTAATATACATGTTTGTTGGTGTATTTATATTCTTAACAGATTTGTTTTTGGGCCATAACTCTGTTGATTATGAACGAATTTGGTTTATTAAAAAAACTGAAATTTTATAAAAATATTTATGACTGATCTATATAAAAATAAAAATCTGTAGCTTGAACAAGGGCTTCAAAAATAAAAAATTCGTTTTCCCCGTTATCTCAGTTATTACTGAACCGATTTATTTATTTTTTTCAGAACAAAAATTCAGAAAATAATTTTCGAGCCCCCTTTAAAAATTCGAAGTCCCTGGTATATGCAGAGGCTTCAGAAACTAAAAAACCGGTTCTAAAAACCGGTTTTTAAAGCATATCTCCACCATTTACAAACCGATCTTCCTGATTCAAAAAACTGAAATTTTATAAAAATATTTGTGACCGATCTGTATAAAAATAAAAATCTATAGCTTAAACCAAGGCTTCAAAAAATAAAAAATGCGTTTTGTCCGATATCTCAGTTATTACTGAACCGATTTATTTCATTTTTTCAGAACAAAAATTCAGAAAAAAATGTCCGAGAATTCTTTGTAAAAACGAAGTCCGTAGTGTATACAGAGGCTTCAGAAACTGGAAAACCGGTTCAAAAAACCGGTTTTTTGAACATATCTCCGCATTGTATGAACCTATCTTGCTGAATTCCAATAGCAAAATTCTCGAAAGCATTTCCGATCGTTTGACATACATATTATATATGTCAGTTATCGGTGGGCTTCATAAACGCCATTTCAACCGACACACGGACGGACGGACGGACGGACGGACGGACGGACATGGTCCAATCGTCATCGCTTCTTACAAGGATTCCGAAAATATAAACTTTTTTGCTCTCCGACGAAAATTGTGGAAATTACAAACGGAATGACAAACTTATATATACCCTTTACACCAGTGGTGAAGGGTATAAAAATGTCATTAGTTATTAAGAAAATAATTAAAATTATAATAAAAAATTTCTAAGCTTTAAATTTGTTATAAAAATTACTTAAATTTTTAATTTGTATTATTTTATGTTTTATAAATACCTACTTAAGTGAAAACAAAGAAATAAAATATATAGTGAGATATTTCCTTATTTTTCGAGGTATTTTAATTGAAAATGTATTTTTAGCTAATGTCAAATATTTGACAAATTAAAAATAATAGTAATAATAAATTATAATTAAAACAAAAACAAAGCGGATAAAAATATCAAAAATTGATTTTTTTTTTTTTTAATTTCTTAAAAACAAGTTTGTAAAAACAAAAAATCTTATAAAATCGATAGAAAACATAGGGCTATATATAGAAAAACTGGGCCAAAATATCTTCCAAATTTTAGATAGTTAAAATTTCAAATGCAAAAAACATATCAAAAACTTTATATAAAAATGAAATAAAAATCTTTACTGATTTATTTTCAAAAACTTTTATATTCTTAACCATTTTTTAACTAAGTCATTGGAAACTACTGAATCCGAATTTTTATAAGCATATGGTATTCCCAATGGGACGTACTAAAGTGGGCTCGGCTTAAGTAACTTTATAACTTAATCTAAAAGGAATCTGATTTTTTTCTTTAAAATAGTTTTAGTACAGATTAAAAGGTTGCTTTTTATAGCCAAAGAACTTTTAATTTGGCAGCACTATTTTTTAGTATCAAGCAATGTTGCCATATTTTATTTTCAAAAATCATACAATTCCTTTTCAAAAATCATATTTTTCGGAAAGAAATAACTTTTTTTGTTAAAAAGTATATAATTTGTATGCAATTTATATATTTAAAATTAAATTTTCATTATTTGACAGCTCCTTATTCTTGTGAAATTTGAAATTTTTATTTGCAAGGGATAGTGATTTTCGGTAGGTGGTCTTATATGAAAGCTATGATCAATTTTAAACCGATCATTAAATTTATTGGTACTATTTTTACTTAGACAAAACGCATGTTAAATTTTTTTTTTTTTTTTTTTAAATTCAGATATGTAACATATTTGACCCATTTCTGGGGAAAATTTTATATAGGGGATCTTAGTGAAATAATTAACTAATTTTAACAGGTTAGAGTATTGACACAAGAAAAGCTTACGTACCAAATTTCATTGTTATCTATAAATCTGAGACCTACATATTACCTCAAATGTTGGTTATTGCTATATAGACTGCACGACGAACAGTGATTTTAAGCTAAAAATATTTATAAATTCGGAAATTATTTATATTACTACAAAAAAATTATAATAATGTCCAACGTGCGCCGTCTATATAAATCGTAGCTTTTTGCAGGCAGACCGCTTTAGAGCAGCGATTTAAGGTATGTTCAGATTAGTCGAATATTTGATCAAAATGACATAACCACTATATAAAATATGTTTGAACTTTTCCATTTTAATGGGAAAATATTTTTTACTTATAATTAATCATAGCTGATATTTTGCTAACTCATTTTTGACGCCTTTTTTTCTTACAAAACATTGGCAAGATCAAACAACTCCAAACAACTTTTTTGTAGAACTAGTGGTCACGCAAAAGTGGTCAAATATTTGTCAAATGTTAACATAGCTATACTCTAAGCTATTTATTTGGCGGCATCTTTAAATCAACTAGAAGTCGAATAAATTTATTAAATTTAAAAATTTTAATTAGCCTCCTAGGAGATTATTTTCCACGTCTACCTAAAATCGCCGGTCAATAACACAAAGACTGCTGGAGGATGACTTAGAGGACAATATTTGACTCATTTTTTCAATAATACAGTCCCAAAAAGTCCGCCTACTGTTTGGACTACGTTTTCAAATGAAAGTGTCAAGAAAATTATCTTTTAACAAAAGCCAATTTCACTGTCATGAAATTTGTGTCTTATTTAATTGTAAAATTTAATAAAACAATATTTTAATTTCATCATCCTAATTAATCATCACTAACAAACAAATAATATTTCAAGGTTTTCTTTTAAAATAAAAAACTTTATTAGAAGCTTAATTTTTTATACATTTTACCTCTTAAATGCATTTCTATTCCACAAACACAAGCTGAAAGTAATTGCATTGCAAAAACGCCATAAATGAATTATAAACATCTTCAGATTAACAAAAGATTGAGTCATTTATTAAAAAAGTAAATATAACTATCAAATAACAAAGTTAAAGAATAAAGAGTAAAAATTAAATTAAAAAAAAAATAGTAATAATTGAATTTATAAATCAACATATTAAAAATGCATAATAAAACTTTTATTCTTTAAAAATGTTTTGTAAATATTTTAATTCAAATAAAATTCTTTATATTTCTCTATAAAAATAAAATTCAGCCCTTAAAAATAACTTCCGGTTCTATTACAATTTATTAGACAACAATGGAAAGCGTTTGCATTTAAATTACTTAATTTAATTGAAAATAAATAAAAAAATGTCATTAGTTATTAAGAAAATAATTAAAATTATAATAAAAAATTTCTAAGCTTTAAATTTGTTATAAAAATTACTTAAATTTTTAATTTGTATTATTTTATGTTTTATAAATACCTACTTAAGTGAAAACAAAGAAATAAAATATATAGTGAGATATTTCCTTATTTTTCGAGGTATTTTAATTGAAAATGTATTTTTAGCTAATGTCAAATATTTGACAAATTAAAAATAATAGTAATAATAAATTATAATTAAAACAAAAACAAAGCGGATAAAAATATCAAAAATTGATTTTTTTTTTTTTTTTAATTTCTTAAAAACAAGTTTGTAAAAACAAAAAATCTTATAAAATCGATAGAAAACATAGGGCTATATATAGAAAAACTGGGCCAAAATATCTTCCAAATTTTAGATAGTTAAAATTTCAAATGCAAAAAACATATCAAAAACTTTATATAAAAATGAAATAAAAATCTTTACTGATTTATTTTCAAAAACTTTTATATTCTTAACCATTTTTTAACTAAGTCATTGGAAACTACTGAATCCGAATTTTTATAAGCATATGGTATTCCCAATGGGACGTACTAAAGTGGGCTCGGCTTAAGTAACTTTATAACTTAATCTAAAAGGAATCTGATTTTTTTCTTTAAAATAGTTTTAGTACAGATTAAAAGGTTGCTTTTTATAGCCAAAGAACTTTTAATTTGGCAGCACTATTTTTTAGTATCAAGCAATGTTGCCATATTTTATTTTCAAAAATCATACAATTCCTTTTCAAAAATCATATTTTTCGGAAAGAAATAACTTTTTTTGTTAAAAAGTATATAATTTGTATGCAATTTATATATTTAAAATTAAATTTTCATTATTTGACAGCTCCGTATTCTTGTGAAATTTGAAATTTTTATTTGCAAGGGATAGTGATTTTCGGTAGGTGGTCTTATATGAAAGCTATGATCAATTTTAAACCGATCATTAAATTTATTGGTACTATTTTTACTTAGACAAAACGCATGTTAAATTTTTTTTTTTTTTAAAATTCAGATATGTAACATATTTGACCCATTTCTGGGGAAAATTTTATATAGGGGATCTTAGTGAAATAATTAACTAATTTTAACAGGTTAGAGTATTGACACAAGAAAAGCTTACGTACCAAATTTCATTGTTATCTATAAATCTGAGACCTACATATTACCTCAAATGTTGGTTATTGCTAATATAGACTGCACGACGAACAGTGATTTTAAGCTAAAAATATTTATAAATTCGGAAATTATTTATATTACTACAAAAAAATTATAATAATGTCCAACGTGCGCCGTCTATATAAATCGTAGCTTTTTGCAGGCAGACCGCTTTATAGCAGCGATTTAAGGTATGTTCAGATTAGTCGAATATTTGATCAAAATGACATAACCACTATATAAAATATGTTTGAACTTTTCCATTTTAATGGGAAAATATTTTTTACTTATAATTAATCATAGCTGATATTTTGCTAACTCATTTTTGACGCCTTTTTTTCTTACAAAACATTGGCAAGATCAAACAACTCCAAACAATTTTTTTGTAGAACTAGTGGTCACGCAAAAGTGGTCAAATATTTGTCAAATGTTAACATAGCTATACTCCAAGCTAGTTATTTGGCGGCATCTTTAAATCAACTAAAAGTCGAATAAATTTATTAAATTTAAAAATTTTAATTAGCCTCCTAAGAGATTATTTTCCACGTCTACCTAAAATCGCCGGTCAATAACACAAAGACTGCTGGAGGATGACTTAGAGGACAATATTTGACTCATTTTTTCAATAATACAGTCCCAAAAAGTCCGCCAACTGTTTGGACTAAGTTTTCAAATGAAAGTGTCAAGAAAATTATCTTTTAACAAAAGCCAATTTCACTGTCATGAAATTTGTGTCTTATTTAATTGTAAAATTTAATAAAACAACATTTTAATTTCATCATCCTAAAATCATCACTAACAAACCAATAATATTTCAAGGTTTTCTTTTAAAATAAAAAACTTTATTAGAAGCTTAATTTTTTATAAATTTTACCTCTTAAATGCATTTCTATTCCACAAACACAAGCTGAAAGTAATTGCATTGCAAAAACGCCATAAATGAATTATAAACATCTTCAGATTAACAAAAGATTGAGTCATTTATTAAAAAAGTAAATATAACTGTATCAAATAACAAAGTTAAAGAATAAAGAGTAGTAGGTGCTAGTTTTTTTTTAATAGCTAAAACGCATTTCTTAACTTAAAAAAATTAAAAAAAACTTCAGGAAAATGTATTACAAAGACGTCATTATTGAATTGTAACATTTAGCTTCTTTAGATTTTATGGCCACAGTGATTGAATCGTTAATTCCATAGCAAATTAAAAAATAATAATAATTGAAGGGCAAAGTAAGACATTTCTATTTCTCGTGATAAAATTTTTATAATTAAATTTCTTTTATTAAACTTTTATAAATTAACATATTAAAAATGCATAATAAAACTTTTATTCTTTAAAAATGTTTTGTAAATATTTTAATTCAAATAAAATTCTTTATATTTCTCTATAAAAATAAAATTCAGCCCTTAAAAATAACTTCCGGTTCTATTACAATTTATTAGACAACAATGGAAAGCGTTTGCATTTAAATTACTTAATTTAGTTGAAAATAAATAAAAAAAAATGTCATTAGTTATTAAGAAAATAATTAAAATTATAATAAAAAATTTCTAAGCTTTAAATTTGTTATAAAAATTACTTAAATTTGTAATTTAATTACCTTAATATTTAAATAAACCACAAGGAACAGTAAAAATATTTGTAGTCGTCTTGTTATTATGACATTCGTTTTTATTATGTGTTTTTTTGTAGAACTTAACAAATTTAATTTGTTTTCTATATTTATAATTATTTAAATTTTTAATTTATTATAACAAACAAATAAAAACTCCAATAAAAAACACTTTATTTAAAATTTTATTAGCATTCAATTTTGATTGTAGACACTTTGTAAATAAACAATTTGTTGTTTTGCTATAAATTTATGTTTTCCTTTTTTATAATATTTATTTAAAACTTTTGTTTATTTATATTTAAAATTCGCCAAAAAAAAAAAGAAACTCAAAAAACAAAACACACAAAGGGAAAATTTGATTTTATTTATAATTTTTTTCTTAGCCACCTGTTTTTTATTTATTCTTTTAATTATCTTTTTAGCTAAAATTATTTTAAACAAAATTTTTTTTTAATTTTTATTTAATTCTTTTTGGTTTTCTTTTATTTTACTAAAAATACTTTTTTGACAACCCAATCAACCGTTTTCGATGCGTGTTAAAATACAAATGACACTTGTCTAAAAAAAATCACACACTACTTTAAACAAAAATAAATAAAAAAAAAACATATAGTGTATATGTTTTTGTTAGTGTAGCTGTTTTTGCATTAGCTTTGCTCTTTATTGTTATTGTTTATTGAGTACTTGCTTCTCACTTTGTGCTTGTGAGGTACTCTTAAAGTAATAATAACAATAACAACTACAATAATACATGATAATATACATTCATAATTAGCAAAAAAAATATGTTTTATCATAGAAATTAAATGCCGGCTAATATACCGGCCGAAAAAAAATAAATAAAAATAAACAAAAAATAAATACACTCGAGGTGGTTGGAATAGGGAAAATTAAAAATAAGAAGATAAGAAAAGGAGTATTGTATTGATACTATTGATTGTATTGATACTAAAGGTATGAAGACTATTAATTTGAATAGAATAAAACTGTATTCGGCTCGTAAAATCAGTGCCCAGTTTCTGTAACTTGTGAAAAGTTTTCGAATCGAAAAATAATTTAATATCATAGTAGTCATTTAGTTTAGCACAGGGTGATTTGATTATATTCAAACTGAATACTTATGAAGTAAACAAAAAATAATTGATTTTCTCTTACTGGCCCTGTTGTTATACAAGATGTGTATTATTTTTTCGAATAAAAAATTTCTCACATACAGTGGTGGCCACGAATTTAAGACACGACATGTAACGAACTAAGTTGTGATAATTATTACAACCCTGCAATATAAAATTAGATTTTGTTAATTTTTCAGTGTACCCTGTAATGTTAAGATCAATTACCGTTATTTGGTTTTGTTTGTGTATACATTTTGTTGCTGTTTTTATTATATTTTCGTAAAAACGTGCTTTTGAAGCTGGTCACGAATTTAAAACATATAAGAAATATTTGGTTTTTAAGTGATTTTTTGGTGTTTTTTGAAGCTAAAAGGTAAGTAATGAATGTTTTATTCCATTTAATGTTAGAATACATCAAAATATTTAGTTAGAAATGGCCAGAGGTACTTGGAGTTCGGATGCCGAGCGAAAATTGATCCAACAAATGAATACTGATGGAAAAACAGTAATGGAAATTTCCAAGCTACTAAAATGTTCCAGATCCAAGATTTACAATGCACTGGAACACATCAAGCAACATGGCACTACCAAAAATGTCAAACAGCACCCTAGAGCCCGAAAAACTACACCCAGGGAGGATAGCTTAATTTATAAATCAGCTGCTAAAGATCCTTTCAAGAGCTCAAGTAAAATTAAAAATGAGATTTCATCGGATTTTGGTATTAATATATCGTCCAGGACAATAAGAAGACGTCTGAATGAGAAGAACTTACGTGGGTGTATTGCACAACGTAAACCACTTGTGTCAAAAAAAAATATTAAATCCCGACTAGCGTTTTCAAGAGAAAATCTCAATAAGCCGATGACATTTTGGAAAAATATACTTTGGAGCGACGAGTCGAAGTTTTGTCGCTTTGGTTCTGATGGAAAACAGTACGTATGGCGTCCTCCAAACCTGGAGCATCACCCAAAGTACACCCTTAAAACGGTTAAGCATGGTGGTGGAAATGTCATGGTGTGGGCAGCATTTTCCTGGCATGGTGTAGGTCCCATTCAGAAGATTATCAATAAAATGGACCAGCATATTTACAAAAACATACTGACAAGCATCATGATACCATTCGCTGAAGACAACATGCCTCTAATGTGGAAATTTATGCATGATAATGACCCTAAGCACACTTCACGCCTAGTGAAGAGTTGCTTAGAGGAAAATAATATCACAGTTCTGAAATGGCCAGCTCAATCCCCGGATCTCAATCCAATTGAGAACTTGTGGAATGATGTTGAGGAGCATGTACGAGCAGTAAAGCCAAAAAATTTGACTGATTTATGGGAAGAAATTCAAAAGGCTTGGTATGCCATTCCAAAGGAGCGCTGTATGGCCTTAGTTGAAAGTTTACCCAGGAGATGCGCTGCTGTGATTCAAAATAAAGGATTTCCCACCAAATACTAATATTGTTTTATGAAGCTGAGCTTTACTTTTGTGAATTAACTTTTATTTTGCCTATGTCCTAAATTCATGACCAGGCTTAAACTTGTATTAATCTGTATAATATGTAAATAAAAATTGGAAACTAAATATAGGTAACAAACTATTGTTGATTTTTTTTCATAACATTACTAGGATCTTTAAAAAATAACATGGATCTAAAATTTGTTCGATAAGATGTAAAAATTATCAGAAATATATAAGTGAAATGTCGTGTCTTAAATTCGTGGCCACCACTGTAGTTACAGAAATCAGGTACAGGCGCAAATCTATGAGAGCTCAATAATGGTTATCACTGACATAGCAAATGTGTGTTTCTTAAGGTATGTTCGGACTAGTCAAATATTTGACCAAAATGATGTTACCATTATGTAAAATATTTTCTAACTTCTCCATTTTAATGGTAAAATATTTTTATTTTATTTTTATTTTTCCAAATATTTGACAAATGTTTTATCTTATTTTGAAGATTTACAATCTCAGAGATTCCTATTATCCTCCCTTTCAAACTTAAAATTGCTACGCTTATTATTGGAAGACCAATGTATGCGTCACGTTGCAACGAGCGGCAGCGTTATCACCAGCTTAAAAATCAATCAATTGTTAAAAAATCTGGCAAAAGAAAATTTAAAAACCTTGTCATAAATTTAATCAGGGAATACTATGACTAGCGGCTGCGCATTAAAGATGAATTTGTTTCATCTTCTTTATATCGACAGCGCGAGCGCGTGAGAAAATATGTTCAGCTTATTTCCCCGCGCCGCGTAACATTTACCGATTAAAAGTTACTAATTGGTTTCTAGTCAACAACAAATAGATTAAAATTCTGCACCAAATGCAATTTTCTGAAGGACCCAAGTATACTCTGCCTTAGGCGATTGCAAATATAGATTAAAAAAAAAACAAACAAAAATTTTGAAATCGAATAAGAAAAAAAATGTTTGACAACTAGGTAAAAAA
The DNA here is from genome assembly GCA_951394005.1 of Protophormia terraenovae. Lineage (NCBI taxonomy): Eukaryota > Metazoa > Arthropoda > Insecta > Diptera > Calliphoridae > Protophormia > Protophormia terraenovae. The sequence continues at coordinate 21,571,266 of OX596075.1, forward strand.
TTTGAGGCCCCATTGCTCCACTCTTTCGACAGAAATTGCTGTTTGCAAGAGTCATTAAAAAATGTACATCGAGATTATATTACTCTCTCACATGTTGGAGAGGACCATCGCTCGGAGAGAAATCCGTACTGCTTACAATTTAAAAATCGACTCGATTCAATATAATTAACAATGTTGAAGTTGAGTGTACTTTTCATAATTTTTGACAGGGCGAAACAGATCGTAATTTTCCTGATGTTGTCTGGATTAGAAACGTCACCTTTTTAGGAATGGATTCAAGAAACCAAACATTTAAATAATATGCAGTGGGCTCGCCAATGACGAGGAATATTTTTTCAGAACTAAAGAGGGAATAATTGTAGACCGGGGGATTAAGTTCTAACAGGTCTTTCTTAAACGCATGCGTTCTTAAACATGTTCTGGACATAGGTTACATTTCGTTGAGTGGTCGAAGTTTTTGAAACAAGTCTCTTAATTTGGGAAAATGATTTTCAACTTTCTCGGTTTTTTTTTTTTTTTTTACACTGAACCAAAAATGAGCAGTAAATACGGTAAAATGGGGTGTAGAATTGAAGAAAAGTAGGTTAAATATCAACCAACAAAATCGTTATTCAATTCAACTGAATTTTTTATTAATTTTTCGTAAGTTAGTTAAATTGACGAATTTTCAATTAGTTATTTAAAAGGTAGTTAAATTGGCAAATTTTTAGTCAAATTGAAGAAAATATTATTCAAATTAACTAAAAATTTTATTCATATTTATGAATTTTTATTCAATTTAACTAAATTATTTTATTTAATTCTACTAAATTTTAGTTAAATTGAATAAAAAATTTATTCAAATTAACTAATTTTTTTCTTCAAATTGAAAAATGTTTATTCAATTTAACATTTTAATTTTATTCAAATTGACAAAATTTTATCAATTCCAAAGTACTGTTTAACCCCTGTAGGAAAATTTACTTTAAATTAAAATCATCAAAATAAAACAAATAAGAAATTTTAAACATTTTAATAATATTTATTATGTAAGAATATAATTCATGTTATAAATAAGCATTTTAATATATATAAAGAAAATTATTTAATTAAATTTAATACAAACTTACGTAGCAAAAGTTTTAATTAAAGTAATTTTATGATAAAGGTTAGACCGTTTCAAAAATGTAAAATAAACCAAATATACTACTGTCTGAAATATAAAAAATATATTTGAGAAATAAGAAATTTTTTTACTTTATAATTTAATTGTAATATATTACCTTCAGGTATATTATCTATTTATTTCATATTTTGTTACAAAAGTTTGTTTGCTGGATCCTTGATATGATCGCCATATAAGATGATGTTTTATGAAAATTCTTTATAATTCGAATGGAAGCAACCCACATTTTAGTACAAGTGTTTAATCGATATCGACCTGAGAAAATAAAAAATATACATTTATTAAACATTTTATTTAACATAACAAACTATTTTTGTACCATTTATTAAGTACATTAGATGTGCACTCAGTGATCAACAATCATTTTTATAACTTAATATTTTTAAAGAAAACGAAAATATAAATAAAAAAGTTTATATACAAAGAACAAAAAATATTTACCTATATTTGCAAATCATTTGTGCTTACTTGTAGTAGGTTTGTTTTTAGGTTTTCCAAGGAAATTTTTGTCGTGCAGTTCTTCATAATCCAAAACGGCTCCTTGAGATAATGATGACCATGGTCTGGCAGTTGATTAATTTAATTTGTTTAGATTTGCTATCGAAATAATTTATAAAATAGGTAAATATACCTAAAATATTAAATATTTAAAATGTTTAACATTACCGAGAAAAGTATAAAAAAGTCCTTCAAATGTCCTTACGCTTAACAGTGCTTTAGTTGGTTGCAATTTGTGACATACATGAGTTTGCACATAAATTAACATTTTTTGCAGGAGAATTATATATTTATTAATCGAAATTTGCCTGTTCTTGAAGTATATCTGATTTAACACAAATTCACACTTATTTTTCACTATGTTTTATTTATTCGAGATTTTTTGTATTTGTATAAAAAAAATTTTAAACGAAATTTAAATCTATTGACACAAAAACACGTGCACAAGCTTTATTGTTTGTCATTCAACTGATCTTCTTCACTATGCGTTTTCTGTATTGAAGATTCTACATGCCTTTAGTAAATTTGAAGAAATTTCGTCAATTTGAAGAATTTTATTAAATTTGACTAAAATAAATTAGTTAATATTAACGAAATTTCTTCAATTCTACATGTCGTTAGTAAATTTGAAGAATTTTATTCAATTTGAATAAAATAAATTATTTAGTTTCTTAAAATGTGTATGCTTTTAGTCGATTTACAAATTTTTAGTCAGGTTGAAGAATTTTATTCAAATTGACTAAAAAATATTAGTAAATTTTAAAATTTACGAAATATATTAGTTAATTTAACAGATAATTTATTCAAATTAACTTCCTTTTGGGGTGTTAAATTGAATAAAATTATGTGTTGTTTTTCTTACTGCCAATTGTTTAATAGTTACTGCCAATTTAACAAAATTTTTGTCGATTTAACAGATTTTTCGTAAATTTTTTAACGAAATTTTTGATTTTATTCAATTTGAATAAAATAAATTATTTAGTTTCTTAAAATGTGTATGCTTTTAGTCGATTTACAAATTTTTAGTCAGGTTGAAGAATTTTATTCAAATTGACTAAAAAATATTAGTAAATTTTAAAATTTACGAAATATATTAGTTAATTTAACAGATAATTTATTCAAATTAACTTCCTTTTGGGGTGTTAAATTGAATAAAATTATGTGTTGTTTTTCTTACTGCCAATTGTTTAATAGTTACTGCCAATTTAACAAAATTTTTGTCGATTTAACAGATTTTTCGTAAATTTTTTAACGAAATTTTATTCAAAAAAATATTTTTGACAAAAATTTTTTAGTAGATTTGAAGAAAAAATCTGTTAATTTAATTTTTTTTTTTTTTTTTTCGTTAAAATTCTACGAAAAATTTTCGTCAATATTACCTACGAGATTTGGTTCAGTGTATCTTTCAATTAAATATTGGGGTCGCTATTTTAATTTTTAACCACTATGTAAATAGGATTGAAGACGGACCATTCGCCACTTTATTTAAAAGTCCAGTCCTCCTAATCCTAAACGAGATTTGTAAACTTCCTTTTGTTCTAAAGACTAAAGATTTTTTAACTTTGAATTAAGTTATATTGGACCCGACTATCTCTCCCTTTTATTTTTTAATGAATCACTGAAGCAATAAAATATGGTAATACTACCCCAGCCATGGAGTAAATCTTTAAAATACTGAATCTTATAGTGGAAATAATTGCAGAAATTAAAATTAGAAATTGGAAAAATTATCAATTTATTTGTTAAAAATTATATAAATAAAAACCACCTTCCTTATTCATATGTCTGGCAGTGTAAATACTAAACACAAAAAAAAAAAAGAAAAAAATAACAATAAAATAAAATTTAGTTACTAAATTGATGTAGAGAGAGTGTGAGAGATAAAATAATCGTTAATATCCGCAAATACACTAAAATAATCTTGATTATTTGATTATTCTAAAAAATGTTGTCAAACCTAAACTTAAATATATTTTCTAGAAAAAAAAAAACATAAAAAAAAATAAATTAAAAGATTATTTAATAAAACTAAGTGTATATTTAATTAAAATTTAAAGTATTGAAAGAATTCAGATTGAGAATAAAATAAGCAAATTATTTTCTAATACCACATTTATACATACATACGTTCGAAATCTTTTTTTAATCAGATTTCGATGAAACGAAATCTACCCTGTTTATATTACCAATTTCCACAGTTATGTAGATTTTGTTTGACGTCTGGATTCTGAACAGATTATTAACATTCACTATAAATTATTAGTGAGTTATATTTTCCATAAAAACTTTTCTAATTTAAATTTTGTAATTAATTTGAACTAAAATTTGTTTTGTTTACCGTTTAATTTAAATTTTATAAATATTTATTTTTATTCAAATGTCATTTTTATTGAGCACATTGTTGTATTTCACTAACACACTGAAAGAAAAAAGTGTTAGATAACGATATGTTTCAAAATCTAGTTTATTTTTGTGAGATTTTGATAAAATCTCGTTAGAAACTAGATTTAGATTTGTATGGAAAATCGAATCAAAATCTCATAAAAACAAGTAGATTTCGAATGAAATCTCATTTAAACTAGATTTTGAGCATATGTAAATGTGCTATAATACTTCTACTGATTTTAAGATATCTCTGTATTTGTTTTTGAGCTTTATTTCTCCCCCAATTTCTTGAAAGTTTTCTTATCAACTTAATTTCTAAATATCAGTCATAATCATAAAATATTTATTGCAAACTAATAGATAATTTTTATGAAATTAATTATTTTAACAAGTAATTTACCTACTAAGGTTTTTAACCCCAACCAAAAATAATGTTTATCATTGTCAGTAACAGGTAGAACAACAGGAAAAAAAAGTTAAAAACAAATATTTTCCCTGGCTAAAAAAAGGTTTTATTACTTTGTTTATTTTAAAATTAAATTATTATATTTTAAAGTAAATAACTTTGTTAAATTATCAGCAAATTTTTAAAATTATATATAAAAAAGAATTTGCAATTATATTAAAATATTTTAGTTAATTAAACGAATGAATTAAAAGCGATTAAATTTAAAATTATTGACAACACTTTTACTAATTTTCTCTAATAAAAATATCAACAGAGTGAGAGTGATAAATAGTAGTGAGCAAAGAATACTAAGAATAGAAAATAGTACTCTTTCCTACAACAACAACATTTCTCTCTCTTCACATACAAGTTCTGTGTGAATTCAACACACTTGTGAGAGAGAAAAACAACAGAAAATAAACTAACCTTTCCTTTAAAATTTAAGGAAAATTGCACTCGCGACACACTTTTTCACTAACACCATACTTTTACATTTTTTTCACGCACTTTTATTGTATTTTTACTCCCGAACACGAATATTTTCCACAAACTGAAAATATATTTTTTAAATTTATTTTTGACATTCCTTTTTTGTATGTTGAAATTTAAATTGAACGAACAATGTTGCTACTTTTGGTATTAAAAATAAAACAGAACTTAAAATAATTTTAAATTATTATATTACTATTTGTGGATGTAACCCGCATCAAGAGATAAACATCCCGCTCCTTCGTTAGCGGATTTTTTTTATAAAAACCATACTATATTAAAAATTTAATCTAAGAATCTTAATTTCTTTGGGAACATTTTTAATAATGGTGTTATGTCATCCATAAATAACAAAAAGGAGCACAAAATCCATTTTAGGGTTTCTGATTCACTTAGGACCTTACATCTTCAATTTCATGTTTCTAGATTCAGAATTATAGAACATTAAAAAAGTTCCATAGGAAAAACAAAAAAAGTACCACAAAGTCCCTTCTTATGGATTCCCATTCATTTAGGACCACATATCCTTATTTCTTGTTTCTATGTTAAATATTACCGAAAATTAAAAAAGTACCATTGGAAGAACAAAAAAGTACCACAAAGTTCTCTCTTATGGATTCTCATTTACTAAGGACCACATATTCCTAATTTTATGTTTCGAAAAAGTACCTCAAAGTGCCCCCTTGTGAATCCTTTCCAACATCGGACCACGCGTATTTAATTTCATGTTTGTAGGTTAAATATTACAGAAAATGCAAAAAAGTACCAATAGAAAAAAAACAAGCGCGAATGTTATATTCGGCCCGGCCGAATCTATATACCCACCATCAACTTTTTCAAACTTTACGTTATATGGGAGGGGCAGTAAAGTGGGCGGACCACTCCCATATTTACGTACAAAATTTCGTTGTCGTACATGCTTTTGTTGAAGAAATATCAGCAGAAAAGTATAAAACGGACACCCTGTGTTTCTAGTTTTTAGCCCATAACTTTTTTGTTTGTAACCGATTTTGCCCATTTTCAATCCCAAACAAACCTTATATAAGACAAATATTTGTGCCAAATTTTGTCCCCCTACGTTTTTCCGTTCGAGCCCTATCCTGCTTTCAACAGACGGACAGACGGACGGACATAGCTAGATCGACTCAGAATCTAACCAGGACCCAGAAAATATATACTTTGTGGGGTCTTAGATGATTCCTTCGACATGTTACACACGGAATGACAAAATCAGTATACCCCCCATCTTTTTGATGGTGGGTATAAAAAGTACCACAAAGCCCATCCTTTGAATTCTTACCCACAGGACCATGTATCTTTAAGTACAACAAATTCCACTCTTGTGAATTCTTATCTACATTTTCTTAAAATGTTTCTATGTTTAATGTAATTGAAAATTCATTATTAAGTTTGGATGTAATTTCCCGCCTTTAACCCTTTTTTGGTACTTTTTTCATCCATCGAAGTATCAAAAACTGTATTCCAATAAATTTCTAATTGTAGTGGTGTCCCATATTAAAATACTGATATGAATATTTCAATAAATATAAAAAAATGTTTTAAGCAAAAAGTATCAAATATAGGTACGATTTTTACCCCTTAAACTTTTGAATTTCTAAAAAGTACCGAATTTGTATTTCTAATTTTTTTATAAGTTATGAATACGACATAAATTTTATCTGTATTTTGATCAGTTTCAAAGATACACATGGTTTCAAAAAAGTATCAAAATACAGTTTTTACCCGTTTTCTCCCTAAAACGGCCGATTTTCAAAAAAGTACCAGACACCTGCCCAATTATTTTTTAAATGAATAACGATAACTATTCAACTTTTTTTGTATCTCCATTAGTCTAAGATATAAAAAGTTACCGATTTTACCCGTTTTTTCCCCTTTTTATCCCCTAAACATTCGAATTTCCAAAAATCCCGTCTTAGTGGATCTATATGATGCGAGACCTAACTACGTTCCAAATTTCGTCTCTCTAACTTTAGCCGTTTGGGCTGTGGGATGATGAATCAGTCAGTCACGTTACTCTTTTATATATATATAGATAATTTGTAAATACTCTTTTGTGCAACTATGTATGATTATGATGTGTGGTGAAAGTGGTTTCAGCACTAATACATATAAATAAAATTTGACTATCTTAAAGTTAGGTTTTTTTTGACAACAGAGTTAGGTTTTCTTGGCAATCCTTCTTTTCTTAGTATTCTTTGGTAGTGAGAGTCAATTAAAAAATTTTGCTTTTGTCATTAGTAAACAATATTGCCAGACTTGGGAATTTCGTTTAGCGACTAAAAATCTTCCTAGGAAAATATCTATTGCAAATATAAAAACTAACTTTAATTAATCTTCTAGACATTTAAAAGCGAATCTAATAGTATTTAGTTTAAAAACAATTTGTACATAAACATTTATTATCATTTTATTAATATTTTTTCTATTTTAATTTACATATTTCTTCATTAAAATTAATCTCATATATCAAGTTAACCAACTTGACAAGCAGTCAACCTTATCATTATTTTTATCTTATAATCTAAGGAATTAAATTAATTTATTTCCTTAAATATTAAGTGAACACGGTGTTAAATTGTTAACAGATAAGACAATTCTTAGGTGAAATTGTTTTTTATACCCACCATCAAAAAGATGGGGGTATATTGATTTTGTCATTCCGTGTGTAACATGTTGAAGGAATCATCTAAGACCCCACAAAGTATATATATTCTGGGTCCTGGTTAGATTCTTAGTCGATCTAGCTATGTCCGTCCGTCTGTCCGTCTGTTGAAAGCAGGATAGCGCTCGAACGGAGCAACGTAGGGAGACGAAATTTGGCACAAATATTTGTCTTATATAAGGTTTGTTTGGGATTGAAAATGGGCAAAATCGGTTCACAAACAAAAAAGTTATGGGCTAAAGACTAGAAACACAGGGTGTCCGTTTTATACTTTTCTGCTGATATTTCTGCAACAAAAGCATGTACGATAGCGAAATTTTGTACATATAGTTTGGGGATCGATATCAACTCGGAAGCCAAAAATGGGCGTGGTCCGCCCACCTCCCATATAAGGTGAAAATCAATGAAATTTTGTTCAAATAGTTCAAGGACTAATTCAAACTCGAAAACAAAAAATGGGCGTGGCCCGCCCACTTTACTGCCCACTTTACCGCCCACTTTACCTCCTTCTCTCATATAACTTAAAATGTGAAAAAGTTGATGGTGGGTATATAGATTCGGCCGGGCCGAATATTTGCGCTTGTTTTTTTTTTATATCTGTTTATAAAAGTGTGCATGAAAATTTAATAAACTTTTTTAAGATGAATACAAACTGATTATAATCAAAGTTCCTTGGCCTACATTTAGATAATAATTAAGTTAATTAGAACAAGTAATTTAGTTAAGATAACTTTTCGAAAAATAGCAATAGAAAATATTTACTAAAATAAACTGATAGTAAAATGAAAATTTACATTTTGTTTACAGAAATAGCTTTAAAACAGATTAAAAAAAGATACTTAAAATATAAAAAACTTAAATGAAGCTGTTTAGCTTTTGGTTTCATATATAAAAAAAAACAAAAATTAAATTCGTAGAGATAAAACTGAAGCTAAAGTTTAAACAAAATACATACATAAAAGAATACGCTTTAAAGACCCAGATAAGATTGAATCAAAATGGAAAACTCGAAATTAGAGTTAATGGACATTCATCCCCAATTAGAAAATTTAATTATAAAAATTTAATAACAGATTACATGGCAACTGAAACTCGATGGAACAAGGAGATTACAGCGATTATACCGACGAGAGGAGACTGGGAGGTCAATAATCGTAACATAGAAAGTATTGAGTTGTACAGTGATATTTCTAGGAAAGAGAATGAAACGGGAAATAGGGTTTTCTGTGAAAAGTTAAGTATTAAACACAGTTCAAGACTGAACAACGCTAATTATATTTTCCAAGCTGAAATCTTTGCTGTGTCTGATTAGCAAGGCTAATATCTCTGATGCCGATATTTAAGAGCGATATCACAATATACATAGATAGTCAGGCTACCATAAGAGCATTTTGTAATAGAAATATTAGATCAAATGTGGTCAGCCGTTATCGCAGAGATCTATAAGTTCTCAACGAACAATACTTTTAAAAACTGTGCTGGGTACCGGGTCACAATAACTAGGGCAGATATGGAATGGAGTAACGCATCTGAAGATGTTTATCCTTTTATATCGGATATTTAAGATATAAATTCAAACTGGAAGCTGATGTTCTCTAGGAACCAAGGGATAACAATAGATTAAGGAAAGTTGTAAATATTGAAAATAATAAACTGAGAATGTTTGTAGGTATTCTAACGGGTCATAAGGACATAAAATATTTTCTTAAGAATAACTGCAGATGGTACAGCGAGGAAGAAAATACATTTCATTTCCTCTGAGAATGTTCTGCCCTATCACGCTATGGATTTAAATGTTTTGATACTTGTTTTTTTCTGAACCTGGAAGAATTAAGAGGGATAAATCCATTAAAGATCTTGGAAGTTATTAAGGCATCAAAGATACGTGTAACAAATAATAATGGAGGTCCAGCGACATGACAAGCGAGACCCCGAACTGATTGATAAGGAATCAATGGATTGACTGTAAAGAGGAGGACCCACTGTAAGGAGCTTAAGGCTCTTATTATATTTATATTTTTTCTAATTTATATTCTTAAATATAAATATATTTTTTTAAAATATTCGAATAAAACAATTGGATTACTTAAAATACATCTGTAGTTACTTGAATATGAGTTTTTGTCCTTATAGAATAACGTAAACCTGTTCTCAGCTATGGTCAAAAAATTTTGATATTTTTAACGGTCGTTTCAAAACTCAAATTTCAGTTTTTTTTTGATACTTTGTTAAACAAATTTCAATATTTTTGAGAGATCTCATAGGGATTTATGGACAACAGATCATGGAATAAAACAGTAAAAAAATTAGGTCAAAGGTCAAATTTTGTAATATTTGCAATTTTTGATGGAAACTAGTCCAAATTTTATCTATTTTTCGGTAGATTGTCATAAAATTTAAGAAATTTATTTATTAATAACCAATATTTACAATGATAGTGAAAAAAATGAAATTAACCCTTAAACGGCCTTGGGTCAATATGACCCCGATGTTTTAAAAACATGCCAATTGGAATATATTTCAATAAAACCCGTTTGCAATCTCATTAATTCAGAAAATTTATAAAAAAAATTAGGCATTAACCCTTCTCTGAATATGGTGTCACATTAATTCAGCAAATTGATAACAAAAAATTGGGTATTAACCCTTTTTGATAGGTTCAGCAAATTGATAAAAAAAAAAATTGGGTTAATACCCAATTTTTTGTTATCAATTTGTTGAATTTATGTGACACCATATTCAAAGAAGGGTTAGTGCCTAATTTTTTTATAAATTTTCTGAATTAATGGGATTGCAAACGGGTTTTATTGAAATATATTCAAATTGGTATGTTTTTAAAACATCGTTGTCATATTGACCCAAGGCCGTTTAAGGGTTAATTTAATTTTTTTTTTTCACTATCATTGTAAATATCGGTTGTTGATAAATAAATTTCTTAAGTTTTATGACAATCTACCGAAAAATAGATAAAATTTCGACTAATTTCCATCAAAAATTGCAAATATTACAAAATTGGATCTTTGACCTTTAAAGTTTATGGGTTAATGTCGTTCAAATTGTATGAAACTCTTGATTTATATTTAGAATTATGTGGATTATAAAATTTTTGAAAAAGTTCCATTTAAAATTTACAACAATGTAATAAAATGGCTGATTTGCCAAAATATTACATAAAAATGGGTTTTTCTTGAAATCCGCCGAATTCAAAATGCACGTGCAGGCAAACTATAAGAGGTATTGACCTAATTTTTTTACTGTTTTATTCCGTGATCTGTTGTCCATAAATCCCTATGAGATCTCTCAATAATATTGAAATTTGTTTAACCAAGTATCAAAAAAACTGAAATTTGAGTTTTGAAACGACCGTTAAAAATATCAACATTTTTTTACCATAGCTGAGAACAGGTTTACGTTATTCTATAAGCACAAAAACTCATATTCAAGTAACTACAGATGTATTTTAAGTAATCCAATTGTTTTATTCGAATTCAAGTGCTCTAAAACACGTTAATGGCCTGGGTAATTTTCAATAACTTTTAAATTTTTCAACGAATTTTTGTGTTTTATATCTTTTTGTAACACTAATTCTGTGTACATTTCGATTTCTTTACAATAAAATGCAAAACTAACTATTTAATGACAAAATTTTTGTGAAAATTGAAAAAAATGCATATTTTCCCATTGTAAATGCATCTTCAAACTTCAGAGCCGTTGCGGCACCAGTTAACGTAGTCCTATTGCCCTAATTTTTTGCACGACGTATTTTTATAACCGATAGAACAATTTTAGGGGGGGCGGCCTGTAGGATAACATTTTTTTTTTTTTTTTCATACAAGCTTGGAGCAGTCTAATGTACAGTCTGACATTAGAGTACAGTCGTAAAGTAGTTCTGAGTTGAAGAACAACGCTCGCGTTGCAGTATTTATTTATTTTTTTTAAAGTACAGTCTGGCGGGTTATTGTTGTTCGGCCTTCGAGAATTTTGCGTCTCGCTCGCACCGGTGCAGTGTATTACTACACATAACTGTAAAAGTTGATGCCGTTTATATTGACCGCGTGGTTTTAATTTAATATACCCTGGTGGAGACCATTTAAACTCAAGCGTTCTAGCCTCTTATATGAAGATATATGTCGATTAGGAATCCACTTTGACCAACAAAAAACATTCTTATATGTGCTACTTATTTTTTTAAGTTTTCAAATTATTTGCATTAGATATCAATTAAAAATAAAATAAAAGCTGATATCTTTTCCGAGTTCAAAAACGAACGATTTCAATTTGAAAATTGCAAAAATGAAGATTCCTATTTTACACTCTTTTGATGGGAAGGGAAGCGAATTTGTACATAAACCTTTGTTTTGGTGTCTTTTTTATTCAAGGGTTTTATAATTGAAACAAAAAGTCGACGTTTCAACGTTTTGCAATTTCGGAATAGTCGACTTTTTTTTCTACTTTTCGACTATTTTCTGAAGTAAATTTGTATGTGCTCTTGATCCATTTCGATTAACTTTTATTATATTTCGATCGATGATATAATTTTCCTACTCTTTTTTTACTTTTACATTCCCAGGAAAGCCGGGAAAAACAATAAATATCGCTGAATGCCGCGATTTTTTTTTTTTTTTTTTTTTTTTTTTTTTTTGTGCATAACTTTTTTTAAATTATTAATATTGTTTTTAAAAATTAAGTTTTTGAAACAGTCTACTTTTTTAGCATATCTATATCTAATTATTTTTTCTTAACATTCCTTAGAATAATTATTTTTTTTAAGACATTGGCAATTTTTCCAAAAATTTTAACTTTTTTGAAAATTCAAAATGTTAAAATTCAATTTGTACGAAATATTTTTGTTCTTTATAATTTGTATACAAAGCTATTAATTATTTTATTATAAATGTACTATTTTAATTTTTTTATTGTTTCCAGTAATTTTTATAAAATTTTTAAATTATTTTTTACTTTTACTTTCCTATTGTGTTCCAAATTTTCTGCAGAAAAATATAAATATTTCTATTTCAAACTTTTCTTTCCATTTAGCAGCACTGTGCAGAAATAAATTTAAAATAACGGTCACACACCACTTATAATTAATACAACCCTGCATTAGCTTCAGCAAAACACACCATGCTCTACAAAGAGGTGAGTATAAAAAAAGCTTAATTTGACAGTCAGCTGTTTAATTTTCTTCTTCTTCCCAGCTCTTAACACCACAGAAGAAAAAAATTTAGAAAAAAAAACGAAAATAATTATAGAAAATAAATTAAAAAATGTCTTTTCTGGCGCGTGGACTAAGCCTGGTGGCCCGCCAACCCAGTCTCATCAACAATTTAACAAGTAATTTATATATTTCATTGATAATAAATACATAATTTAAAATGTCTTTTTTCCTTAAGATTCTATGAGAACATTAAGTGTTACGCCACGCTTTTCTCAACAAACCAAATTGGCCACACAGGATTTCACCGCAGTGAAACATGTATCCAAAGAGGAACAGCAAAAATGTCAAGAAGTTTTCGATAAGGTCAATCAACAACTGGCTAAAAGTGAGGAAGGACGCATGTTTGCCGTTGTCCATTTGTGTGGCAAACAATTCAAAGTTACCCCCGGCGATATTATATTAGTAGAGGGCTACTGGCCTCCCACTATCGGCGATGAAATACGCCTGGAAAAGGTTTTACTGGCAGGAGCCAAAGATTTCACTTTAATTGGTACACCTATTTTGGAACCCGGTATGGTAGATGTTAAGGCCACCGTTATCGAAAAGACTTTAACACACACAAAAACCCATTTCAAAAAGAAACGCAGGAAGCAATATTTACGTATTAATTTCCAAAGATCACCGAATACTATGATACGTATTAATTCCATAGAAGTTGCCCGTAATGTTGACGAGCCCTGCAAGCAACCTTTAAATGAGAATCGTATCTTTTAGTGGGGGAGAGCGTAGATGTTTTGGTAAGAAATTGTTTGAGTAAGAAAAATGATTGATTTCTTGTGCTAAAACATTTATTATTTGTTACATTTTTTATTTTATGTCTAAAATGTAGATTAATTAATAATGAAAGCTTAACATTTAGTGAATTTTTGGTGTATATTGCACTTGAAATGTTAGGAAAAACAAAAAAGAATAAACATGCAATTTTAAATAAAAATATAAGAAAAATTTAAAAACAAATATTTACAAGGATTTTTGGTGATATTTAGATCTCTAATCAGACCCTTAAGCATTCAAAATAAGACAATAAAATAAAAAATAAACAACAAGGTAAAAAAATAATTGCAAACTATTTAAAAAATTAATGAAAACCTCTGCCCCCATAAACAACTCTCAATGCACCTCTCTTTGATGCTCCTCCAACTGGACCAGCTTAACAAAAGTCCTCTCACAGTGTCTACACACAAAGCTGGGTGGCTTACATTTGGCTCTTCTAACATGAGACTCATAACGTGCCTTTTGACGAAAATTATAACCACATTGCAAACAGCTAAAACCCTCTACAGCATGTGCCGTTTTTATATGAACATTTAAACTTTGTAAATCCAAAAACGATTGACTACATGAATCACATTGATATAGAGTGGTCAATGACTCAATTTTTTCCTCGTCATCAATATGATGTGTTTGTTTCATGTGCATACGCAAAGCATATGCATCTACATAACCTTTACCACATTGTGGTATATTACATTTATAGGGCATTTCACCCATTTTGTGCACCGACAACAAATGCTTCTGTAAATGGCAATTTTTAATAAAAGTCTTACCGCATTCTTGACATACAAAATCACGCTTCTTAGGTTGTTGTTCATGTATAGTGGCTATATGTTCTTGTAGAGATTGATTTTTTATAAATGGCTTGGCATCACATTGGGAACAACGAAATATAGCTGGTCGTTCAATGCCATGAACTGTGGTAAGGTGTGTAACAGCATAAGATGCAACATTCGATTCAAATTCATGGCATAACTCACAACGAAAATAGAAATTTGGTATAGCTCTATGATATGATTTGGGTTTACGTTTGCGTACTACCCCGGCACCACCTATAAGTTTCAAAGGTTCTTTTACCGGATAATTGCGTATTTTACGTTTTAAATACTGTTCCCGACTACGTACAAAGGTTTTCTTAGGTTTCGATGTTTTGAACTGACTTTGGTATAATAAAGCGTTAGGATTATCAGTACAATTTAACTGTTTTGTCTCCTCCTCTAATTCTTTTACTTTTAAACGTGTTCTTCGTTTACGCACCTTTTTATCTTTACTATCCTTTGTAGCCAGCTCATCGGAATTATTAAAATTATTTTGCTCTAAACTTGTTTCATGTAAAGAATTTTCCAATATAGATTCTACCAACATTTCCGGCTCTACAAAATAGGTAACATTAAATGTTTCCGCTTCCGCTTCCTCTTCCTGCTCTTGTGCGTTATTAAAATCAATTTCTTGTTTACACTCTTTCCATTGCTCCGCCTCTTTCTGCTCTATTTGTCTAACCACTTTATCTTCCAGCAACTGTTTTCGTTGGTGCGTTAGTATTTTATGTGATTCCTGACATTTTTGTATAATATTATCCGCTCTTATAATGGCCTCTGCACATTCTTTGCATATTAAGGCTTCTGGTTCATCATAGGAGGATATCTAAACAAATAAATTATTAATAAATATTGCATTGATTTTTCTCATAATTTATCCATAATCATAGGCACTTTTTGCAAACACTTACCACCACCCCACAAATATTTTCTATAACACTGGGCAAATATTTCTGTTGGACATGCAGATACAAAGATACATTCGAAGTTTTTGTTTGTAAACAAATGCGACAATAGTTTAACAATTCAGTCATTGTTTGCTTTGCTTTTTCAAGGCATTGATTTTGCAGTTAAAATAATTAAAAACGGTTTTAATTTGTTCTTAGTGTAATGCAGAGACCTGCGCCGAACGATTTTAACGGCGGCGGCGGCTTTGCTAAAAATTGTCGGCGGCGGCTGAAAATCGGCTGTTAGCCGGCTGAACATTGGTTCACAAATGTGGTTCCGAATCCCATTAGATGTAAGGGGGTCCGAAGACCGTTTGTTTGAACATTATTTATAAGTATTTCCTAAAAGATTTATAACATACATTTTTGTATTTTTGTACTTCTAATGAGTCAAAACGGAAGACCTTTTGTTTGAACATTATTTATATTTTTTAAATTATTAAAGAAGTATATATAATCTTGACACAGATCTTCTCCCTACACATGTGAAATTTCAAGCTGAAGCAGTGGAAATTTTTAAAAATACCTACGGTGATGAAGAAAAAACGATTTTTCCCTACGCGTCCAAAAAATTTTAATAAGTTCTTTAAGATTTGTTTCTAATCTTATCGTATAAAAATGCTAATTATCAACCTCCAAAAATTAAACTTTAGAAAATTATATTTTACTATGTCTACTGATATGTTTATTTTAATTCATTGCGTTTTTACTATTTTATTAACAAAAAATATCTGATGAACGAGCTAAGTACTAAAGATTTTTTCTAAAGTTAGCGGGTTAAGCTTTTCCTGTTAGATAGATCAAAATGATCCAAACATTTTGTTTAATTTCTTGTTTAAAAATTGTTCTTCAGAATAATATTTTCATAATAGGGGATGATCAAATTCTACATTTTAAATTTTATATTTAATGATAAATATAATAAATGATAATGAAAAATGCTTTTTCAATGGATTAGTAAAAATTGCCGAAAAGTTTACAAACAAAAAATTACAAATTAAATTTATGTTTGTTCACATTTATTAATTGTTTAAAAATTTAATTATTTTTGGAATTAGAAAGTATTTTTGTGTAAAATTTTTATTTAAATCAACAATTTGTGAAAATATTTTGCCAAACGAAAAACAGGCCAAAAGAATACACATAATAAAATTATATGTGAACAGTAATGCTTAAACTTATTGTGTTTCTTAAAAAACTACACCACTTTTAACGGTATTTTTTAAAAGGTCGTTGGAAAATTAGATTTTTCACTAAAATTTTTAAAAATAACAATTGAAAATGAGATTTTTCATTTAAATTTTAGAAAAGAACTGTTGAAATTTTTATATTTCATTAATATTTCAGAAAAGATTAATTGAAATTACAATTTCTATACAAAATTTGGAAAATATGAATTGAAAATTAAGTTATTTATTTTGCATTCAGAAAATAACATTTGAAAATAAGTTTTTTATATCAAATTTAGAAAAGAACAATTTAAAATAAGTTTTTATATTTTAAATTTAGACAAGATCAATTTATAATTAAATTTAACATTTTAAATTCAGAAGAGCACAAATGAAATTCAGCTTTTTATTTTGAAATTTAGAAAAGAACAATTGAAATTGAGAAAAATTCATTAAAACTTAGAACATTGAGTAAGAGTGGTTTAAATGATAACACATAATGTTAGGTCAACTTAATTTATATTACCTTTAAGCAAATAAAATTTTGAGATTGTATCAAATTCTTCTGAAGTGTAAAGTATTAATTACTTTTACTCTTTATGCAAATTTCACTCTATACATATATTATTTCAGTTTAAGCTCTGAATTTAATTTAGTTTTTTTCAAAATTTCAATTGTAATTTTCTGAATTTTAAATGAAAATTCTTCTTTTCAAAAATTAAAATAAAAAAATCAAATTTAAATTGTTATTTTCAAAATTATAAATGGAAAACCTAATTTTCAATTAATCTTTTCTCAATTCTAAATAAAAAATCTCACTTTCAATCGATCAATTCTGAAATTTATGTGCAAAATGTAAATTTCAATTGTTATATTCTGAAATTAAAAGAGAAATATTATTTTAATATGTTCCTTTTTGAATTATAATAAAAAATTCGTAAATTAAAATGATATTTTCAAATTTCGAATTGGAATATCTCATTCTCATTTGTTCTTTTCTGAAACTGAAGTTTTAAACCTCATTTTAAATTGCTGTTTTCATAATATCATATAGAAAGTTCTTATTTTAACTTAAAAATGGTGTAGTAAAAAACATATGTGTCTGAACAAAATATTCACTAACATATAACACAATAACTCAAATAATATACTTTGTGAATTGGGTAAGTATGTATTTAGTTAATATTTTTTTAATCTTAACACACGTTTTGCTTCATAACTTTTATCCGAAGCAATTTTTTAAATTATTTTATCATTGAAAATATGTCAGTTATAATTCTTGAAGTCAACCTGTTGATTTGTTGTGAGTTTGACCAAAATGAGTAACGAAAATGATGTTCGTGCTATAAATTATGAAAAATTAAAAAAAAAAAAAAAACAAATTGGTCCTACAAATAATTGGTCAAAGAATTAAATGTCCGCTGTCATACTGTTTTCAACGTCATTAAACAGTATCAGGGGAACCCGACCATCGATAGGAAACATGGTTCAGAAAAAAAGTCCACATGATATTTTTTATTTTTTTTGCTTTTAAATTTCCCTTAATGATGCAATACTAGATAAATAGAAAAACACATTTCAAATAAAATTTTTCTTAAATGGAACAAAATTTATGACTGTTTTTGAAATTAATGTAACGATCATTTGACTTTTGTCAATACTATGGATGTGCGATTAATCGGTTATACAAAACTTTATTTAATCTATACACATATTAATCAGTTAATCGATTAATCAACAATTCTAATTAATAAAAAAAATTCTGATTAATTATTTTTAATTTTGATTTATCAAATTAGAATAATGTTATTCAATGTTCTCAAATTTAGTTTACAATTAAACAAATGAAACAAAAAATGCTAAATATATAATATATGTTATTTGGTGATTAAACGACCCACATTTTATGTTTTCAAACGACTTTGCATGCATTTTTTTATATTTTAATGAAAATTAAAAACATAAAAAAAATTAATTGATTAATCATAATTTTGAACAAATGAAATCAAAATTAATCGATTAATCATAAATATATTTAATCAAATTGATAAATAAATCAAATAATTAATTAATTTGAAACTTGATTTTTACTTCACGTTATGGTCTTTTGCATTTTAATATGTATGAATAAGAATATGTTTATCTATAAGCTAATTCATTACAATCTTGGATGTTGAAATAAAAAGATACCAGTACCTATGCTACTGAATTACCTCTTATTAAAAAATATGATGAACCATACCCCATAGACGGACATCTCCTGATAACGGACAAAATCACCGCCTATGGAAGCTTTCGCTGTATATGTAATTTCCTATAGTAGCTTCTTGACTTGAGATTAATGTTGAATTTTTATTATACAAAAAGATTGAGTGAATGCGTCCATAATATGGATGAACAAATAATTCATATAACCATCGACGATTTATGATGAACACGCTAAAGTTGTTATTGACTCCGGAGAGAGAGAAATGTATGTATGTATGTATTCTACAGCGTAACGTGTGATAATCTTGAAGACAAGTGTCGTTATTCGTCTTCCTTTTAAAGTGAATAACAAATTACAAGACACTTGAGATTTTGCTACACACTAATATACAGTGGCTCTGCTGTGATAACTTAAATTATGCAGTATACAATTATAGGAATTAAAAATAAAATTTGGTATCATTAGAAAGAGGAAGATTTCTAGTTTTATATAGAATCATTATTTAGTGTTAAAGTATACCTTTAAGCAAATTAAAGATATGAAAACAAAAAATCCAATATTTTTATCTCACAGCTTATTTTAAGAAACCACTAATGACATAAAAAAAAAAAAAAAAAAAAATTTAAATAACGACCGATAATTACATTCAGGTATGTGATGAAATTCAATCGATTTCAAAAATAAATTCTTAAATCGATTAGGTTGTGATGAATTTCGAACGTTTTCATTTTCCATTTTTGATTAAATTAATTTTATTTTAATGTTTTTATATTAATTTTTTAATAAAAAATTATCAAAAGTTAAGTTTTATAGATTTTGCGTGAAGCTGCCACAAAGGAGATATTTCTTGCTTCTGAAAAAAAAAAACATTGCCCATAAAAATAACACTATGGAGGAATAATAAATTTAAACTTTTGGCGATTAATTAATTAATCCTACAAAAATAAAAATTAATGCATTATTTTAACGCTTTTTAGCAGATGTAGTTTGGACTTTGCATTGGTTTTAAATGTTTACTGGTGATTTGAAATTGGGTTAGCACAATGATTATTTTGAATATTCAAAATCAGTTTTTTCCTTTGCGGTAGATATATCCAGAAACCTTAAAAGTTAAATTGTAAAACCCACATGTGAAGTTACAGTTTAATTCGAGTGTCTGATAGGTTTTTAAACAATAAGGTACATCGCTTCACCACAAGTTCCATCACAAATTACAAAATATATTTAAAGTTTTAAACTTAAAATTCAGTATTTTAACGCAACAGAATAAAAAAGTTTAGGATTTACAGAATCTCTATACTTTTCTTAACCTCTGCCTCAATATATATTCTTTAAAAGGTTTTATTTATTTTATTTTTCTTTCTACAATATAGCTCTTATTTTTTACCCACATGCTTAATGATACTTAACGATTCTAATTCTTTTGTAAAAGTTTTAATCAAATTCAATTTTAAAACGTGTACCAAAATTTGTTCGATTTGAAAACGATAAAATCATGCCAATTTCGTTTTTATCACAACCATGATCACAACCTTATTTATTGTGATTTTCATTAAACAAAATGAAATCGATTTCGTTTTTACAATAAAACGAAATTGAAATCGAAAATTTTATGTGTATAAAAACCTTATTCGTTTTTGGCTCGAAATCGATTTTTATCACATACATGATTATTTTTTATGTGGAATGGTAGTCTTAATTGTATGCAACAGATTAGAGGCGGTTTGTGTGCGTCCAGTTTTTGTGTAGGGCCTAATACCAATTTTATTATGTAAATTTCCAATATGGACCACAAATTTTCAATAATATTGAGGTCTGGCGACTTTATATATTAGCAAATTGTACACAATATCAAATTTATTATTCGGATCGTTATGTTGGAAATATCAAAAATATGATAATATGCCCTGATTTTTTGCACTCTGCAACAAATTATCCTTTAGGATATAAAGGTATCTAATACTGTCTAGGGAAAGGAAAATCGATTTCGATTTTAGTCGAAAATCGATTTTCAGGAGGAAAAAATAAAGAACTAAAAAATATCAAAATTGAATAAACCCACAGTTCTACGAAGAAGTTTAGTTTTGCTACCTTTAAAGACATGTAGGCACTAGAAGTTTTCTACGAACCGGTCCTCCGTATTCCGTACTCCAGAATCCGGCAGTGATACGCCATGAAGACGAGTACAATAAGCCAGTATTTGCAATGTATGGCAAAAGTTTTAACGCAACATTGTTTGAACTCCGGATGTCAGTTTTGGTGATGATATCCGTAGGTTGTCGCAGTCTGCGATTGTATAAATGTTTATTCGGTACTTCTTCAATGGCTTTTATTGTCCAACCGATTTTCATGGAAAAAAAACTCATAATGATTTCTTGTTCCATAGAAGCATATATTTTAACCATTTAAAGTGATCATTTTAAAATGGTTTGTAACCAATACTCCTTTATATAGCACTCACAGTGCTATATAAGTGCGTGGACCCTGCATGGAAGTACTTTTCCAAAAAGAAGTACTGGCTGTGAGCCACTGTATGTTGTTGAAAAAATAAATTTCGTTTTCTAAAAAAAAGTAGTCAAAGCATCATCAAAACAATAAAACATCTCGAAATCTGGAAAAATAGAACATAAAAATCATTGATATCGGAACAATTTGTATTACAAAAAATATAAAAGGCTTATAGTCGACACAATACCTATTTTATTATTCATTTTATTCTTTAAATTTGTTTAAATTTAATTTTTATAAAAAGAAATTCATTTAAATTATGTTGTTTTTCAAGTTTTTGACATTTGTATTTACTATTTTCTGAAGCAGCAGAATCTCTGCTGACTGTGTCACAGCATCGAATAATAATAATAATAATAATAATGTATTTTTTAATTTATACATTTTTCTTTTAATATTGAAAACCACAAAAAAAAAATCACTGCATTTGTTGCACTAAAAATATCCGTTTTTCCTTTAATATTGAATATAATTACCTTCTTCTTCTATAGTTAAATTTATAAAATATCGTATAAATAAAATAACGTTTATTTTTATGTGTACACGGTTTTTAAACAAATTTCAAAGATATTTTATTTCAATTTTATATAAAAAACACAACACCAAAAGATTAATAAAAACAACCTTGCCGTCAATACAAAAATATTAATTTGCGATGATTGCCGATAATTTCCATGAATTGACGAAGCGGCAAAATGTTCGACGAACTAGAATTTGGTTCGCGGCGGAAAAAAATCACACAAACTAATGTTTTTCTTATGGACGCCATGTTGGTTCGTCGCGAACCAAATATAGGGTACTCATGCGGCGAACCAGCTTCATAAGAAATACATTAGGTTGTGTGTTGCATGTTCGCCGCGAACAAATTTCTGGTTCGTCGCGAACATTTTGCCGCTTCGGTTCATAATACGATGTATCAGTGCAGCGCAGCTTCATCCATCAAATTCAGCAAATATCGTTGCCATGTGGGAAGCAAATTTGCCGCCGAAATTCATGAGTCGACAGCAATGCAAAAAATGTCGCCGACATTATAAGGAAATTTATGAAAAAAAAAATTTTTAAATTAATATTAAAATTTAAAATTTCAAGAATATCATGAATTTACTAAAGGTTTTATATTCAATTCATTAAGCTTGACCGAAATCAGCGGCTGTAATTGAGTCGTGTTTTAGCCGAAATTTTATCGGCGGCGGCGGCTCTTAAAACACCTCCGGCGGCTCAACTCAACCGGCTTACAGCCGATCGGCGCAGATCTCTCAGCGGAGAAGAAAAATAACAATAATATTTGCTAATGTTGCCAGATGGGGGAAAAGTGATTCCAATAAGAATTATATGTTTACAGAGCGAGGGGTAACTCTGTTATTGTATTGTGTAAATGTGTGTAGCCAGATTATTTAAATTAAAAGGGAATTTAAAAATGCATTTCTTATTGGATTGTTTCGAATTAAACAATTTCAACGTAAACGAAAACCAGAAGTTGCTTTTAAAATAGTATAAATTTTTTGCTTCTTCAAAAAACATAAGCTTTTATTTGAAAAATAACTATAATTGTTGTATAATAAAATTATTAAGGAAGATAACTATAAACTTAAAAAAATTAAAAGTTTTTAAAATTGATTTAAATGTAATTAAATCAAGAGCGCTATATTCCGCTATAAACAAATAATCTAAATTTTTTACAAACTACAAACATTTAAACAGAAAATAAAAGAACCACAACAGAGATAGCTTATGATAACTTCGAAATGTATATTTTTTTAATTAATTATAATATTGTATATTATAATTATATTATAATAAGGAGCGAAATCGGAGCGAATCTCGGTCGAAAATCGAATTCGCAACCCCCAAACTGACTATTTCACTTCCAACTAGCTCATCGAACAGTGGACCCAAAACGATTCTGTAACTTGTGAACCGGTGGAGATATCTAAATTAAATTTCACATGATCAAAGCTCAAGTGTTTTCGAGCTAAATTGGATGAGTACAGGCCCCTAGCGAGGCGACCATGACCAGAAACACTTAAAATTTGGATTTTAAGCATATTTTTAAAAAAATATTATTAATATTTGGACCTAAAAAAAATTCAACCAGCCGTTGTAAAAAGCGTGACTCGTTAAATAATTTTTTCTTCTTTAACCAACATATTAGGGTATACAGTCAATATTTTTTTTGTTAATTTTGTTAATTTACTCGCATTTATGTTAAGATTTATTTTGAAACCATTAAAAAATTCTATAGTCCTGAACCAATAAAATACTTTAGAAGTAAAAAAATATTAGCACCTTTTGAAAAATAACCCCAAAAATTTTAATTTTAAGTTCCATTTTCAGATTAATATATCTTTTTATAAGATAGATATATTTATATCATTCTTGCAGTAATATGTTACAGAATTATTTTAAAAAATTTAATCACTGTGCATCGTTTGTTTACTGTTTTTTTTTTATATTATTTTAGAAAATTTATTATTTCTTTATTTGTTATTATTTTTTTGAAAATGGATACTAAAAATTTGCCACTTTTTTTAATTGTTACATTTTTTGATAGTAGCACTTTTTTGAAAACACTTTTTTAAACAAAATGTGATACTTTTTTTATTCATTTTTTTTTTTTTCTAAATTGGTAAATTTTTTATAATGAAAAATATTAGTATTATTTTTTAATTGTTACTTTCTGATTACTATACTTTTTATTAAGTGCTTTTAAATACTTATAAATTGTTGTCTTTTTGATGATTAATAGTTATTAATAGGTTTTTAATTGGTATATCTGAAAATATTTTATTTTAAAAGTTATTGCTCTATTAAAAAATTTGTACTATTTTGTAAAATTTGTACTTTTATTGTATATTGGTACTTTTTTGTTTTTGGAAAATTCTAATATTATTATTTTGTAATCTTATTTTTCTTTTTAATACTGATCCTTTTTTTAATATTTTTATTTATAATTATTATAATTATAATTATAAAATTAAGATTTCTTTTTAATACTGATCTTTTTTATGTTTATTTATTTCTTATTATTTTTTTAATATTAGCACTTTTCCGTCCCAATTTATTGATGTGTGAGTGGAGAAAAAAACTCAGTTATTTAACTTACCTGTGTGGAGAAATCAAACCGACAAGTGGCAACACCAACAAACTTTCAGCAAACTTTTTGCACGTGCGTTTGTTTACATACAAAATGTGAATAAAAATACATAAAATTAAATTAAATAAAAAAATCTTTGATACCCTTCACCATATTACCATCTTACCGACATCATCTTACCATCTTACCGACAAATAATAAAATTTTCGCCTTAACGTATGCTTTCATATTTTCACATTTATAAATCGTCGTTACCTTCTTAATCTACCTTGTTACACACAAAGCATCGAAATTAAAAAAAAAGACTGCTAAATTTCCTACTATAGCAGAAAAATCAAAGCCCAAATTTTTAAATAGAAAAAAATATCCAGCATAACAAGGAAAACCATAGATTAACAACTAGATATTTATGTGAGAGAAAAAAATCTAATTCAATTGTCAGAAACCTAATTCATACAAAAACAAAATACATGTAGCCACATATATTTTGTTTTTGTATTTTCAAAAAAATAAGTAAATTTTTTGAAAATTTAGTATAGGGTGGCTCTCACATAAACTTCTAATTCTATTCTATGAAAAAAACACTGACTGGTGTGTAATATGTTTTCGGTAAAATTGTGCGAGCGCAACTACAGTACGAGGTTGTAGTTTTTATATTTGACATACAGGTTGAATACTGTTTTAGTATGTTGCCATAAATTGTAAACAAACGCCGCAATTTTTAGTATACAACATGAAAATATTGCAGCAGTTTGTAGTAGTATGGAATACGAAATGTTAAACAGTAAATATATTTTTTAATATGGCGTCTGTTAGTAGTTGATATTTATAATAAAAAAGACCTACTATAGTAGAAAAATTAAACCTTGTTTAAAATAAATATTTTTCTGTGTATTTATATTATTAACCAATTTTGTTTAGATTTTGGCCCATAACTCGGTTGTTTATAAACGAATTTGGTTGATTAAAAAAACCGAAATTTTATAAAAATATTTATGACCAACCTGCTCAATAGCGAAACCCGTAGCTTATATGGGAACTTAAAAAACTCTAAAAATGCGTTTTGGCCGATATCTGGGATATAATGGATCAATTAAAAAAAAAATGAAGAACAAAGATTTTGAATTTTTCGTGCAAAAACGCTAGTCACTAGCTTGTATAGGAGCCGAGAAAAGCCGACAACAAATACGATTTTTTGGGAGTATCTTCGGTTTTTTGCCGATATCTCAGTTATTTATCAACCGATTTTGCTCATTTTTATTAGCGATTTTCTAAGGAATATTTCCTACAATTTGATGTATAAAGCATATATATCCTGGGGCTTTCTAAAAACGGATTTCAACAGACAGACGGTCATCTTTATCAATAAGAATCCAGAATTTATATACTTTTTGGGGTCTTAGCTGAATATTGTAGAAATTACAAACGGAATGACAAACTTATGTATACCCTTTACACCTGTGGTGAAGGGTAAAAAATGTAAACAAACAATGAACAAAGCGGTAATAAATTTAATTTCCTTTATTTGCGGTCCACACGAGCCGTTTTCATGCTCGCACATTGAACAACATGTTGTGCGCACATGCATTTGGATAGTGTGGACCCAAGTTGTTCATGTTTTGTTCTTGTTCGCACAATTGTTCGAGCAACCATGTCTGCCATCAAACGTCATTTTGTATGCGGAAGAAGAGGCGCTGCATGTAAAAGTATCGAAGCGACACAGACGGCAAAAAAAAATTATGATTTGTTCGACAAATGTTCTGCCCACTGAAAAAAAAAAAAAATTAACAAAATTGTGTGTGTTGCTCTTGTGCGAACAAGAAAAAGGCTAGTCTGGATGTATCGTTAAAAAAATCTAGAATATGAGAAAAAACGGTTTTTAATAGTGGACAGTCCTAGGAATAGTTTAGATTTTATTGAAGAATTTCTATTTGGCGATATTTAAAAGTTTACTATGAAATATCTTTTAAGATCTGTCTTTTTCATAATTGACATCATATTTTTTGGTTCCTGGGTCTGTCCTGTATTGATATCTAATTTTTATATTTAAGATCATCGAAAAATTTAGTTTTTTTTTTATTTAAAATACCTAAAATTTTGTTCATTATTTGTTTAAATTTTTTTATATAAAAAACATACACGTGCAAAAAGTTTATTAGAGTTGCCACTTGTCGGTTTGTTTTCTTCACGGAGATAAATTAAAATTAATAAATTAATCTAACTGATATTTGTGGTAGTATGGTAGCCCCCTAAAAAATCCAACTGGAAAAATCCATGTGACAGTTATTTCTACAGGTGATTTGACAGCTGTTTTTGAATTTTTTTGTTTGCCTTTTAAACAATTTTTTCAAAATTATAAACATAAATTATTAAATTTGATTAACAATTAATAAGTAGTTTTATAAAAGTTTTTTTATATTAAATTATAACCATATTTTACCAGTATTTAACCAAGTGGCAACATTGTTTACATTCAAGTCAAATGTCAACAAAATTGAAAAGAAAAACCCGGAATTATTGTTGTTTTTTCGTTTTCCTCTTTTAACATTTATTTTGCTTTATGTGGTTTTATGCGCCGGTGCTTAAATACATTTCTTGCGCGTTTAACCAATTTAGTGTATTCCTAATGAATGTTCTGGAAGGGCAGCAAGCACTATTAAGATAAAAAAGTGAAAATTTTCTAGTGCGTATAATGCAAGTGTATGTGTGAATGTGTGTAACAGAAAAAAATTAAAATTTTCCATTTACAGTCAAAAGGATCAAAAATTCTTTTTCAATTTTCAATAATTCTTTTTTGGTTTTACTTAAAAATTTTGTGAATATATAGAAATTAAAAGAAACAATGGCTAAATAAATAATGAACGTTTTTGTTTATAAACTACCACCAGCAAATGTGCCAGAAGTTAAGTGTGAACATAAAGATTTGCAAGGGTATTTGGAACTAGAAGTGAGTCTCATAAATTTCATAACCACAACGAATATAAAAACTGAAACATTAATAAATAGTGGAAAAAACCTAGGAAATAAAAAAACTAAGAACAAGAAAATACTTGAACAACCAAATGAATGTAATTCGTATGACACACCTTTGAAAAATGTAATAATTAATAATATTAATAAAAATAGTGGATGTGTTAATGAAATTTCTAAAGAAATAAACGGGTCTAGTATACAGAGCAACGAAGTACAAGAAGAAAAAGGAATTTGTAAACGAAATTATAATATAAAAGCAGAAGAAGATATTATTGTACAAGTGAAAATTGTTTGGTGTGGGGAACGCGAAGAAGACGCTGCGAATATATCCATCAGCTGTAAAATTCAGCAGCAGCAAATAGAATATAACAAATTAAAAAGCAAAAGAAATTATAATCAACATCATTTAAACAGGCACCAGCGTCAACAGCATAAACAAGTCAAACGACAACATTTGCTATTGTCTGCCAATAATAAATTACGGTACCGTATTTGTACGAATAGCGCGCTATTCTTAGAATACTTAAATTCTTGCAAACCCATTGAAATTATAGTCACTCGTGCTAATAGTTGTAGCAATACGACAGACAGTTGTTTAACAACAGCCAAACCCCTGGGACAGGCACAATTGCGTTTGCCTTTGGTTTTGCTAAAGAAATTTAACCATAACATTGTCAAAGGTCAAAATTTCGTATATAAAACTAAAGTTTATACACTTTACCAACAAAATCCCGCAGAATTTGATAAATCCTTAGTAAAATCTGGTGAAATACAATTACGTTTCAAAATGTTATTTGCTCCAACGGCAGCCGCTTCTGCTACGGCTGTAGCAACCGCTCAGCATGGTAATGTTGTAATACATGATAAAAAACACCAACTTCATAATAACCATTGTCACCATCATCATCATAACTACCACCACAACAACAACCATCGTCACCATCATAATTTAGGTGGTAAAACCAACAAGGTGTCAGAAGATGTTCAAGGTATGTTTTTAACATTGATTTTTTATAAGTTTTTTTTGTCATTACTTTTTGTGTACATAGTGTTTTTTCTTGTTAATAAAGATTTATTTTTATTTACTTTTGTGTGTATAATTCTATTTTGTTTTGTTCTTTTTTTTTTGCTTATTTTTTTGCCGGTTAGTTTATTTTTTTACACAAAATTATGCAATACAAACTAATACAATAATAATTCCATTTATCAAATGTTCTTCTTTGTTCTATATTCGTTTATTTGTTTTGTTTTCTTTTCTTTTTGTTTTATATGCCAAATACATACACATGCACTGACAAGTAAATGAAAAATGTTCTCTTGTTTTTCTAAAAATGATCGTATAATGACAGAAAGTTAAAATGAATAATGCACTTGCTAAATCCAGGGTTTTCAGATTGATTAGCTCTCGTACCAAAAAGCCCTATCTCCTTAGGCTAAGGGCATATGTTTGGAATTTAGTACATATTATAATTTTTAAGTAAATCGTATGCAAAAAAAAAACCGATTTTTTTTTAAATTTATTTTTAGGTAACTGTATAAAGTGTATATTTTTTAAAGAATACTAATAAAAATAAACACATTTTTAAAATATAAATTTTCCATAAAAGTATTAAACTAGGACAAATGAAAACGAGGTCGAGTGCTTTATTCGGCTGTGCCAAATTTTATATTTATAAAAAATATCTTCTTTAAACAAAAACGAGAAAAAAAGATATAGTCGGTTAAGCACGACTATATGATATTGCATACGAATACAGAATATTATGTCGATACTTACATTTACATATATGAATTTATTCACTTTTGGGTGATTCCCGAAAGAGGGCCTTATATGAAAGCTATGGTAAGTTATGGACAAATCTTCCTAAAATTTGGAACTATCATTTAGATTTATATAAAACTTATTTGTGTCGAATATTATGTTAGTATCAAACATTTTAATGGGGATTTATGCCCTGAAAAGGGGTTTATATGGGAGCTTTGGTCAATTATGGACCGATCTTCTTGCAATTCGGCACACAGATTTAGTCTTATACGGAACTTATATTTATTTTATTTTTTTATTTATTTCAATTTACAGTAATATAAATAGCATTCTTAGGCCAATAAATATATATTACAAAGGTTTACCCCTGAATAAGGATATAATAGATGTTTGGACACCAATCCAAATATGTAAAATACAAAATAAAACAAATTCAAATTTTAGTAGAGACGTAGATCTCTTTTTATTTGTAATCAAATCTTTCCTCGTAGAAGGAACACCCTTTGAAAGTTTCAATTGTTTTATAATAAATTAATTGCACGTCGTGCTAACTCGCAAGACAATGTAATTAGCGTCTTTTTAGAAAGAAAAACTAATATTTGTTGACAAGCAAAATATATTTAAAGATTTACGCGGTATATTATATGTCAAAATACTTCCAGCGAGGTTGTATAAAAAAAAGGAATCTCTATTATATTCAAACGTTATAAAAAACGGCATAATTTGTTAAAGTAGAAGAAATAAAAACTATAAAAATTAATTTCACTCATATTCAATACTCCAATTCAAACGGCTCCCCAGCCAGAAAATATAATAATATACTAAAAAAGCATAAAGTTACATAGTCCCATAAGTAGTATAAAGATTAGCTATAGAGTAGCCAAATATCTCATACGTTTCAAACAAAATGCATTATTCGATTGAGTAAATAAACGAAGCTCAAGTGGCAAAAAATTCCAACCACGGGCAATCCTAACAAATTGTTATATTTAATGGATTTATGATCATTAAACCATTTTCCGAGAGGACATTTGTATGGTGGCTATGTGAAATAATGGACCGATCATTATCATAACAAGGTTTACATGGACAGACGGTCGGACGGACATCGTTAAATCGACTCAGGAAGTGATGTGGTGGTCTGATGTTTTTTTCTATGTATTAAAAACATCAGCACAAACGCATAATACACCAACCATCTATGGTGGTGTAGGGTATACATAGGTGGACTAGAATGAATTTGACGAGCTAAACTAGAATCTGCTTTCACTTTTTCTATCACGTGGCTTATTTTACTTGTACCATTACCAGCTTTGAAATAAAGATGATAAACTGAAGCATTTTTGATGTTTCATTTTTCAAAAGAAATTTTAGTAAAACCAAAATCTTCAATTTTGCCTGCATTTTTTCGGACACTAATTTCGAAATAACTGAAACTATTGAACGAAAAAAAAGTACATTAGAACGAAAGCCAATTTTACCACGAATATTTTAGTTATGATGGGCGAAAGATTAGACACGCCCATAAAACAATAAGATTCGTGTTAAGCATATCAAAATCCATCAAGTCGAACTATTCGTCTATGTAGGAGGAATTTTTTTTTTTGCCAACCGGTGTTATTTAAAAAGCCGAAGTATCCTTTTGGTTGATTATTTGCTGGTATATTATGGATAATTTCTAAATGATGCTATTTAGAGATATCACCCTCAATTTGTACCAATTATTATAGCAAGAACTAACTAAAATTGTATAATAGTAAAGATTCTCAAGTACTTAATTTATTTGGATGTGTCCAGCGATTTAGTATATGGTTATACGTTTCAAAATTTCAATTAGTGTAGTTTTGATACTAAAGATGTTGAGATATGTCATAGTATAATTATAAAGTACACTCGTAAGAACAGCTGTTTTAAAATTTTTTCATTGACATACCTCGCGGAACTGTCAAATTGTTTTGTAAAAAAATACCCACATTTAGGAAAAATTACCATTACAAAATTCACAAAAATTTATTTATTTTGTTTTTAAATTACTTTTCCATTTCGGAGGACATCAATGGAAAAGTGAAAAATAATTTCTTATTTGGCCTCGAAATTTTCATATGGCCATCACAAATTATGACCAACCTGGTCAAAGATACAAGAACTGTATTATATTTGAGTGTACTATATTATGTTGATTGATGAATGAATTATGTGATTCAATATGTGATTAAAGGAAGGACAAGGGAAATATATTCTCAACTTTGATACATCAGCGATTTTTACCAATGTTCGTTCTAGAGGAAATCGTGAATGTTATCGTATTTCAGTATTAGAGGGAAATTGCTTCTTATATTATTGTATTCAGTACATTTGAACATAACGTGTGACATTGCACCTGTTACAAATATTTGTCAGACCAATACCAATTTTAAATAGTGATGCCTTCACACAATGTGTGACCAGAAATGATAAGATTTGCGGTGCTCAAATGAGTAAATTTTTTGAAAATTTAGTATAGGGTGGCTCTCACATAAACTTCTAGTTCTATTCTATGACTACAATGATATAAAATTATGTATAATAAATTTTCATACAAGTATTTAAAATATTAAGTAATAAAAACACATATATTTAACACTTTCCCTTGTTTCAATTAATTAATATTTAAAAAGTTCCGTAAA
This sequence comes from Protophormia terraenovae, assembly GCA_951394005.1. Lineage (NCBI taxonomy): Eukaryota > Metazoa > Arthropoda > Insecta > Diptera > Calliphoridae > Protophormia > Protophormia terraenovae. Next base: position 21,603,075 of record OX596075.1, read on the forward strand.
AATTGTAATCTTGTTTTTGAACTCGATTTTTCGGATTTTCTTTTATTCTTATCTGATAAACTAAGATCGATACGGCAATCTACAACTTTTTCATTAAACTTAACGTCTCTTGAAATCTCAACTTTGTTTTCTTCAGCTATGTAGATTCTGTATCTTTCATCACCATCGTAACCAACAAGATATCCTTTTACTGCTTTTATGTCCATCTTCTTACGTTTTTGGCTAGGAATATGAACATAGCATGTTGATCCAATTATGCGCAAATGACGAATTCTTGGCTTTTTACCACACCATAATTCATAAGGACTAACTCCTGCAACTGAGGACTTTCCCGTTCTGTTTAAAATATAAATTGCATATTTAACAAATTCAGCCCATAAAGATTCTGGAAAAACTGTATTGGAATTTGAAAATTTAAATGTTCTTGCCATTTCTACAATTGTTCTATTTTCCCTTTCAGCACTACCATTTTGCTGAGGGGTATTATTTTGAAATTTGTTTAACAAACTTTTTTAAATTTTGAAAATGGAGTTTTGAAACAGTCTTAAAAAATTTCAAAATTTTTTAACAGATCATGGATTATTTTTTTATAGGGTTATAAAACGGGGGACTCCTACTCAACTTTGCTCCAAATTTTTTTTTTCTCATTCTACCAGGAATCCTCAGATTATAATCCCTAGAATCTATAATGTCTCCTTTGAAAGATCCTTTATTGTAAGAATTGCGCGGCTTTGGAACTATTTGCCTTTGGAACTTCGTCTTTTTTCTCACTCGAATAATGCCTTTCGTTTAAAACTTATATCTTTCCTCATTGAAGTATCATACTCACATATCAGATAACTTTAATTTCATCTAATTTACTCTCTTTTATTTATAGATTTTATTTATTTTCTTTTATACCTGTGTTTTATATTGGGATCAATTTGCTTTAACTTTATATTTATTGTAAATACTTTCTTGTTCAGGTATGGGAACCTATAAGTTACGATATGTTTGGGTTTAATTTATTTTTCATTGTAGTTATTATTTTTTTCTGTAAATTATTCAGGCTTATTATATTACTGTTAATGAATAAATAAATAAATAAATAAATAAAGGTATCTGCATTATCCTGCGGAAACAAAAACGTATTTTTCAGGAATTATGGTTCAAATTTAATTGAAAATTGCTTTTTATTTAAACTTATCAAACAATTAAAAATTTCGTTGTACTCTCCTTACACAAGTGTTCTAAAAAACTTTAATGGTCTGAGGAATTCGTAATAACTTTATCATTTTTTAATCGATTTTCTTTTGATAGATAATTATATTTAGATAACGATTTTTTAACATTTATTTGTGTGTTCCATTATGGTGTTATTGTGGGTTATAAACCGCCCAGATATTTGATGGTATTGGTTTGAGGTATATACCTCAATATTGTGTACGAATTCACTTGAATGTCTAAATTTCTTGGCTTTCTATTGCAGTGAATTTTGTTAGATTTTGAGGGTTGTGTTATCTGATTAGATTTCGTGGAAACTTGCTGTGAAAATATTAAAAAGTAATGGTGAAAGAGTGCTTCCCTGTGCTAGACCCATTGATGTGGTTCTATCAAAATCATTTACAGTGATTTTCCTGTGATATAAGTATGAGTAGGTCCAATTAATTGTGTATGAGTCTACACCCTTATATAAATTTATATTTATAAAAACAAAAAATATAAATTGAAAGCCAGATTTTCAAAATATTCACATTTTAAAATAACATTTTTAAATAAGATACAATTAAGGTAAAGGTTTTATAAGATTCGGCTCAACCAAATAAGATAAGTTAGAATATTAAATTGCAAACTTGTTTTATTAAACATCTTTTTAAACGTTCAGTAATCATTTACTTATATCAAAAAAAAAAATCCCTTTACAAATTAACAAGCAAATAAGATGTTTGTGTTTAGAAGAATAATTAGCAAGTTGTTGTAGAAATGTTTGCTAGTTTCTTATTAAAAATTATTTACAAATACATATAAAGTACATGCATATATACAGAATATTAATAAATTAATTAATTAAAACTTAGTTGCTTACAGCTAAGATATTTAAGTAAGTTTGTGAGAATAGAAATAAATTTGTCTGCTGTTAATAATGATTAAAAAAAAAAAAAAAAAACTTTAAGGTTTCACATAATAACACAAAATTGTTATTAGATTGAATAACTTTTAATATAACCCTCCTATATTCTATATTCATTGTACTATTTTGGAATTTTTTCTTTAAGTTTTTAGAATTGTTGCAATTCAACAGTTTCTTTGTAATATACTTATATACATTGTTGAAAATCAAAGGACTATAAATACATTTTTTTTAACTAAATACACTTAAATGATAACAATTTAATAGATGAAGTGCTTTTCGAAATATATTTTAAAACATCAAAGATCAGTTCAATTTTATAATATTTATTAATACTCATATTAATATGCGATTGATTCATTGTAATCGATTTTGTATTCAAAAGATTTATAGATTATTAAGCGTTTAAAGATCGTAAACGTTTTACACTTTATTGAAAAATTTTATTAAATTTTGTTCGAATAATTTTAATTGATTAAAAAGTTTTTAAATAAATAATATAACTTTAAATTATACATATTAAAGATAATAAAAGTCAGTTTTAACAAAGTTTCAATTTAAGTACGAAATTGATTTTTTTTTAACAAAATATAACAATATTTCTTTTATATATTTTACAAAAGTAAATAGTTTATTGAACTCATGTCTATTGCGTTTTATTCAATAATTTACAAAATTTTCATTTTATCTTTTGGCCAAACATACAAATTGATCTTTGTATTTTGGTACTATTTAAGTTTATATTTAGAATTTCGTTTTTTTTTTTCCTTTTTTTTTTTGTTTTCATTTGTATACAATTTATACATATTTTTTATCTAAATAGTTTGATATTTTGTGTTATTATTTTGTTTTCGTCATTCATTTTACTTATTTGCCAAACAGTCGAAAAACTTTCCATTGATTTTGTTTAACTGTGGAAATTAAAAGCAGAACACAAAACTAATTAATAAAGAAAAACGAGAAAAAATAAACTAAGAAACAAACAAAATAGAATAAAAAAAATAATAATTGCGAAAGCGTGCAAAGAGGAGAAGACCCTCTTAATGGTCTACAAATCACAGAAGACACACAGGCCCCATAAACTATAAATGATGTATGGTATATATATACGTATGTATATATTAAGCGTACTAAATACGTAGGTACACAAACCATAAGTGCTGAATTTATATATTTTTCTTGGAGCTGAATAAATTTAGATGTTCGAATAATGAGATTAAAATTATAGTTTTTTTGTTTTTAAAATTTTTGTTTATGTTTTAAAAAAACATGTCCCTACAGTGACATATATTTATATATGTACATATACTATATAAATAAAATAATACGAAAATGATTTGAAATCCTATATCTAGCTTAGAAGAAAAACTAATCACATTTAGTGAAATCTTTATCAGAACTTTCAAAGTAAAACTTTACAAATTTTGTTAAACAAATTACTGATGAACAGGGCAAGTTTTTATATGCACAAAAATAATTGAAATATGCGCTTGAAAAAGCAGGAAAAAATGGTATAATATGCACAGAAATATGCAAAAATAGCATGAATATGTTTATAAAAACCAACGAATTTATGCATTCTTATATATTAATGTGTAGAAAATATGCCCAAATATGCATTTTTTAACTTCAAATCTCAAAGAGATTTCGATGTTTATAAAAATATAACTATTTTAATTTTAAGTATCATATTTGACGCTTCCGAATTTTTTTCTTTACAATATTTGCAAAGTACTCAAAATACTAACAAAAAAAAATTTAGAAATCATTTGATTGAACTCCAGAAAATCACCAAAAAATTGTGTTTTTGTTAAGAAAACTAACTTTTGTATCCATTATATGCAAATTTATGCAAAGATTTAAAATATAAGCATTTTTTGCGAAATTCTTTTGAAATATGCAAATGCTTACTTTCCAAGCGAAAAGCTTGAAAAACTTGCCCTGCTGATGAATTTCATTTATTTTCATCCAGTGACAGTTTGACCTTTGACTGCATTTTTCTTTTTTAAGGAATGTATTTAAAAGCACCAAGTGTCTGCAGTAGTCAAAATCTTTAAAGAACTCAAAATGTCATTCTCAGACGATTTTTAAGATTTTTTATTATGAAGTTCTTTAAAGCAGAGCTAGGCAAATTGGCGCATTTCTCACCTACATGCTCTTACAGATTAACAAAATCTCATACGGAATGATGGACGTTAGCATCAGCTCCGATAATAACAGGAGTCCTCTTGAGGTTTTGCAGCTTTCACCGTTTCTCGGACCAGTTAGTTTGGTGGAAGGTCCTCATGGTCATGCGCCAAGTAGTAGAATAGAAGCCAAAAAGATATCTCTCCTGTTTCTAGTGCAGCTGTCACTGTGTGTGTGCATCACTATAATCTGAGAATATGAAGATTAATCACCTGTGCTGTTTGCAAACAAAAGTTTGTAGCCTTTTGCGCTGAGTCCAAGAATTTTGTCGTTGTTAGTCCGCGGTTCCTGGATTGTCCATTTTTTTTTGACAAAGTATAAGCGCATCAGACGCTGCTTTTGAGTGTTGGAGGTTAATTTGTATCAACTTCACCATCTTGATCATAGATGACAGTGACATCGACGTGCTCTGAATCTGAGTCCAGAAAAACGTCTTCGTCCTCCACTACTCTTACCTGAGTCTGATTGGGATGCCTCTGTGAAGTCCGAGAGCGCAGTGTCGTCAGCTACGTTTTCGTTTTTGGCGTCTTTACCTGGCGACTCCTCAAGCTTGATACTTGGTGTTTCGGTGTCATCACCTTGGTTAGATGCGCATTTTTATACTAAAGATTCCGTAGTATATACGACCTTGCTTCTGCCTTAGTGGTGCCAAGGACTCTTTATTAAGAATCACAACCATCTTTCTACTCGCACCTTCAGGAGCAGGGACCTTGACCTTCCAGTCACCGGTCGGTAAATCAAGGTTTCCAATTTGGATGTAGGCTAGATCGCGACTAATCTCGGTCTGTGAGGTATCTCACTTACCGGAACCAACTTGAGTCTCGCGCCAGGCTACAATTCCTCTAGGGACACATCTGCTAGCTGCAATAGAAATGTATATCGTTCACTAGTGCAGGCAAATAGTTTGATGTGGCCTTGAAACCAGCCAGTATCATCATTTTGGGGAGATGGACCGGGATTCTTCTTGAGAATCTTCCAGTACACCTCAAATAATTGTTGACAGATTCGATTTCTTTTCTCATGAGAGATGGCACGTCACTGACACTCCTATTATTAAGGCTCTAACAAGTGGGTTTCTTGCAACCTCACTGAATGGCCTATTCACAATCTTGGGGTTATTTTGAAGCGGACTTTTAGTATCTGGCTATTGTTTGACGTGGGGGAAGAGTCCTCACCCGATCTCTGCGTTTAGGCACTCCAATTGCATTGGAGTGCTCTAATAGCGTCTGTGCTATTAGAGAAGGTTAGCTCTTCTTGCTTAGCAATAGGGGCTCTGGCCCATATTAGGGAGGATTTCTCTACATTTGTAAGTTGGTTTTAAGGCTTGAATCCAAGCTTGTCGGCCAATAAAATAACAAAATTATTTTATTGTAACAAAATTAATCTTATTTTGTTTACGAACTTGGAAAAATCATCTTAGCATCGAGTTTTACTTGTGTAAAGCGATTTTTAACTAAATAATGACTAATAAGTGTTCTATTATTTGAAATTTTTACTGTTTATAATTTTATCTTTTGTTGGCAAACAATATACCCATACCGCATTGGTTTATCTAATCATTTATAATCATATCAGCCCATCCTAAAGTCTTAGGTAAACAAATTAAAATTTGAAATGTTTTCTGATTAAATATCATTAATTTTATTAAACTATTTTTTATATATTTATTTATTTATTTTTTTTGAAAATAAAGAAATAAAATAGACGATTGATTCATCCTTTTTAAAAAGAAATAATAAAAAAATTTTAGAAAATCAAATAAATAAGAAATATTTAAACATTTTACAAAATCGAAATCTCTTATTACATTTTCCATTAATGTATTATAAATTTGTATCCACATCTTCTTATTTACAATTAAAATTATGCCTCCATATAGAAATGGCAGTCATGTGTTTACCGGCTGATATTTTTTCTTTGTTTTGTTTTTGTTTTATTTGTTTTTTATATGGAAAGAAATCCAAAGAGTCAGTTAAAAAATAAAAGTGCTCGTATGAGCATAACTTTTTGCCATTGGCCTTCAAACATAGTTTTTTTTCTAAATAAACTCTTAGTTTTCGCGCTAAACTATTTGTAATGTAGCTAAAAGAGCAGATAATTAAATGTATTATTTCTTAAAAATTAATATTTATTTTATTTATTTTTTTTTTTCATTTATTTATTTTATATCGAGGGCTTATATTCAAAACGGACCACATGGAAAGCCCTAATTGTTCATGAGAACATAAAAACTGTTTATTTCCATAATTTTTCAACATTTTGCAATCCGTTCTTCTACAAGTTATTAATATTATGTTAGAAGACATTACACTGAAAAATAAATCTTTTAACCCCATTATTCGCGAAGTTATGGTAGATAGCCCGTTTTGTCTTAATTATTTTTAATGTATGATATAAAATGTTCATATAGCCCGTTTTGTTTATCGGAAATTATGGAAGTAAAATATGACATTTTTTGAAAAAAATTGACAATATATTAAATTTATGATATCACACCAATCAGGAGATAAAAAAAAAGAAAATTTTGTGGTGTGTTTACTAAAAAAACGGAAATGTGTTCAAAATTAAAATTATAAATTAAATTTTAGAAAAAAATTGCAAAAAAAATGTTAAACCACTTAAAATTGTATTAAATTGGATATCAACAAACAACTCAAATGTTATTAAAAACTTCAAAGATGATGTTTATTGCGCCTTTTATTAATTATAATTTTTTTAATAAACTGCTTTTGGTATCTAAGATATTTTGCTTATAATCACGAATTGCATTTCAATTTTTTCATTCCTGTCTTTAAATCTAGGGTATAGTGCTCTCACTCAGCTTCATAAAATGTTGATGGGTGTACCCGCGTATGATCTATAAGCATCTAAAAAAGGTTAAAAATGTAACTTCAATGGCTCTTTTCTTCAGACTGCATTGAGATAACAACATTTTTATGAGATATATTAAGATTCTAATTCAAAATGATTAAAAAAAGTTCAAATCGTAAAGAAAATTCTCATTATTTAAAGATTTTTATTTTTATATTACTTTGAAAATCAAATAAAAACTTGCAGATAGCCCGTGTTAGAATTAACTTTTGGCTCCAAAATTAACACAATATAAAAAAGAAAACTAGTCTGATGCAAAAAATAACAATTTTTGTAAATCTGCATGAGGCCCATTTTGAATATAAGCCATCGATATTTATAATTTATAGTTTTTCCCGGTGCGTTTCACTAAAGCTATTCACCTCAGAAAATTGCAACTTTGCAAGATTTAAATTTAAATTTTTAATTTATGTTTAATACATACAAGCTAATACACCATTTGGCTTTTAAAGTATTTATTAAAAAAATCGTATTCAAAAACTATTTACTGTCTATATTAACTAATAAACTGTTTTTTGTTTGTGTAGGTAACTATTTCCAGTTTCTCTCTTATTCTTATTGTCAGTAGTTAGAATAAATTATTCGTTAACTGTTTTATTCCATTATTATTTTTGATGTTCTAGGACATTTTTGAAGATAAATAAGTTTTTTATTTTGGAAAAACCTTTATTTTGCTTATGTAAATATACTTATGTATAAAAGAAATAATTTTATTATATTTTTGTTGGATGTAATTATACATATGTATCCGAATAACGAATATTCTGTTATAAAATCAGCATTACTATTTCATATTTTGTTTTGTTTACAAAATTTTTGTTGAAATTTTGAGAAAATTTAAATACAGTGGCTCACAGCTTATTTCAACCAGCACCTATTCAAATATTTAACTGACTGAGGCTCTCGAACCAAATAATATATACAGATTCTTTAAAAGCAAATTCATAGATAGAAAGGATCTAACATCAACTTAAAAAAAAAAAAAATCAAAAAAATTCTTTATAACTGACCTGCAATGATAAAAAAAAATCCATTGTGTTGCATAAATTTGCCTCACAGCTTATTTCAACCACATTATTAATAGAAACTTTATTTTGGTTTTACGCGTCAAATATCGCTTTTTTTTCTTGTTTGTACTTTGTTATTGTTTGTAGAACAATTTATAGTAACAACTTGACAGTCAACTTATTTACGTAAGTTAGTTTTTACAATGGGACGACGTACAACTATTGAGCAGCGAGAGTTAGTTTTAAACCTTTTTAAAAATGGTCATTCACGCCGGAAAATAGCAGAAATGGTATGTTTAAGTGACTCAACTGTGCAGAGCACTATGTCGCGCTTTGTACGTGAGAATAGAGTTCACGACAAAGGCCGAACTGCTCCAAACAAAATTTTTACCGCTGCGGATGAGCGTTATATTACCCGAAAAATAAAAGAAAATCCGAAGTTTTCGCTACCTAAACTTGCCGCTGAGATAAAGAATGAGTTAGGGAAATTTGTAGTGCAGAAACCATCCGTCGAGTACTACGAAACCATGACTTTAATGGTAGAGTTGCTCGCAAAAAGCCTTTTATAAGTAAAAAAAAAATCAACAAAGCAACTCAGTATTTGGCTTGCGCCAGACATACGACTGTCCGTCGGAGCCAAAAATGTTAAATTTGGACTCATCTGCAAATATGACTTGGTTCCAAAAGTTTAAGTCCTTATTAATGTGCTCCTTTGCAAATGTAAGTCGGCTTTGTTGATTTTTTGTTTTGTTAAAAACTAACTTACGTAAATAAGTTGACTGTCAAGTTGTTACTATAAATTGTTCTACAAACAAGAAAAAAAAGCGATATTTGACGCGTAAAACCAAAATAAAGTTTCTATTAATAATGTGGTTGAAATAAGCTGTGAGGCAAATTTATGCAACACAATGGATTTTTTTATCATTGCAGGTCAGTTATAAAGAATTTTTTGATTTTTTTTTTTTAAACTTGATGTTAGATTTTTTCTATCTATGAATTTGCTTTTAAAGAATCTGTATATATTATTTGGTTCGAGAGCCTCAGTCAGTTAAATATTTGAATAGGTGCTGGTTGAAATAAGCTGTGAGCCACTGTATTTTAATAATTTTTTCTGTTAAAATGCATAATAAGACGTATATGTATTAACGTACTATTTGGAATTACGTGTAAACAGCAAACAATGAAAGTGTTGAACATATGCAATTGTGGCGAACATTGGGTTGACATGCCAGCAGACGGAATGTTGATATTTTAATCCAGAAGTACCAGAATATACTTTTTCTTTTGTTTATGATTTAATACAATATATTTTAAAATATGTATATAGTTTAAAAATAATTACAGAAAATATTATCCTGTCCCGGAATTCATTTAATACTTTTTTAAATTTTTGAAATTCGAAACATCCGGACATTAAAAAAATATGGCGTTTTTGTCAAAAATTGACTAATGTATAAAAAAAATTTTTCTTAAAAAATCTAACAGAAATAATTTTAAAGTAGCCTTAAAGTAGGGTCGAAACAATAATAAAATATTTAAAGTAAACAATGGTTTACCAAAGGTATAGTAAGCAAATCATCGTCTTTGGATACAACTTTAAGGAATTTTGCTTAACAATGGTTAGTAATGCTGTGTTAAGTTTTTTTAATACATCTGTAACAATTTAGTTCATTTGAAGCCCTGGACAAAAAATATGAATTTGCATATTTTTAGTTGCCCTGTTAATGACAGTTTAAACCAGCTAATATTAAACGTTTATTTTTTTCATTTTAGTCATTTAACTACTTTAAATAAAAATTTATTTAAAGTATAAATAAATTTTTATTTAAAGTAGTTAAATAATATTAGAAACTTAACTAAACCAAGTTTGATTAAAATGGTTTAAAACTTTTAGAAATTCTTTACATTCCTTTAAATTCCGGCTTGAAACTAGTTGGCGTTAGTGAAATTATTTATATATTTTATTTCATTTTAAGCTACAGTTAAAAGTAAATTTCAAATTCAAAAGGGAATTTGTTGCTTTTATGCAAATTTTGTTTGTTTGTTTTCCTATTATTTTTTATTTCTGTATTTGCTTTTGCCATCCAAATGTCGGGGAGTAGGTACTCATCATCATTCGTATATACAAACATACAATAAAAAATGTATATGCTAAATGTTATGTATATTTACTCATGTATGAATATTAAAGAATCGATAAGATTTGTATATATAAAAAAAACATATACAAAAAGAACCTTGATATGACTCTATAGGCAAAATATATTATTTTTTTTACTTATTTATTTGCTACCAGGCGCATTATAATTAATATTGATTATATATACGATTTTTTCACTGTTTTTCTATTTAGTTTTCTTAATTATTTCTGTGATCATAAGTATAGCTACAGAAATAATATATAATATGTTTATATATTTTTAGATAAGGAAGGAACTATAGGATATAAATTAATATTAAATTGATGAAAATTTTGCACTTCAAAGATTTATTAATTTTTATATAAAATTGGAAGTTCTAATAGAAGAAGCATTACGGGAAACATCGATTTTAAAATAACTGGTCAAAACTGTTTTTTTACGTTTTCTAAATTTGTTTTATTGACCTTTAAGGTTCCATGCAAAGTAGGAGCATTCAGTTAGTAAAAGATAATTAATTAAAATTTCGAAATTATTTGATTGAATTTAACCCTTAATTTGAATGTGAACTGTAGAATAATATAAATGCTATCATTTAAAGAAGTATAATTGATAAAGAATTAGATTTAATCATTAAAAGGAGAATTAGTATTAATTCTATTATATTTATTAAAATTTACTATCGAAACTCTTTTATATCCCAAATGCAAACTTTTATTGTAATATCTTATATAAAATGTATTTATATTTATTTAGTATTATTATTTATTTATGCAAGGTATTAAAAATTCTGCTAAATTTAAAAAAAAATAAATAAATAAAAATAAATCGTTCAACGGCACCAATTAAGGAAGTAAAATTTCTCATAAATCAATGTGTTTATAAAATTCTGCAAAGTATTTTTATTAAAGAGATCTGTTTTTTTTTTTAAATTCTCTTAAAATTTATAATTAAACAGAGCAAATTTAATTCTCTTTAATTAACTTAAGTTTAAATGAATTATCAACATTAAAAAGATAATGCAGAAACCATAGTGAAATTATAAAGTGGCCGAACATTTACAAAAACAACAATTGCTTGTATTTTGTAAGGGGAAATAAAATAATCGGATCGTTGTCTGGTACTTATTTGTGAAATTCGGCTCTTTTAGGGATAATGCAGGTGAAAACTGTATTTTGCTATTTTTTTTTTTTTTTTGATACCCTATCTATCTTTTAAAATAAAATGTACATCAAATTAGTACCTTATCGAAAATTGGAAAATACAGGTTTGGTACTTTTTGAGAATTCGAACGTTTAAGGGGTAAAAATCGTACCTGATTTTGGTACTTTTTACACAAAATATTTTTTTCTTTTTACTGACACATATATATAAATATTTTAACATTAGATCCCAGTACAATTTAGAAATTTATTGGAATAAAATAAAGAGTATAAAATAAAGAGTACCAAAAAAGTATTCAAATTCAATAATGAACTTAAAAAATTAACTTAAATACATACAGTGCTGTGCAATATAATAATATACTTATTTTTATTTGGTAAATATTTTCCATTATGAATGATATTTAAATTTATTTTTTATTTATTTAAGAACTGTACTAAAAGACTTTGACTTATGACTTTATTTAAATAAAAAATAAAAAAAAATCATTTTCCTATGATTCAAAATAAACTTATTCAATATTTCTTAAACAAATATATATTTTTTTCATTAAAGACTAAAACAAATTAAATATTCTACTAATATTGAATATTATAATAATAATAATTTAATAATAATAAAGTTAATTCAATAACCTGAATGACCGCTATTATTGTTTAAAATGCACTGAACTCTTCTGGGCATTGATTCTATAAATGTTTGGCATTTTTCTATAGAAAATTTTTAACATCTTTCCAAAGTTGATTTTTATTCCGAAATGTCTTCTCATCTAGACCTCTCTTCAGTTCAACCCAAAGGTTCTCAATAGGATTTAGATCCGGTGACTGTGAAGGCCATTCTAAAACAGATACATTGTTAACACTCAGCCAAGATTTAACAAATTTTGAGGAGTGCTTAGGATCATTGTCCTGTTGTAAAGTCCATTCTGGTGACATATTGTTCTCCACATAGGGTAGCATAATATCCTTCAAAATATCAAGGTACATTTCTTGGTTCATTATTTTTGTAATCTAATAAAGAGGTCCAACACTATGCCAACAAAATTCACCCCACACCATTATACTTCCTCCGCCGTGTTTTACATTTTTTTTTGTATAACGATCATCTAGTTCCTTTCCATTTGGTCATCTAACATTTCTGCGACGATCTGACCCGAACAAGTTAATTTTTGTCTCGTCGTTCCATAAAATGTTCTTAAAATTATCAACTTCACTATTTTTAATTTTTGTAACGAATTTTTTTCTAGCTGCTTAGTTTTTTGAGCTTAAAAATGGTAACTTCCTGGCGATTCTACTTGGCAAACCTTTCACTAAAAGTTTTCGTCGGACTGTTGAAGCACTAATTATGTTACCTATTTCTTCAGAAACGGCTTTTGAAGATAGAAATGGCTGCTTCTTCACTAGAAGAGCTATCTGTGAATCCTGGTAGCGGTTATTTTGCAAGGTCTACCACGTGTTTCTTTTTGATGGCTTCCACTTGCTCGCTTTTCTTACGAAATTATGAGACCTTCCAAGCAATTCTGAAATAAAATAAAGTGTTTTTCCTTGGTCACGTAATTATTTCACTATTCGCCTTTCTTAAGGAGTGCTATGTACATTACGACCCATCATTTCGTAAAAATAATATTGTTTTATAATATTTTTTCAACAATAATATTTCATTTACCTTACATTTAATTATTTTCAGAAAATTTATCCAAATTATAAGGTAAATTAAAACAAGAGCGGGACTTTATGGTCGTTTTTCGTTCTTCCAATGGTACTTTTGAATTTTCTAATATATTGAACATACAAATATGAAATTTAAAATATATGGTCCTAAGTGAATAAGAATATAGAAAAGTATATTACTTTTTTGATCTTCTAATAGTGCTTTTTGAATTTTCTTAAATATTGAACCTGGATATATGAAATTAAAGATATAAGGTCCTAAGTCAATGAAAATGGTACTTTGTGGTACTTTTCGTTATTATTATATTACTATTTGAATTTTTTATATAAATAATTAACTTTCAAACGTGAAATTAAAGATTTAAAGACAGAACACCAATATTAAAACTGTTCCCACGGGAAATAGGAATCATAGTTGAATTTTACGGGTTTCTTCACTTTTAGTATTTCATTTTGTTTTTTTTTTCTAAATAAAAAGGCTACCAAGTTTTTATCTGGTCTATGTAGAAGTACTGCAAGATCTGCTTATATGCTCTCTATATAAAAGTGAACCTGTGTTTGTCAGTTTTTGCTTTTATTTTATTTCAATACAATGGGGTAGCAAAGCGCACTGTGTTTTAAAAATAAAACAATTTATCAGCTCTTAATTATTTTTCTTATTGTATCAATTAATAAATTAATCAAAATAATAATAAAAACAATTGATAAATTGAATATAATTTTTTTTTTATAAAGTTGAGTTTCAATCAATAATGTAATGAAATATATATTATTCTTAATTAAAATTCAATTTGAATTACGAAAGAAAACATATTCAATTATTTTATTAATTTAACCTATGAAAAAGATTGTATATTCAATTATTCAATTTATCACTTATTTTTATTTATATTTGATTAACTTATGAATTTTAATTAATTGAATAGTAGATACAATTAAAATGGTAATTGGAATTATTTTTATTTTTTATAAATCGTTTAATAGAAAACATATTTTTTTCTGTGTACAAAAATGTTGCCGACTACAATTGAAATTTAAAAAAAAATAATAATAATAATAATAAATAAAATAAAAATCTGATAAAAGAATATTTTTTCCTACGTTTTTACCATTTCATTCGATTATTTGTTATACAGTCCTTAAGAATAAAAAGTATTTTAAAACTCAGTCTCTCCATCATATATTTTATAATATTAACTTAACTGCAATTTGAAGTTCTAATAGAGACTTTAAATGAAATATTCCATTACATATTTAAGCGCCAAAATTTTGAGCATAATTTGAAGAGTAAGAAATTAATAAAAATAAAACAAAGTGTTAAATCAAATATAGTACATATATTGTTTGCTAAAATGATTCTTTCCGTTGTCCATGTTATCAATGAAAATCTTACTTTTTTTTTTTTTGTTCATTTCTAAATGCAAAATTATTACGAAATCATAAAAAAAAAAAATTTTACTATATAAAAACATTTTATTTTTCATGTTGACTTAGGGTCAAATATTTTTTAAAAGATTATGATTAATATTTGTCTGACTATTTTAATTAGAGTAAAGTTTCCCGGGAGCAGGGCCTTTTGATGTTTATGATGTATTTTTAATGGAATTAATTTAAAAATGTAGAATTTAAATATCATATTATTAAAGAAAAGAAAAATAGTTTACATAGCATAGCATAGAACTAATACTTTAAGCTACATTTTAATTTATAGTCTGTTCTATAATTGTATTTTACGCTATTAGTTTAGGCTATAAATTATTCTATAGTCTGGCTAATAGTTAAGGCTATAATCAAATATATAGACTGGCTAATAATTTAGGCTGTAGTCAATATCCCGGCTATAGTCAAATATTTTATATCTAATACGTCAATATCCCGGCTATAGTCAAATATTTTATATCTAATACGTTAGGCTATAAACTAGTCTATAATCTGGCTAATTGTAAAGGCTATAGAATAGTCTATAGTCTGGTCAATAGTAAAGGCTATGGAATAGTCTACAATCTGGCAATATAGAATATTCTATAGTCTAGCCATTAGTTTAGGCTATAGTCTATAGTCTAGCTTATACATTATGCTATAGATTTGCCTTTAGTCTGGTTAATAGTTTAGGCTATAGACTAGTCTATAGTCTGGTCAATTGTAAAGGCTATAGACTAGTCTATAGTCTGGTCAATAGTAAAGGCTATATAATAGTCTACAATCTGGCTAATAGTTTGAGCTATAAACTAATTTAATATGGCTAATACTTTAGGCTATAGTCTTATTCCAGCTTATAGTCGTAGTCTATATTCTGGCTAATAGTTTAGGCTATAGTCTGGCTAATAGTGTATGCTATAGACTAGTTTAATAGTCTTGACTAGTCTAGCTATAATCTGGCTAGTAGATTAGACTATAGAGTAGTCTATAGTCTGCCTAGTAGATTAGACTATACAGTAGTCTATAATCTGGCAATTGATTATGCTATAGTCTATGTTATAATACTGTCTATAATCGAGCATCAACCCTAGTCTTTAATCGGATTTATAGTCCAATTTATAGTTAAATCAGGCTATATACTAGAGTCCAGACTATAAACTATAGTCCAGATTATAAACTAAAGTTAAGATGATAGACTATAATTCAGGCTATATGCTATAGTCCACACTATAAACTATAGTCCATACTATAAACTATAGTTCAGGCTATAGACAATAATCCAGACTATAGACATAAATCCCAACTATTAACAATAGTCCAGACTATAAAGTATAGTCAGACAATATTCTATAGTCTGGACTATAGAAAATAGTCGAGACTATTGACTATAGTCGTGACTATAACCAATAGTCCAAGCTATTGACTAAAGTGTCTATTATAGACTATAGTCGAGGATATAGACTACAGTCCAGACTAGAAAATATAGTCAGACTATAGACTACAGTCCAGACTATAAACTATAATCAGATTATATTGTATAGTAGAGACTATTAACTATAGTCGATACTATTGACTATAGTCGAGACTTTACATTATAGTCCTGATTATAACCAATAGTCCAGGCTATTGACTAAGTGTGGATTATAGACTATAGTCCAGACTATAAACTATAGTCCAGAATGTAAACTATAGTTCAGGCTATACACAATAGTATAGAATAGAATATTCCAGGATATTGATAGACATTATTTTGGATCATAGTCTTTGATCTATAGTCTAGTCTGTATTTTAGTCCATATTGTAGAACTACTATAGCCTTGACTATATTTTTTAAAAATATCCGTAAATGCAATGTCAATTTAACAAAAAAAAAATTTTCCATTCAAATATTAAAAACAGGCGTTTAATGCACAAAGGAAACACATACGTAATAAGAAAAACAACCACCAGCGGTCAAATGTTGCTAAGACAAGGTTGTCTATTAAACACACGCTAACGGGGTCTTTGACTAGGGAAATAAATTAGTAATTACGTTGACAATTTAAATTTAATATCAGTTATAAAATTGTTAAAATAATTTAATACTAAGCAGACTCTGAACCTCCTCTTACTATCTATTTCATAAAGGCTTGAATTAAAAAAAATCCCATTATGTATAGATATAGTAGCTTTGTACTAAAAATATAATGTAGTGCACGATGTTTTTCCTTATCATTTAAATAAAATCTCTATTACTAAAATTTCAGTTAAGTTGTGCTTAATTTGTAATTTAAAAAAATGTATGAATAAACTGCTGTGACTTAAGCTCAGATAATAAAATTGATTTTTGTTTGTTTTATTACTAACCAACCGAAACCAAATGAGCCGAGTAACTAGAAGAGATAATATTATAAATATAATATATAATAATTCAGATGTTAGGCGGAAAAAGTAGGGAACTATTTTATTCAAATATATAATACACGATTTATAGATTAAAATACGAGAAAAAGCGATCAACGACATGAGTAAATTGTATGAATGAGTTCGGTGGCAAAGAAATTGAAATTGTCTATATGTATAGAGATCTTTTAGCATAAGATGATTGTTTTGGTGTATACTTTGCACAGAACAGACGTGCTTTCTTAGAATATTTTTGTAGCGGGTAAGAAGGACATATTTTTTTGTAAGCCAAAAACAATAAAGAAAAGAATTAATTGCATTTTTTTTATGAAAATAATTAAAATAATTTATTAATTTTATTTTGCAATTTTGTATTTAATTTTAGGTGACATCCCTAAACGTTTAACTTCACAGACAAAATCCGAAGAGATTGTGGAAGCCATGAAGAAATTAGATGCTAAATTGGTGGCCTATTTGGCTGGGGAAACTGAAATTACTTCAAAACTTACCAACTGTGAAGAAGAAAACGAAGTCAATTTAAATTTGGAAAATCATAGTTTATCCAATAATTTAGAGGACTTGTTGCCTGCTACAAAATTGAACATCTTCAAATCGATTAACAGCATTAAATTAGAAATGGAAGCATTAACTTTGCAACCTGAAGGTACTAAATATATGCATCTTTTGCAAAATGAAATTGAACCCATTTTCACTGTGGAATGTCAATTGTCTAATGAACTAATTAAGTTAGTACCACGTCATGACATGTTCCATATTATGCAATTCGAATCGGAGAAATTCCAAAGTCTAACCCAATGTACCCGTTTTGGCCAAAAGGCTGAACGCACCGTTAAACTGGACCTCAATGAAGAGTTAAGTGATGAAAATGCCAATGAAACTGAACTGGATTTCGGTCGTATACATTTCACTGTATGGTGGCGTGAACCTGGTACTTGTCTCAATGAATTACTAGGTATGGGTGTTTTAGAATTAAAAGATCTTTATGATGCCTCACTGCTGGAACAGTGTAAACGCATTGAAATACAAAGACGTGGTAAACATTTAGCCTGTCTATACTTTAAAATAATACTACAACGTGAAGATGCCCTAAAAACATCATCAACAACCATACAAATGAAACGTGGATTGTTTTTGCCAAAACAAATTTCTTCGGATAGTGATAGCGAGAAAACCCCAGCAACTGATAAGAATAAATCGGCCACTGGTCAGCAACAGTTAGCAGCACAAGCAAATACTGCCGCCACCACAAATAGTAACATTAATGTTGCTAACGACAAAGGTGAATATGCTGAGAATTACTTGTATCTAAAACATACCAAAATACAATGACTAAGATTTAAATTATCGTTAAACTTTTACTCTGCTATAACTATAATTATTGTTTTTGATAAAATCAATGAAAATTCTATTATAATTTCTCATCTTGGTATTAAAATGGTTTTTACAAAATCGTTTGTATTGCTTTTAAATTTAAGTTTACTAAATTGGTTAATGACATGGATTCTAATAAATATTGTTTGTATTGCAAACGACAACACAAACAACCAAAAAAACAAATTAAAAAATATGTTTTTTCTTTTTAAATCTTTTATTTTTCATTATAATCATTTCCTTTCTGTTTTAAAATTTCATCATCATTTTCATTTCATTGCAAAAAAAAGCACAAATCAGATTAATTGGATTCTTTTTTTTTTTTGCCTTCAATTAATTTGTTTTATTTTTTTTTCCTCCTAGACCAATGAGAAAAAATTTATTATCTCATTTTGTTTTACTTTAGATTTTTGTTTTTACAAGTAGATTTATTGTTTTATTTTTACAATTTAAAATATGGTCGAATATTTATTATCTGTAACAAAGAATTCAATAGAATTTTTCAATTCAAATTTCATTTTGAAAATAAGCAAACAAAATTGACTTGAATTATTATAAATGGATTTATTGTTGTATTTTTTGAAATATTTAACAGTCCATAAATGAAACATATGTATGCACTCTTCATTATCATCATCTATTCATTTATTTAGCTTTTCTTAATAAGAGAATCATTTTTATTTTACCAATTTGAAATAGGAAATCTTTAATCAAATCTTTTAATTTATTATATATGTACATATGTATGTATGTACTTGTATTTAATTAGCTAATCTTCTATATAATTTTATTTGATTCATCATCTATTTAATAGGTACAGTTGTTATTAAAACAATTTATTTTAGAAATCAAATTTTTGAAGACAATATGCACAGTGTTATTAAAGAAAACTAATAATTTAATGGTAAACAATATTTAAGGCACAATATTTCCAGCCAAATTATATGGAAAAGGGAATTAAATTTGTTCTAGTAGATTTCTTAGATTTCCTAAAATATATATTAGAGTTCTCTGAAGGCACACATTTGCGTACATTTTTCTGTTAAAAGTGTCATTTGTTAGGTATGAAAGATTGCCCCTAAGCTACCTGATTTTCATTACAAACCCAATCAGATTACTAAGCCCTTTGCCGGTAACCTCCTTCTGCGCTGAAGCCGTGGACAATGACAGAGTATATGTTCCACTGTTTCTAGCTCCTCAACATCCTACAGAAATCTGACGTGCCACTGTCCCACTTACTAATCATTTTCCCAATCAAGGAGTAACCAGTAATTATACCTATAATGACTCTAGACTTCCCCGATTCATATTCTGAAGATGTTTTTAATATTCCAGTTTTAGGCTAGACCATAACGCTCTAAATACTCTGCAGTCCATTCTATTCTCAATGGAAGTAACCTGAAATAATATTGAATTTTTTAAACATTAGAAGCTGAAGCCGTGCCCCATAATTGAATAGAATTATGGCTTTAGAATTGTGTTGTAAAGCAATAATTTACAGTCTAAACTCAGCTTAGAATTTCTTCCAATGAGCCAGTTAATCTCAAGAGCTTTCAACTTCATTTGGGTTAACTTTGCTTCAATGTGCGTTTTCCATGTAAGGCGTCGATAAATTTGGGGTAAACACATTCTTTAGATGACTAACTAATAGATTCCCCTCTTCGCTGTCATTTCTTGCCCAGCCTCCATTTGTATTATGTAGGTTTGCTTAAAACTGGTCTTTTTAAATTTTTTGTAGCACGCCATAATGAGTAATTTGAATACGGTGTTGCATCTAGGTTTTCCAAATATTTAGTAAATGATTCAGTTTTTCGATACTCTAGAAGCTTATTCATCTTAGTTTCGACTTGAGTTGAGGGGATCTATGGAGTTGCTTCTCTCTTCGAACTATTCTTTTTTCAGTCAAGAGCCGTTCGACATCAACAGAACAAATTCTATTGTATCTGTTTTATCAGGGGGTTAGGGTAGAATGTTCACCAGCAAGTTTTAAACTTTTTTTGAAAATAATTGAGAGAAAGAAATCGATTTCTTCTGTTGTTTTCTGTGCAGTGAGTGCTAATATATTTTCTATATTTCAACCAGTTAATTCTTGTGTTTGATATTGCTAAATTACCAGGAGGGGATACAATTTCTCGGAGGTTAAATAGAATAACAAAATTGGGTGAATGATCTGAAGATAATTCCAATTAAGATTCCACTTGAATAAGTTCCAATGAAAAATTTTTTACAACTGCAAAATCGATGACATCCGGTATTTTATTTGGATCATTAAGCCAATATGAAGGTTCTCCACTCGAAATTACATTCAATCCCATTTTAGAAATTGTATCAAACAAAACACGACCTATCGGGTTAGTCAGTTGTGATCCCCAGAATGTATGCTTAGCATTATAATCGCCAGGAAACAGAGTGATTTATTATAAGTTTCATATTGTTTTCCCGATATTGAAAATCTAGGGGTATATCGATGAAATCACTAAGTTTCGATGAATATCTTCAAGGCAGATTGTAGTAGCTTGAAGGTATTCTTCGCAAAAATCACACATTAAGTAGTATTTAATACGAGTTTTTATCAAAATAGCCGAGCCTCCACATGATTTACCTCTGGGGTCTTTAGTGTCATAAAAATCATATCCATTCATATTAAATAAGCTTCTTGAAGTCAAATGAGTTTCTGAGATTAACATGGTATCAACTTGATGGTTTTTAAGAAAATATTTAAGTTCATTCTTGTGTTGGCGAGTACCGTTTGCGTTCCAAAAACATATTTTTA
Source organism: Protophormia terraenovae (assembly GCA_951394005.1). Taxonomy (NCBI): domain Eukaryota; kingdom Metazoa; phylum Arthropoda; class Insecta; order Diptera; family Calliphoridae; genus Protophormia; species Protophormia terraenovae. The sequence goes on from OX596075.1 coordinate 21,624,188, forward strand.
GGCAGCTCATGGCTTGTTTAGTAGAGCCTACAATAACAATGATTGCATCTTGAACATTTCCTGCATCATATTGGTCATTGAGTTTGTAAAATTATTTACTTTTTGGGGCAAACAAAATTGAGAAAGTTATTCCAGATAAAATCAAGTAAGTTCTACAGTTTTTTTTAATTTTTAAAAGCAAAATCTTTTTTCAAAGTAGTTTAAAAAGAAACAAGTAACAAAAGAATAACAGATTAGGGGGATACATTTATTCAGGAATCTACCCAAACAGTTTTTTTGAGCAAAACTAAAATTTTTTTTCCAATAAACACTGGAAAATATACGATTTATGATGTCCTCATTTATAATTTATTAAGGCTATTATGTTATAGGTCTTGAGCGGCAGGATAATAATTCCACAATTCTTAAATAGGATTATTCGGAATTTTGCTTATAAAATCCAAATACAGAATAATCTAGATTTATCAATATTAGCTATTGTTATTCTATTTAAATCCATATCCGCACAAATTAATAAAATTTGTAAATATGATGAAATTAAAAATGCCTAAAATCAATTCGATTTTATTATTGTACCACCTAAAAGTATGCAATGTTTTTTGAAAACATTTAATAGAATAAATTGTCCATGTAAAAAAAAAAAAAAAATACCATGTATTGCTTCATGTTGAACGATGTATTATTATTATTTTTCAAATGGATGTTATTATAATATTTAAGAACTTCTTAAACAAATTTACCTTAACTTACTACTTTTAAAACTAAATTATTATTTCATTAATAGTTACATTTAAAGTTTTTCATTGGCAGATCTTTCATATCAAATAGAGCTTTCTGTTAATTTTATTAAACAAATTAAGTTATTTTTTTCAACATCAATTTAATATATTTTTTATTTATTTTTTTTTTTTAATTTTCCAGCCTCTGCACAAAATAACAATGTTAAATTTGAAACCACAAATTTTGATGATGAAACCTCTAAGATACGTTTACTTAAAGGTTTTATAAGTGCCAATGAAACACGTAACTTGGAGAAGTCTCTGCAAACACAAACATTTTTAATATGTCGACGTTTTTGGTTGGATGAACCGGCCACAGCCAAAGCAGATGGAACTTGCAAATTTAATTATCAAGAAGTAACAAAATAAATTTCAAATTAAGAAAAGAATATATAAATTTAACAATGTATTTTACTCTAGCAATTTTCTGTTATAAACGATGAAAAGTTTTTACAACGTGTAGACAAACAGTATTTACATTTAGAACTGTGGCAGCGTATGAGTTGTGATGATGGCAATGGTAATCCACAAGAAAATGCTCAACCAGTGGGTATGGTACGCATGCCTTTGCATCAATTTTTTATAGCCTACAGAGACGCTGCTATAACTAATCATTTATGCAAAGGAAAGGTTAGTTTGTAGGAATAAAAAATACATTTTAAATTTATATTAATTTGCAATTAAAATTATTTTTTAGCTGCCTGTCATATCTATAGATGCTTGGGCTCCTATTGTTAACTGTCAAACTGGTTTAAATGTAGGTGAAATTAAATGTCTACTAGCGGTAGGCAGTGATGAACAAATTAAAAATCTTAAAGAATCTAGAGGCTTCATAAGTACATCTACTACTTCTTCAAGTTTATTAGAAGATAAGGAATTTATAACCAAATTACAACCTTTACAAATACCAACCACTTCTAAGTCGAATTTAATGGCCAAACAAGCAGTTTCTCCTGCTCCGGCACCTTTATCAGCAGCAAAAATTAAAAAAACTTCAGATCTTTTGGATATGTTACAAAAAGTTCTTATGACTTCTCCCTCCACGGCGGCTGATTGTCAACCAGCTAGAGCTCCTCCGCCGGCAGCATTGGCTGAAACTAAACCAACTACTATAGCTGCTGCTTTATCACCCTTAAAACCTTCGAATGTTAAACTTTTTAAATTTTCATTAGAAATCCAAAGAGCTCAAGGTTTACCATTAAATCCTGCTTCCAAAGCTAAGAAGGGTTATTCCAAACGTAATGCTTCAAAACGTTTTCCTCCCAATGAAGCTCCAAGTTGTTATGTTACATTCCAAGCTGAGGAGGGTCAATATCCAACTTATAAATCACATGAGGGCATGGTATTTGCTACAAATATTGTGGAGAAATCGACACAGCCTCAGTGGCAGCAACGTTTTCGTTTGGCTGCTTCTATTGATTATTTGAAAGTGGTAAGCGTGAAAGTGAAAAATATAAATTTTAAATTAGCTTGAGTGATACTTATCACTATACTATCGAGGAATTAAATATAAGAAATTAAAGTTTGCAAAAGAAACAAAAATGTAGCTTTTTAAAGAATAAATATTGAACTAAATTTAGACTTCATAGTTTGAAGTTAAAATTTTACTGCAGAAATCTACGATAGAAGTTGAAAATTTATTTCATAAATAATAATGATTCAATATATAAAATTGTATGCCATTTGCACTTCTGATTAAAATGTGGCCTTTATTCTGTATTTAATCTTCTTATGTATTCTATTCAGAAATAATATACTGGTGCACTTTTCAAGCTGAATACAAAATTTACCATAAATTAAAATTGAATAAATTTTACAAAAAATCAAAATTGCATTCAAAATTTAAAATTTCATTAAAAAATCAAAATTTCACCAAAAATTAAGAAAAAAAAAAATCGAAAATTAAAAATTAAAAAAATAATTAAATTAAAATTTTACCAAAGATAAAAAACTTAATAAAAAAATTCGAAATTTTACGAAAAAATTGAATTTTCGGCAATCTCAAAAATTAAAAATTTCACAAATAATTGTAAATTTCACAAAAAATTAAAAGTTTTACAAAACATTCTACATTTTTCACCATGAGTCCAAAAAAATACATATTAAACAAAAATCAAAAAATTCACTAAAAAAATAAAATAATTTCGCAAAAAAAAAAAATTTAACAAAAACCCGAAATTTTTGCCGAAAAATTAAAATTTTATAAAAAATCAAAAGTTTTACTAAAAAATTCACAAAAAATCGAAAGTCGAATTTTCACTAAAAAACAATCAAAATTTTACCAAAGATCCGAAAATTTTATTAAAATATCGGAATTTCACAAAATTTTTACCGAGGAACCTTTTTTACAAAAAATCAAGGTTGGAAACCGAAACGAATAACGGTAACGGTATCGATATTCAATGAATTCTTATCTTTGTGAAACAGTTTTTTGGATATCAGTTTCGAAACGTCTTTTCCGAAAGCGTTTGTGGTAATTTAAATGTGACTTCAAATGGTATAAAATTGTTTTTAGCTTCAAAAGGATGGCCCATCAACATTATTGAAAATAATAAAATAATATTTTCGAAAAATTTCAACTTCCTATGATGATTGGAACATGATTATTGAAAATAATTGAAAATAATAAAATAATATTCTCGAAAAATTTCAACTTCCTATGATGATTGGAACATGATGCTATATGGTCTGACATAACTATCTTTTTTCTCTTAACTTTCATGTTTTTTTTTTTTTTTTTCAAATTTTTAGAGATTAATTCTGGATGTATTTCATGTAATATTTATAGAATTGTTATATCGTATATTTGAAATGCTTACAATATCCTTTTAGTTTTTTTCTTGATGCTTCTTAGTGCTGACATGATGTTTATTTGAATCATACCTAAGATTCATCCTATATAAGTAACTCAAAGAATAATAAATTTATATAATAGTTCCCAGATTTAGCACATTATTCGTTAAAAAATTCAAAACTATATTCGTTTGTTAAAATTCATGAAGTTTTGTTTCGTTTAATTGCAAGATGTAACTTTCTGAAGGAAATTTTTCGATCTTTTGGAGAAACCAAAATTAAGGAGAGAATCTTCATAGAAGCAAATAACCGGCAGTTAACTAAGAACATATTAATTTCATATGATAAATAATTGAGAGAATATTTTACGTTAAAATTCATATCTTACGATAATGCATATTTTGGGTTCGCACTAAAATCTCTTTAAAAATATATTTATTGCAAACGATATAACAAAGAAACAAACAATAAGTCCTTTTTAAAACAAAATTCTATAAATATTACATGAAATGATCTTATCATTAAAAACAATTTTATCTTTCTTATTTCCTCAAGTAAATTATATAAGCAATTGTTCTTACAATAAAAAAGTTGTATTTTTAAAATACCGTACAGAGGCAAACGGTATTTGAATACCGGTATTTTTAACAAAATAATAATTTCGGTATCGGTATCAGTTACGGTAAACAATTTTAAACGTTATTTAATCTGTATCGGTATGTATAACGGTATCGTTTTCCAACCTTACAAAAAATATGAAAATTCACTAAAAATCTGAAAATTTACAAACAAAAATTAAAAATACAAATTTTAACAAAGATCCAATTTTAATAAAAAAGATCTAAATTTCACAAAAATTTTAAAATTTACCGGAAAAATTTTTACAAAAAAAAAAAAAAAAATCTAAATTTCACCATAAATCCGAAGATTCACTAAAAATCTAAATTTCATCAAAAATTTTCTAAAATAATGAAAATTTCACAAAAAATTTAAATTTTATCAAAAATCTCAAATTTCACCAAAAGTTCAAAATTTTGCAAAATCAATTTTCATCATCTTCAGAAAAGATAACGCTATCTATTTGCTAAAATTTACTTTATAAAGAATCCCAAATAAAGCTTAAGTTAAAATTTTTAGAAGTCCAGATTAAAGTTGTATTTTTATTTAACACGACCTACAATTGAAGTTTAAATTTTACTCTATAAAGACCCACATTTGAAGCAAACATTTGATGTTGTAAAGTCTCCGGATTGTTGTTGTTAAAATTTGATCTTATAAAGACTGGCTACTGAAACTGAAATTTGACTAGAGAAATTCTACTAAAACTAAAGTTTGACTTAAAAAACTGACAATTTAATCAAACATTAGATCATAGAATAGAACTAGAAGTTTATGTGAGAGCTACCCTATACTAAATTTTAAAAAAAATTACTCATTTTTTGAAAATACAAAAACAAAATATATGTGACTACGTATATTTTGTTGTATGAATTAGGTTTTTGACATTTGAATTAGGTTTTTTCTCTCACATAAATATCTAGTTGTTAATCTATGCATTAGATTTTGTAATGAACAATTTTTACTTTGTAAATGAAGATAAGTTGTTCTTTTTAAAAATTAAAGCTAAAAAAAAACTACATTTAAAGTCAAACTTTTACTCTGAAAAGATCAAAAATTTATGTAAAAATTTGATCTTATAAAGACTTATAATTGGAACCAAAGTTTGCCTTTATAAAGACACAAGATTGATGCTACAATTTGATTTTATAAACTGATAGGTTAGGTTAGGTTAAGTGGGCAGCTATCCAAACAGTCATAGGACAGCTCACGTGGGTCCAGTTTGGTCCCGTTGTGATACCCTAATGGATCATATGGTAAAGCTCATATGTCCGGAACTACGTTCGAATCGAACCAACCTGACGCATGTATAAAGGAGTTGATCGCTCTGATATCAGTATCAGATAGATCAGATAGTACATGCACAATCGGACTGCCGAGTATAGCAGTCCTCGTTTCCGAGAGAGTCGGACAGTGACATAGGAAGTGCTCCACTGTCTCCTCCTCCTCTTCATCAAGGCAACTCCTACAGAAGTCGTTAAAAGGGAGCCCTAATCTCCTAGCATGCGCACCAGCAATCCAGTGCCCTGTAACAACGGATATCAAAATACGTAACCGATGCCTTGGTAGTCCCAAAATGAGATTTGAACGAGGTTCATCATATTGGGGCCATATTTGCCTCGAGATTGTGCATATGGACAGATTTGACCATCTATCCTGTGCAATCCTCGATAGATTCCGCAGTATTATAGATCTGCAGGAGGAGAGCGGTACTCCGACCAGTTGATCCACTTCTTCGTGTCGAAGAAGGGAACCATTTTTGGCCAGTTCGTCCGCAGTAATGTTACCCGGGGAATTGGAATGACCCCTAACCCAGACAAGCTCCAGGTTTGAATGTCTCGCCATCTCGTTTAGAGATATCCGGCATTCATGTACCAGCCTGGATGTCGAAAAGACACCCGAGAGCGATTTGATCGCAGCTTGACTGTCCGTACAAATCCGGATATTCACACTGAATACCCTGTAGTACATCAACCAGTTCACCGCTCTTTTTATGGCCGAGATTTCTGCTTGAAGAATACTGCAGTGATCCGGCAATCTAAAGGAAATACTTTTCCTATAATCGGGAATAAAGACACCCCCTCCTACCCCATCAGCAGATTTGGATCCATCAGTGTAGACCTCCACTGTGCTGTCACTCAGTACAGGATCAGTCGAGATTGACACTGAGAAGCCTCTGTCAAGAAAAGGTATAGGAGTGCAATAGTCAATATTGCGAGGAATGTCATCAAATAATCCCAAAACGGTTGCATGACCGTATTCTCTGTCAGTCCATGCACCTGTAATTCTGAGCCTAGTCGCCGACATGATGGCGATCTGTTTGGCCATTAGGTCCACCGGTAGCCAGTTCATTAGAACGAATAGGGCTTTAGATGGGGTTGTACGCATCGCGCCTGTGATGAGCAGCGCCGAACTACGCAGAATCCTTTCAAAGATTCCGAAAAAGGTGGATTTCTCCATAGCCTTCCACCATACTAACGCTCCATACATAAGTATGGGCTTTATCACCATGTCGAAGAGCCATTTTGTATTCCTAGGATTTATTCCCCAAGATTTCCCAATGGCTTTCCTACACATGTATAGGGCGATTCCGGCCTTTGAGGCCCTTGCCTTTGTGTTCTGGAGCCAGGATAGTTTAGAATCCAGTATAATCCCTAGATACTTTGCACTATCCGACACCTTCAATTCAACACCATTTAGGCGTGGTAATGGGAAAGATGGAATTTTGTATCTTCTGGAGAAGAGAACGAGTTCCGTTTTTCCTGGATTCACACTGAGGCCACTGGTTGTGCTCCATGCACTAAGTAGGCCCAGAGCAGTTTGCAGGCGTTGTGACATAGTATCCAGATATTTCCCAGATACAGCCACCGCGACATCGTCCGCATAAGCGACAGTCCTAAACTTCAGAGAATCTAGTTCCCTGAGTAGTGGGTTCACGGCGATATTCCAAAGAAGAGGAGATAGAACTCCTCCTTGCGGAGTACCCCTATTTGCTACCCTGTATATGGTAGATGCTCCCATATTGGAAATTATAACCCTATTGGTTAGTAGTCTCCATATGAGGCTAATCAATGACTGATTGATGTTCAGTCCTATAAGAGACGATTTTATAGCCTCCGGAGTCACATTATTAAAAGCCCCCTCTATGTCTAAGAACTGGTAACACTATGAAACAAATTTTGGGTCATCAAAAATTGTCTCAATGATTCAATGCGAAATGAATATACATTCATTCATCAGATTAGTTAAATCTCCAAAGGGTTTTGCAAAGATATTTCGAATTTCGATTTTATGGACTCCTGAACTTCGGATATTTTGGAGCACTTTTTTCATTATGTGTATAAATAGAAAAAAGTATTTAAATCAGTAAATATCAATATATTTATTAGTTCATTTTGTTTAACAGAGAACAAGGCTTCTATAAGATATTATGTAAGGATTTTGTTAAATGTTCCTCCCTTTTTACGCCCACTTTTCATAACAAAATTTTATACAATATATGAGTACTCACATTATTTAACACATACACAAGGAATAGAAAATGTATGTTCAAAATTTAAGTATAAAAATATCAACGATTAAAAAAAATTGTATAAAGACTTAACATTTAAAGCAAATATTTAATTTCCTAAAGACAACATTTGTCTTTATAAAGAAAAATCTTGAAATTTATTCAAAACTATTGAAGTCAAAAATTTACTTTATAAACACTAACAAATTACATTTTCAAATGAACAAATTTGACTTTATAAATGTCAAACTTCAAGCTAAGGTTAAAATGGTTAGAGTATATTTTGAATTAAAGACCAACAATTAGGTATAAATTTGGACTTAAAAGGTCAAAGTTCTAGCTAAAATTGAACTGTAAAAAGACCTATGATTTGAGTCGAAATTAGGTTTATAAAACGCTACAATTAAAACAAAAATTTTACTTTAGAATCCCATAAAATTAAAGCTAAATTTTATCTTTATAAAGGCCAAAAATTGTATCTTAAATTGGACCTATGATTAAAACAAAAGCTTATAAAAATTAATACTGCAACTTATAAAACTGTATAACATTTTCTATTAAACCTAAATTAGACTCTTATAATGTTCAATATGGACGATTCTGCAATAATTTATTTTTCTATCGTTAAATTTTTTAGCCCCAAAAACTCTTCATTTTAAAAGTATTGAAAAAATCTTCACTTGACATGGCCCAAGGTCGTAATCAACCTACCCCTATGGAGGATGCCATCATAGGATTAACTGCTCTGGATCTAAGTGCATTTGTAAGAGGTCTACACATTGCTGGTACATTTAATATAGTCGATTTTAATGGACGCATTAATGGCCAGTTAATGGTGCGTTGCCAACCTTTAGAAGATATACCGCCTATAATATGCTCGAACACTCAAACAACAACCACAGCTAATACAGCTTCTACTTCCGCTGGATCCTCAGTAGATTCTGTAATCGATCAATTTGAACAAACTTTAGATTTAACGCATTTAAATCTGGGACAAGCCATTAAACGAAAATTTACCGAACTTGAAGGTATATCACAACGTTTAAGAGCTCGTCTAGGAGATGTTACCGGTAGTGAACTGCCCAAAGATTTCGATTTACAAGCCCTTAATAACTGGCAACCAATGGATAATGATGAAGCTAATGATGAGGAGTTTGATGAATTTGAGCATGATCTCAATACACCGCCCATAAGCGAAGAAGAAGTGGCTGCTAAAGAATTAGAAAAGAAAGCAAAAGGCGAACAAGGGAAATCTGAAAGTGTTACAGATGAGAAAAATGAATAGTGTTTGTGGTTACGACATACCTTTGTTGTTTGTCATCTCTGCACCTTAATTATGCTTGTTTTGCCCTTTATAACCACCACCTCCTTACACTATCAATATTTTATAACCAAACCCTATTCATAGCACCTATGTATCTTTAAACGCTTAAATATTCAACAAAACGAGTTGCAATTATTATGACACAAACAAAAAAAGACTCGTCTTATTATGATTTCCTAATCTTCCTAAAATTTTAGTTTTTTATTAATAATTTAGTGCTTAAGTATATGATATGTGGATACAAATTTTATAGTCAACTGTAATGTAATGAATTTAATTCGAAAAAGTGATTTAATTGTTATGAAAAAAAATTAATAAGATTTTGTTTTAATTATTTTTTTTAAAAGAACAATTTCTCAGTTATAATTTTAGAACTTTAAATAATATATAGTTTTTTATTATTATTTTTACTATTTTATTATTTTAGCTAAGCTTTTTATAAACATTTGTTTATATATTTTTTTTAGTTTAAGTATGGTACTTAATTTAAATACAACATACTTATTATTCAAATATTTTAGTCACTAGTATTATAATCGAAAAAGAAAAACAAACGTATAAAGTATTTGTATTACTTTTTAAAAATTGGTAAAAGTAATATATTAAAACAATTAATGGATTATTTAAAACATTTATGCACTGAATGAATTATTCAAAAATTAATGTTACATTATGAATTTCTAAAGAAATAAAGATGAAAAATAAAAGAAAAACTTTCAATGTTAAAGAAAAATTTATTTTAATCCTGAAGAAATTAAATATAATAGATTATTAAAGGTAAAATTAGAAATTTAAATTAGAAGATACAAATTACTGCCATTAAAGCTGAAATTGGTCCCTGAATAATAATAATAATCTATAAAGGTCTACGGAGGTATATAATATTGGTCTTTATAAAAGCCTTCAATTGAAGCTAAAATAGACTATATAAAAATCTTAAATTGAAGTCAGAATTAAACTTTGTTAAGACCAATAATCAAAGGTTAAATCATACTATTAAATTTTAAATAGAAGTACAAAAATAACTCTAAAAAATTACGATCCAGTCTTTAAAATATACTTGTAACAAAGGTTCGATTCAAGTTTAAATAGAGCTCTTAAATAAATTACATTCGAAACAAAATTATGACTATAAAAAACTACTACTTAAGATTCTAAAACTAACCACGATTAATGTTTCAATAGAGCTTTTAAAGAAATAATCTTCAAGGCAAAACTATTACTATAAAATAACTATGATTTAAGTTCAATTAGGACTCTAAAATAAACTATGATTAAGTTAAAAATAATACTCAAAAATTAACTTCGTTCAAGGCTAAATTTTGATTCTATAAAAACTAGCTTCAATGGGACTCATAAATTAACTACGAATGATACTCAAATAGGACTTCAAAAAGAAGTTTGATTGAAGTTCAACTAGAACACTAAAATTAAATTGAGACTAAAATAAACTACGATTAAAGTTCAAATAATGCTGTAAAAAGAAATACGTTCAAGGCAAAATATTGACTCTATAATAAACTACTAATGAAACTCAAATTGGAACTTTATTGGAGTTCAAATACTGCTCAACAATAAACTTGAATTGAAACTCCAATTTGACTCTAAATATTTGACCAAAATGACGTAATCATTATTTAATGGGAAAATATATTTTACTTACCATTAATCATAGCCGACATTTTACCGAATATTGTTTGACAATTTTTCCCTTACAAAACATTTGTAAAATCAAATAACGGCAAACCAAATTCGTGGTTACTCGAATTTGGTTAAATATTTGACAAATGTGATCATAGCGTAATAATAAAAATTAATAAAATATTCTGTGATCAATAGTCAAATATGTCTCTAAAAATAAGAAAACAAAAGTTCAAGAAGGGTTCTAAAAATAACTTGAAATGATACTCAAATATAACTAAAATAAACTACGATTAAAGTTTAAATAATGCTCTAAAAAGAGCTTCGTTCAATACTAAATTTTTACTCTTTAAAAACTACATATGTAAAAATTCGAAAAAGACTATATATAACAACAAATCAAACTGAAGTAGGACTCCATAATAAACTACGAATGAGACTCAAATATGACTGTAAAAATAAACTTTATTGGAGTTCAAATAGGACTTAACAACTACATAAGTGAAAATCAAATCATACTTTAAAAGAACTAAGATTGGGTCTAAAATAGGTATATATAAAATGACTATGATAGAATCTAAAGTAGAGAAATTGCAAACATATATGGCTGAAGCTTAAATTGGACATAAGGATCTATAATTGAATCTTCAAAAGGACTCGAAAGATAAAATCCATTCAGTTCAAGCCAAATTAAAAAAAAAAATCTACAATTAAAATGCAAAATGAAATATGACACTAAAAAGAACTGCTATTTAACTTTAAATAAAATCTAAAAGGAAATTTCATTAAAGTTAAAATTGGATTTCTTAACGACCTTCTATTGAAAATCAAATAGGAAACTAAAATGAATTAGAACTAGGCCTAAAATTCTTAAAGTATTACAAATATAACTTAAAAAAGACCAGCAACTAAAGCTCAAATTGAACTTGAAAATTCAACGATTGTAAATAAAAAAAATACTTCTTCAACTCAAAAGATATATATCTACAAATTAAATCAGAAATAGAAATCTTAAAATAGTTATTAATAAGAACTAAATTACAAACAAGACTCCCATTGAAACTAAAAGTGCTCTTGGAAGAACTGTGTTAAAGAAATACGAATTGAGTTTAAAAAACACCAGCAACTGAAGTGTGACGGCTACCTTCGTCGCCTTGTGTCATATATACAATTATTAATTATTTTGTTTGAAAGTTTACTTGTTTTGGTTATAATTTAAATTTAACAGCATTTTTCTTCCCTTTATGTTATTCATAATACTTGACATACAAATATTATAAAGTACACACGGGGGCGTTAACATCATTAGTTATTAAAATGTAGAGTTGTATCTTTATTTCACCAACTAGAACTATATTACAGTGCACTATACAAAAACAAAATAAGAACAATGTTAACGAATGTCACTACTGGCACGTGCAATTTTCATTAACATAGTCATTACGTGTTTGACAGTTAACGTCAATAGTGGTGTGCTTGTGCAACTTTACACCAGCGGTGTAAAACTCTTAGAGTTTCATTTTTAATCTTAAAATGATTAAGTAAAATAAAAGGAAGAAGGTAACTATAGGAAAATATGATTTAATCTTTACATAGACTATGTGTATGCACATTATTTATAGAAAACAATTAAAAAAAATAATAATTAAAAAACAGCTTAAATTAGTACCATCGGAAAATTATAAGTATTAAGTAAATTCCTACGCAGAAAAAAAAAATTGTACATAAAAATAAAAAAAAAAAATTATTTCCTTGATTTTAGCTCATAACATTTAAGAACATTTTCTTAAATATTAAAAATCTTTCTATATGAATCAAAAGTCAATAAAACTTAATCAAATTGTTTACAGTTTATTTGACATTTTAATTTCTAAAAAAAAAATATTGCCTTTTATTGCTAACTATATTTATTTAGCATTTGCGTTGGAATCTAATTAAAATAAATCAAAATTAAAGAAATTTTTCTTAAATATCTAAAAATTTTTATTAAGAACAATTGTTTTGAATATATGTATGTACTCCTTTTTTTTTTTTTGGTGCAACAATTAAATTAGTATACTTTTATTAAAAACTGAAAAATATTAAAACATTAAAGTATTTATTTTCTTTTTCTCGTAAAAATACATAAAATACAGAAATTTTCTTTATCCATATTGTTTTAAATATTGTTTGAATTATATGTGCATATACTAAAAAAAAAAATATTGCAAGTTGTAAAGATAAAAAAAATTACTATGTCGTATTTTATTCTTAACCAAATACAATAAAATTATAAAAGTTAAACAATACATTAAAAGAAGAAAAATATTTATTGTGTTATAAAAAAATGAGATTTGGTTATGAATATTATCTACAATGAATAAAGGTAAATGTATTAATAATTGTATGACACACTTTAGGTAAGGTCGAAGCCATCTATGAGTGAGAAGAGGAGACTCTTAATAATTAAGTCATCTACCCATACAAAACATAGTCAACAACCACATGACAAAACTGTTATTATAGAAAGCTTTTACTTCAGCACTGTGGGATGTATTAAAGAAAATGAGGTAACAATTTGAAAAAGGAAAACGAATACAAAAACATAAGGAAATCCGTTATAAACAGGTAACCTTATTAGATATTTCATTTACGTTGACTACGACCTACCTTCGACCTTTTTTTTTTTTTTTTTTTTTTTCTTTTTAATATACTTAAAAAAAATATTAACACTAAAAGAATGTATATATATAATTAATTCAACTAACATAATTAAAGTTCAAATTCAAACTTAGTCAATTTAAAATTAAATAACTAGTCAAATAGGATTATATATTAAAACTTAAACAAAATGTTAAAAAAAAGAGAATTTATATTAAACTAAAATTAATATTACATTGAAATGTATAAAAAAAAAAAGACAAAAACAAAGCAAAACAAATTTCTTAAATTCTAACTAAAATATGCTAAGTTAAAACTAATTAAAAAAAAATTAATTAAAAATAAAATATTTTTGATCAAAATTAATCTAATTCGATTAAATATAAAATATGTTAATTAAAATTAATCCCATTTAATTAAATATAAAATATTTTAATTAAAATTTATCGAATTTAATTAAAAATAAAAGTTTTTAAGTTAAATTAAAAATTAACTTAAATAAATAAAAAAATTACAATGAAGTTAAATAAACTAAAAATAAAATATTTTAAATTTAATATAAAATAAATTAAATATTTAAAAATAAAATTAATTTAAAATAAATTAAAATATTTTAGATAAGATTAATTGAAAGTAAAATATTTTGAAACGAATTTAACATAAATTAAAAGGATTTTGAAATAAAATAAAATTATCTTAAATTAATTAAGTCTAGAATAAAAGATTTTAAATCAAATAATTTAAAATTAATAAAATATTTTGAATAAATTTAAATTAGTTAAATATATATATACTTAAAAAAATTAATTTACATTTAATAAATATACTTAAAATTAAAATTATTTGAAAATAAAATAGATTTATATTAATTATTCAAATAAAATTATTCTTAATAACTAAAGATAATTAAAAATCATTTAAATTATTTTTAATAATAATTAAATAAATTATAAATAATAAAAAAAAAATGTTTTTAATAAAAATAATTGAAAACAAATTAAAATTAATTTAAATGATAATAAATTAAAAATTATTAACTAAATTAATTTTAATGAAAATAAATTAAAATAAAAAAAATAATTAATTGAAAATAAATTAAAATATTTAAAAAAATAAAATAATATAAAAATAAATAAAATTATAAAAAAAATATTAAAAACAAATAAAATTAATTATTATGAAATTAAAATTAATCAACAAATTAATTATAAATTAATGAAATTAATGGTAATAAAAATTGAACTAAATTAAGAATAATTTAAAATAATTCAAAATTATTTTTAAAAAGATATAAATAAATAAATAAATAAATAAATAAATAAATAAATAAATAAATAAATAAATAAATAAATAAATAAATAAATAAATAAATAAATAAATAAATAAATAAAAAATAAATAAATAAATAAATAAATAAATAAATAAATAAATAAATAAATAAATAAATAAATAAATAAATAAATAAATAAATAAATAAATAAATAAATAAATAAATAAATAAATAAATAAATAAATAAATAAATAAATAAATAAATAAATAAATAAATAAATAAATAAATAAATAAATAAATAAATAAATAAATAAATAAATAAATAAATAAATAAAATAAAAATAATTTAATAATTTCATATTATTTTCTTAGCCATTAGAGTTTATTATTAATTTTTTTTATTATTATATATTTATTTGGTTTAAACTAAAATATATTTATAATTTACAAATTTTTTTACATTTAATATTTCGTTATTAAATAATAATTTTGATTGTTACGTTATTTATTATTATTTTGGATTTTTTTACTAGTTAATTTCGATTATTAAAAAAATTTTAATATTTAAATAAAACTATTTTTTTTTATAACGTTATGTTTAATATAAGAAAAAAGTAATGTAATTTTTATTTTAAAGGTTGGAATTGAGAGAGAAAGAGTGGTAAAGTTTTTTTTAGGGACATTATTAAAATTTTTTTACAGGCGCGAAATAATGTCACGGTTGACTGTAAGATGTCATAAAGGGGTGGGAAGTCTGTCCAGGACACTGTCATCTAGTCCTGAGAATTCGGTCCTTGATTATGCCAAAACGTGAAGATTGCTATCTTCAAATGTCCGTCTGTCTGTATTAGGGTTACCATAGCGTTAATTGTCTTGTTTATTGTTTCATGTTTATTGCTTGATTCAACATTATATTTCCAATAGACACGATTTAGTTATTGTGATGGCCTTAAGGTGGAAACGAACCCCCCATTTCCGGCGAGCTACATGCCGCAGCCAACAGCCAGCGTGCCGCACCATCCACCGTCAAGCAAGAGGTATCCTAAAACATCACAAAATGGCGCCCAACGTGGGGCCCGAGGGAGTTTACAACAACCTTTGGCTTCCAACAACAGCATTAAAAAAATGCAAGTCCCAGCATTTAGTTTCGTTAGAAGATGACGTATGTCCCGGAAGGTAACTAGATTACCATGCCTGTGTTGCGACGTCATCAGACAATAAAACTGAATACTGGAGAGTTAAGTGGGTTCGATTCGAATCAAATCCAATACAGAAAGCATGATCCGTCGGCTACATAGCTATGAGTTCATTTGTTTCTGTATTTGGATGAGAGGAGATGAGAATCCACGAGACTAAAATTTTTGTTTGTAAATGTTCTGTGTTCTGTCCTAAGTCAATTTGATTATAGTAAATTATAATTCCACAACTTCACACAAATTTCGTTAAAGAAACATTTTTTTTGGCATAATTTAAAATTAACTGTTTTTGTTCCGGACAAAAACAATACAAATTTTAGAATTCAAAATTTTGAAAATTCTAACTCAAACTTCTAAATAAATTTAGATGATTTACGTGAGTGTAGGGTATCATAGAAAATTGATGAATATCAGGATCGGGTTATTTTTGTTTCAATCACAATTTTTTTTATAATTTAGTTCTCTTTCCAACCTAAAACCATTTATATTAAGTATTGAATACCCCAATTATATATTAGATGTAATAACACTAAGAATAACATTAACTACATATAAACATTGTATTATCTAACATACTTATCTAAAACTATTTTCAATTCTTCTAACAAATATAACTACATGTTGAAAAGAAAAAAAGATAATCTGATATTTAGTTCTAATTAAGATTCAATAACAGTTATTGAAACTTCAAAGACATATTTTAAAATAAATTGCGTTTTGACAATAAAATTATCCAATCTCGGACGGTAGTGTCGTTTACTACATTTTGATGTACAGTAAAAATATTTAGTTTAAATATAAGATTACATACATGTAAATTTTTTTTGTTAACTTTGAGTCTAACACGATTGCATAGTAGATTATAAAGTTAGGCCTTTGTTTGATCGGATGATATGAAAAATCTTAGTTACATCTTCGGTTACCATTATGGAAAGAGTCAGTTAATATTCGACTATGTTCTCCCAAATCTTTTCGCTCCACAGGCTTAGCGAAAAGAATTGGCTTTGTGACGGCTACCTTCGTCGCCTTGTGTCATATATACAATTATTAATTATTTTGTTTGAAAGTTTACTTGTTTTGGTTATAATTTAAATTTAACAGCATTTTTCTTCCCTTTATGTTATTCATAATACTTGACATACAAATATTATAAAGTACACACGGGGGCGTTAACATCATTAGTTATTAAAATGTAGAGTTGTATCTTTATTTCACCAACTAGAACTATATTACAGTGCACTATACAAAAACAAAATAAGAACAATGTTAACGAATGTCACTACTGGCACGTGCAATTTTCATTAACATAGTCATTACGTGTTTGACAGTTAACGTCAATAGTGGTGTGCTTGTGCAACTTTACACCAGCGGTGTAAAACTCTTAGAGTTTCATTTTTAATCTTAAAATGATTAAGTAAAATAAAAGGAAGAAGGTAACTATAGGAAAATATGATTTAATCTTTACATAGACTATGTGTATGCACATTATTTATAGAAAACAATTAAAAAAAATAATAATTAAAAAACAGCTTAAATTAGTACCATCGGAAAATTATAAGTATTAAGTAAATTCCTACGCAGAAAAAAAAAATTGTACATAAAAATAAAAAAAAAAAATTATTTCCTTGATTTTAGCTCATAACATTTAAGAACATTTTCTTAAATATTAAAAATCTTTCTATATGAATCAAAAGTCAATAAAACTTAATCAAATTGTTTACAGTTTATTTGACATTTTAATTTCTAAAAAAAAAATATTGCCTTTTATTGCTAACTATATTTATTTAGCATTTGCGTTGGAATCTAATTAAAATAAATCAAAATTAAAGAAATTTTTCTTAAATATCTAAAAATTTTTATTAAGAACAATTGTTTTGAATATATGTATGTACTCCTTTTTTTTTTTTTGGTGCAACAATTAAATTAGTATACTTTTATTAAAAACTGAAAAATATTAAAACATTAAAGTATTTATTTTCTTTTTCTCGTAAAAATACATAAAATACAGAAATTTTCTTTATCCATATTGTTTTAAATATTGTTTGAATTATATGTGCATATACTAAAAAAAAAAATATTGCAAGTTGTAAAGATAAAAAAAATTACTATGTCGTATTTTATTCTTAACCAAATACAATAAAATTATAAAAGTTAAACAATACATTAAAAGAAGAAAAATATTTATTGTGTTATAAAAAAATGAGATTTGGTTATGAATATTATCTACAATGAATAAAGGTAAATGTATTAATAATTGTATGACACACTTTAGGTAAGGTCGAAGCCATCTATGAGTGAGAAGAGGAGACTCTTAATAATTAAGTCATCTACCCATACAAAACATAGTCAACAACCACATGACAAAACTGTTATTATAGAAAGCTTTTACTTCAGCACTGTGGGATGTATTAAAGAAAATGAGGTAACAATTTGAAAAAGGAAAACGAATACAAAAACATAAGGAAATCCGTTATAAACAGGTAACCTTATTAGATATTTCATTTACGTTGACTACGACCTACCTTCGACCTTTTTTTTTTTTTTTTTTTTTTTCTTTTTAATATACTTAAAAAAAATATTAACACTAAAAGAATGTATATATATAATTAATTCAACTAACATAATTAAAGTTCAAATTCAAACTTAGTCAATTTAAAATTAAATAACTAGTCAAATAGGATTATATATTAAAACTTAAACAAAATGTTAAAAAAAAGAGAATTTATATTAAACTAAAATTAATATTACATTGAAATGTATAAAAAAAAAAAGACAAAAACAAAGCAAAACAAATTTCTTAAATTCTAACTAAAATATGCTAAGTTAAAACTAATTAAAAAAAAATTAATTAAAAATAAAATATTTTTGATCAAAATTAATCTAATTCGATTAAATATAAAATATGTTAATTAAAATTAATCCCATTTAATTAAATATAAAATATTTTAATTAAAATTTATCGAATTTAATTAAAAATAAAAGTTTTTAAGTTAAATTAAAAATTAACTTAAATAAATAAAAAAATTACAATGAAGTTAAATAAACTAAAAATAAAATATTTTAAATTTAATATAAAATAAATTAAATATTTAAAAATAAAATTAATTTAAAATAAATTAAAATATTTTAGATAAGATTAATTGAAAGTAAAATATTTTGAAACGAATTTAACATAAATTAAAAGGATTTTGAAATAAAATAAAATTATCTTAAATTAATTAAGTCTAGAATAAAAGATTTTAAATCAAATAATTTAAAATTAATAAAATATTTTGAATAAATTTAAATTAGTTAAATATATATATACTTAAAAAAATTAATTTACATTTAATAAATATACTTAAAATTAAAATTATTTGAAAATAAAATAGATTTATATTAATTATTCAAATAAAATTATTCTTAATAACTAAAGATAATTAAAAATCATTTAAATTATTTTTAATAATAATTAAATAAATTATAAATAATAAAAAAAAAATGTTTTTAATAAAAATAATTGAAAACAAATTAAAATTAATTTAAATGATAATAAATTAAAAATTATTAACTAAATTAATTTTAATGAAAATAAATTAAAATAAAAAAAATAATTAATTGAAAATAAATTAAAATATTTAAAAAAATAAAATATTCACCCCTATTATGTAAGTCGTTGTCGATGTCGTCGTCAATTTGTAATCGTTGTCACATTAAGTCGACATCGACATCACCTCGACGCTAAATCGGTATTTTCTAATAGTATTGTGTGACGTCGACTTGTTATCGATAATTTAGAAGAAATAAGTGTCATACATAAATATTTTGTGAAAATTGTTTAATTTTATTTTGAAATTTATCACAATAATGTGTTTTTTTTTTTGCACTAAATTGCTGTAAAAGATCTAAAAATGAAGAAAAGTCCTGACACAAATATTGGACGCCGAATGATTAGTTGAACAGACAGAAGTGTATTGTGACTTTACAAAGAAAATCATCTTCAGCTACGAGGCACACTTTCACCTCAGTGGATTCGTTAACAAGCAGAATTGCCGCACAGCCAACGAAACAATGGCTCTTTTGCAATATCGTGCATTTTGGTTGGACCACACTTTATATTAAAAAGACGTTTTATCTTGTTTTGCAAAAAATTTACTCTGCTACTACCTCCTGTCAAATTTTTTTCAGCCACCACCCTTGGTCCATAACCAAAAATATAATGATACATAATTTATTTATTATAAATAAAGAAATAATTATATTTCGATTTTAAAAAAGGTAAATTATTATGACTTTTCTTCAATTTTACTAACATTCATTATGAGTCGACATCAAAAAATGTGTCGACAAAATCAGAGTCGTTTCAACTCGACGTCGACTTTAAATCGCCTTAGAAAATTACAAAACTTTGTCAATATTGAGATTTGTAGTCAATATTGACATCACAAATACCATTTTTGTTTTGTCGACGTGACTTGCTGTCGACAACGACATACATAATAGGGGCGAATATAAAAATAAATAAAATTATAAAAAAAATATTAAAAACAAATAAAATTAATTATTATGAAATTAAAATTAATCAACAAATTAATTATAAATTAATGAAATTAATGGTAATAAAAATTGAACTAAATTAAGAATAATTTAAAATAATTCAAAATTATTTTTAAAAAGATATAAATAAATAAATAAATAAATAAATAAATAAATAAATAAATAAATAAATAAATAAATAAATAAATAAATAAATAAATAAATAAATAAATAAATAAATAAATAAATAAATAAATAAATAAATAAATAAATAAATAAATAAATAAATAAATAAATAAAAAATAAATAAATAAATAAATAAATAAATAAATAAATAAATAAATAAATAAATAAATAAATAAATAAATAAATAAATAAATAAATAAATAAATAAATAAATAAATAAATAAATAAATAAATAAATAAATAAATAAATAAATAAATAAATAAATAAATAAATAAATAAATAAATAAATAAATAAATAAATAAATAAATAAATAAATAAATAAATAAATAAATAAATAAATAAATAAATAAATAAATAAATAAATAAATAAATAAAATAAAAATAATTTAATAATTTCATATTATTTTCTTAGCCATTAGAGTTTATTATTAATTTTTTTTATTATTATATATTTATTTGGTTTAAACTAAAATATATTTATAATTTACAAATTTTTTTACATTTAATATTTCGTTATTAAATAATAATTTTGATTGTTACGTTATTTATTATTATTTTGGATTTTTTTACTAGTTAATTTCGATTATTAAAAAAATTTTAATATTTAAATAAAACTATTTTTTTTTATAACGTTATGTTTAATATAAGAAAAAAGTAATGTAATTTTTATTTTAAAGGTTGGAATTGAGAGAGAAAGAGTGGTAAAGTTTTTTTTAGGGACATTATTAAAATTTTTTTACAGGCGCGAAATAATGTCACGGTTGACTGTAAGATGTCATAAAGGGGTGGGAAGTCTGTCCAGGACACTGTCATCTAGTCCTGAGAATTCGGTCCTTGATTATGCCAAAACGTGAAGATTGCTATCTTCAAATGTCCGTCTGTCTGTATTAGGGTTACCATAGCGTTAATTGTCTTGTTTATTGTTTCATGTTTATTGCTTGATTCAACATTATATTTCCAATAGGCACGATTTAGTTATTGTGATGGCCTTAAGGTGGAAACGAACCCCCCATTTCCGGCGAGCTACATGCCGCAGCCAACAGCCAGCGTGCCGCACCATCCACCGTCAAGCAAGAGGTTTCCTAAAACATCACAGAAGCTTAAATGAAACTTGAAAAATCCAAAAATTTAAAATGAATTTAAAGAAATTTGGTATTTCCTTCTACTCAAAAGAAAACTACAAATGAAGTAGAAATATGACACTTTAAAGAATTACGAATGAGATCTAAACTAGTTCCTGATTTGAACAAAAGCTGGAGTCAGGAAAGAATTGTGATTGGAGATTAAATAAGACCCTAAACAAAGCTAGAACTGGCACTGAAAAAGGACTTTAGATTTTTACGGGGTTCTAAAGAAATTGAGCTCTAGTGAGACAATTGTATTAGAGTTTTACAAATTCCAATTAAATTTTCAATCTTGGATTTAAGTTTAAGTAAGAATGTCTGGGATTAACCCTAAAAGGGATTATAAAAATAGATACAATCGATTTACTTAAACACGATATATGCTATTAATTCGAAAAAATTCACGATTGAAGTAAAATGTATTAAATTTAAATTATATCTAAAATTGTATAAGCATATTGAAAGCTAACAGCCGTATTCACAAAAAAATAATGTATGTTTGATAACGAGTTACTAACTTTTTGTATATAAATTTCCATAAGAAAGTTAGTGACTCGTTATCAAACCTACATTAGTTTTTTTGAATACGGCTGTAAGTTTATATTTCTTTTTATTATATCTAGAACAATTTTCTTAAATTGAATTTCCTCGATAGTATAGTGATCAGTGTCACTGCCTTATATTTTACATACTTATAATTTCCAAAATTTACACATAAACAAATTCACTACAATTTAAGAAGACACATTAAAAATATTAAAAAAAATCACTTTTCTTAAAGAGTATTGAGTGTTACACTCACGATTTTTTTTGTTATATTTATTAAGAGTTTTTCTCTATATTAAATTAAATTTTTTGGATTTTTTTTGACAAATCTTCACTATTGTTGTTTAAAAAATTATCAATTTCATTTAAATATTCTTCACTAAACACACCATACCACAACGAACGCACCACCAAAACAATAAATAATAGTTCACGCAAACGTAAACGTTTTTCTTTCATGCGACGAACCGGCCACCACCAACGTACCGAACGACTTTTCTTATTCATATCAAAATGGTGTGTTACATTTATTCCTTTCATTCCTAATCCCCCTTCTATATTGGTAGCAGTCCTTAAGTTATGGTGGTGTTGATTATCTTATGCGAACAATCGTTGTTCTTCACGTGGTGCAATTGTTTGTGGTGGTGCTGGTGTTTCGAATTCATTCAAATCGGCATCATAGTACAAAGCAGCACGGAAGGGACGCAATTCCCATGGTACTTGATTTTCCATGGGAGTTAATTGTACACCCAAATCCTCCAAGGTGGGTACATTGCTGAGCACCTTATCGGTAACACATTCCAATTCTAAACGTTCCAAATGCAAACCACCCACAGGTTGGCCAGGACAGATCATTTCGGTCAATTTAGTTTTGAGAACGAAAGTGGGATCGAAACGTAAGTCGTAACGTTGGTAGCCCCACCATTTTTCATCTTTGCGCATAAGGCGATGGAACCAATCAACCAATTCGCTCAATTGGTAACGTTTGGGACTGAATCGATAATATTGAGTTAATAATATAGTTTTATAAAATATTTAATTAGGAAACTTACCCTACAGCTTGGTAAACCTTGCCAGCGGTATCGGGATCTTTGGCACAGTTAATAATACCTTGAGCTACATCGGAAACGAAAACAGGTTGTTTAACAGTACGTTCACCCTTGTACCACAAGGGCATAGAACGGAATTGGCGACGCCAAATGTGGGCATAATAACGCAAGAAACGATCTTCAGAGCCATAAATATCCGAAGGACGGATAATTGTGGCTTCGGGGAATTCTTCGCGTACGGCTTGTTCGCCCCAGTATTTGCTGCGCAAGAAATTGCTGCCACCATCAATGATGTGACTCTTGGGATTGGGATCAGCATTCAAGGCGGAAACGTGAATCAAACGTTCAACACCCATTTCGCGACAGATGCTGAAGAATATTAAAAACAGAAATAAAATTAAGAATATGAATTATAGCATTAATTTCCTTACCGTGCAATACGACGAGCACCCTCTACATGCACATCATTGAAAGTGAAATTCTTGGTTTCATATTCACGTCCCACCAAATTTATGACAACATTCGAATATTTAACAGCCTTGCGAATGGCTTCCTCATCGCACAAATGATAGAATTGGAATAATACTTGGCCCAAATCACCGCACACCTTCAAACGAATAGCTTCGGAATCCTCTCCACGGTAGGGCAAGATCATTTGGGAGCCAGATTTACCCAATTTGTTACAAACATAACGACCCACAAAGCCGGTGCAACCAAAAACGGTAGCTACAATACCGTTGAAACTGCTGCGACCGCCGGTACCGCGTTTCATGGCACCCAAGTTAGTGGTCTTCAGGGGACGTGGACTGTCGGAGGAATAATTGGCGGCACGCAAATACAATACGCCCAAGGCGCCATTGGTTTGTTGCTCTAAAATAAATTGATAAATTCAATTATTTTCACACATTTAAGAATTAAAAGTTTCCTTTTGCTACAAACACGTTACATAAGTTTTTATTTCCACTGTTTTGTTGTGTCTTGCTACAAATGGAAACCACTGGATTTTTCACAAATTTACTTACTTGCCATTTGTACATTCCTCATTAATATAAGCGAAGCCATTTTGCCAGTTAAAGCTTACGCCAATCCTAGAAATTTATAACAAATTAATGTTTTTTTCTATTATTTATTGAGCCCTTTCTGCAAAATCTGTGGCTCTTCTCGCAGTGACTTCGTATGGGAATAAATTCGCTGTGAACGATTATGACAAATGTCAAATTTGACATATGCGCAATTCTCTGAAAAAAATGAATACAGATGATTTGATAAAATAGTGATGCCACTAGTATAACAATAAAATCCAAAAGCGCTAGTTTTAACGAAATTTTTTTTAAAAAATGTATAACAGAAATTGGTAGCCTTTCAAAAATAATAAAACAAAAATTGGAGGAGCACTTGAAATTATTATATTTTTTTCGCCTTTATAAAAGTCCCAGCAAAAACTTTACTTACCCTGTAAGCCAACATACTACATTGCTAAAGGTCGGTAACTACTTATAATTCGGGTGAAAAACTCATTACCTTTATATAGCGATGTCCAAGAATTCATGGGTCACTATTATTAAAATACTTATTTTAAACAATCAAATAAGTAGTTAATCAAATGCTAAAGCCAATACAAAAAGTTGTCTCAACTGAGATTTAAACCTAGACAAAAACATTCGTTCATGTTTCGAAGACTACTGTTTTACTCAATACGCCATTCGTAGACATATGACAAAAACATTCGTTCATGTTTCGAAGACTACCGTTTTACTCACTACACCATGCATATGGTAAACCCTGTTGCTCTACCCTGTTGCTCTAGCGAACAGAGCCATTGCAGAACTAAATGAACTTGCTGTTTACTGGTAACTAGTTATTCCACTACTCGAAGAAATGAGAAAAATAATGACAAATCATTACCAGGTAATGAGTCTATCAAGTAGTAGTCATTACCAAAAGCCAACAAATTTTTGCTGGGGTTTTTCTGTACAGCTGACGGGGATTAAGGGCTTTCTCCTCTGGGTATGTCGAACACCAGCTTCACTATGTACCGCTATGCCAATTAAAAAATTTGGTTTTTCCTCTCAAGGAGTTAATTAATATAGTCATGCCCATAGTATAATTATAAAGTACACTCGTAAGAACAGCTGTTTTAAAAATTTTTTCATTGGCAAAACTCGCGGTACTCTCAAATTGTTTTTGTATTCATATGTAAATTTTTTTCGAGTTTTTTTAATCTTGCTCTCCTTCATTCTCTCATTTTTCCGTTCCAAGCATTGCAGTAGTTTTACACTAACAAAATACAAGCAATTTTTGTTTTTGTAGATGTGCGAGTACTTTATTATTATACTATGGTAACAACATAGCGTAATTAGAAAGAGCTCGCACATCTACAAAAACAACAATTGATTGTATTTTGTTACTGTAAAACTACTGCACACAATGTCAAAATGCTATGAACAGAAAATGAGAGAATGAAAGAGAGAAAGAGTAAAAAAATCGAAAAAATTGCATATGAATACAAAAACAATTTGACAGTTCCGCGAGGTATCTCAATGAAAAAATTGTAAAACAGCTGTTCTTACGAGTATACTTTATAATAATACTATGTAGTAAAAAAAAATAAGATTGTATATTTTGCAATGTATTTTAATCAGTTGTTTTTTGACACATAAACTACACGAAAGAGAGGCAAAAAGTTGGGTTGTTGTATTTGTTGCCGCGACGATTATACCTGTTTAGTGCACCCTGAGTATTATAGAATCCATAATAATTATACTGTAATATAGTCATTATCAAAATTGTTAAAAAATCAACTGTGCTGGTGATCTTGATTTACAAAATTGATTAATATGAAAAAAGTTTATAAGCATAATAAAATTGTAATAAAATTAGAAATGTTCTAATTTGTCTAAATTTACTTATATTATTTCATTAAAAGATAACTCATTGTGTTGCATTTCTGAATGAATTTTTTACCATGAGTTTAAAAACTCTAATTCGGTTATTATATCCTAGTTTGTCTTCGAATATTCTAAAAATAACTCCTCTGTATAAAATTGTTCAAAACTTATTCATCAATTTTAATTTAAAAATATTACGAGCATTTGAACTTTTATAATTTTATTAAATTTAAAAATTTTTCCAATTCCTCAAAATCATCCTGTCGTTATATTTAAATAGTTTAGAAGAAAATATACCTCCATGTATCTTTTTACAAAATCATTCACCTTTTGCTTTACACAGCTTAATATAATAAGAAAAATTATAATGTTATATACTTACCCACAATTTTTGGTTTCTATGGTTCCTTGAACTATTTGTACAAAATTTCGTGAGCGTACATAAACAAGTTTGCAATCGTAAATTGCTTTGTTGTTTTTGTTTGGGCTTTGTTGTTTTTGTTTGGCGGTACCAAAGCAGAGTTTGTGGACTATAATTAGACACCAGCAGAATGGAATACGTATTTTCTGTGCCGCTACACACTTCATCAGCATTCGTGGTGTCTTATCCATTTCGGTCTCGTTGAAACCTAAACAGTACATGTTTTTTATAAGAAATATTGGCGGAAAGGTATGAACTGGACGTACAAGGGATATTATGTTTTTCTAGTAGTGGTCTGACTTGAGATCTTATAACTGTGTTTCAAAAAATATACTAACTAAAAATTATACAAATTTTCTTAAAAGAAAATAATGTAAAAAATACGAATTTCAATTTTCAGATATTTAGCAAAATAAGAATTTCTACCAAACACCAACGAATTAAACGCAAAATAGAATTTAAAATTAGTGACCTTTTTTAAATAATTCATAAATATTTTCAAATAAATTATAAACAATTTTGGTACTCGTTTACCTCCCTAATTCACTTAAAATCGTTAATATTTCCTATACTATTTATCCTATTGCAAAGATTAAGGTGTCAATTAAAAGCTCTTAAGGGTGCATTTACAAAAATAAAATAAAAATAATATAAAAGTTTCATAAACACAACTTTTTAAGTATTTTGTAATTTCTTGTGCAAACAAATAATTTTTCTAAATAGCCGGCCTTCGGCCGGACGGAAGATTTTTTAACACAGACTAATCTATCTAATCTTATCTATGGTTTTTAACTCTGTGGTATGTCCAAAATCGGCTTCGCTAACGTAATTCTTCCTTTTTACCCAACTTTTTTTATAACGAAAATTTTTTTGATACTTGTTTCTTAGGGAAATTTTATTTTCAAAGCCTTATAACTTCCAAAATATTTATTTGCAGCCAAAAATGTTTACATCATTATATTTACCGTTAAAAGTACTATCAATGGAAAAAAATCAAATAAATCGGTGCTGAATCAAGGTGGTCTATTTATGCCACAATTTTTTATTTATTTATATTTTCTTTATTATTTTTTTTTATTTATTTTATCTAGCTTAAAAATTGTTTAATGTTTTAAAAATATTGACATTCCATTCCTGATATCAAGGCGAATTCCCTTTTTTTAATTCGCCTGGATATATTTAAAGCGAATTCGGTTTGTTTAAAATAAACGAATTTATTTTGACAACCAGCTCACAGCGCCAAATTCGGAAAAGAAAATACAAACAAAATTTATTGAAGATTTTTATTGCTAAATAAAAAGGAAAAACATGATAAATAATGAACAATTTGCTGATCCTTGTTTGGAAAGACATTTTACTGGCCACAGCCAGGGTATAACACAAGTACGTTTTAATCCAGAAAGTACCAAAGTGGCTACCAGTTCTCTAGGTAAGTTTAAATGGTAACCAAGTAAGATTTTTAATAAAACTGACATACTTTTTTAGATTCGTCTGTAATTTTATGGGATTTAAAGCAGGCGGCTAGATGTATACGTTTTTCAGCCCATAATGATAGTGTTTATGGTGTCAGCTGGTCACCTAAATCCAAATTAGTAGCCTCTTGTTCCAAAGATAAAACAGTAAAAATATGGGAACCCAAACTAAAAGGAATATCTGGAGAATTTCTGGCTCATGGCAAACCAGTGAGATCTGTTGATTTTGATCCCACGGGCACAATGGTGGTAACAGCTTCAGATGATAAAACTTTAAAATTATGGCGTGTGGCTCAAAAGAAATTCCTTACCTCCTTTGCCTGCCACACTAATTGGGTTAGGGCGGCTAAATTTAGCCCCAATGGTCAAATGGTGGCCTCTTGCGGTGATGACAAATCCTTGCGTATTTATGATGTCAATTCGGGTGAATGTATTAGATGTTTTACCGAAGAAAAGGGTATGGGACGCCAAGTAGCTTGGCATCCCGATGGTACTGTAGTGGCTGTAGCAATGACTTGTAATCGTGTTAAAATATTTGATTTAGTGGCTCAAGAATTGATACAATTGTATCAAGTACATAATGGGCCGGTAAATGATTTGGCTTTTCATCCAAATGGTAATTTTCTATTGACCGGCAGCGATGATGAAACCATGAAAATATTAGATTTACTAGAGGGAAGACCTATTTATACATTAACAGGTCATACAGGAAAAGTAACAGCAGTGGCTTTTAATCATGATGGTTCACGATTTGCCTCGGCAGGAGAAGATAAACAGGTAAGATATGACAATAAAGGGAAATTTTAATTTAAAAATAAATCTTAAAAATTTATAATTCTGTATTACAGCTTTTGGTTTGGAAATCCAATTTACACACCTATGACGTTTCTTTATACGAGGCCAAAGTAGCTCGTGAATCTTTGAATGAGTCCGGAGTTGAACCTCATCAACAACAATCAGCTGCCGCTAACAATATAACTACCACAAATGCCAGTGATCAATCTATACTTATAGACCCCCGACAATCAATGGCTTATAATAATCGTGATGAAAATTTCCAGGTGCTTGAAAGTGAATTTATTAAAAACACTTCTACCACCAACACTACTTCATCACCCTACACCACTTCCTCTAAATCGACATCCGATAGTTTAAGCTCTAACGCTAGTTCTTTGCTAAATTTTCCTAAAAATAAAAGTAGCTTTTTCGATGATTATAATAATTCACCTAATAATAAATGTTTACAAAATACTTCCAATGCTAGTTCTAAATATTTTTAAATAATTGCATTAATTAATAATTTTTCTTAATAATACTTTAATTTATCAATTTTAATTATGTATTTTATACCTAGAGTATAAATTAATTTTGTTGCTTTAAAAGGCAGATTCATTTGTGTATTTATGTTTAATTTATTTTTCTCTTATAATATTTTTTATTGTATAAATTACTTAATACGTATTTCACTGACTCTCTTAGAAAATATCTAACGAGTATGAATTCTCATGAATACATTTTTATAAACTTTTAATAAATATAAACAATTTTATTATACATTTTAATATAAGGATTTATTTCCTACAGAAAATTTTGGGTAAGAAAACAAATTTCCAATGAAAACTTTGAAAGAGACAAAATTCATATAAAACCTTTTTTCCCATTTTATTTTACATAATTTTGCGTATAAGAAAAATATTCACCCTTATTATGAGAGTCGTTGTCATAGTTGAAATCGGAGTCGTAGTCGTTTAAAACGACAAAATCAATGTGAATTGCATGTATTTTTTTGTTGTTTACCACAATCATAATACGAAATTAAAGAAAACGACAGTTTTTCGTCACGGCTACTACACTCGTAATAAGGGTGATTATCTATACTCAACAATTTTCTATAGAAATTTTGTGTATAAGACTCAATAATATTCTATAGAAAATTTTGTGTATAAGACTCAACAATTTTCTATAGAAAATTTTGTGTATAAGACTCAACAATTTTCTATAGAAAATTTTGTGTATAAGACTCAACAATTTTCTATAGAAAATTTTGTGTATAATACTCAATAATTTTCTATATAAAATTTTCAATAATTTTCTATAGAAAATTTTGTGTATAAGACTCAACAATTTTCTATAGAAAATTTTGTGTATAATACTCAATAATTTTCTATAGAAAATTTTGTGTATAATACTCAATAATTTTCTATAGAAAATTTTGTGTATAATACTCAATAATTTTCTATAGAAAATTTTGTGTATAATACTCAACAATTTTCTATAGAAAATTTTGTGTATAAGACTCAATAATTTTCTATAGAAAATTTTATGTATAAGACTCAATAATTTTCTATAGAAAATTTTGTGTATAAGACTCAATAATTTTCTATAGAAAATTTTGTGTATAAGACTCAACAATTTTCTATAGAAAATTTTGTGTATAAGACTCAATAATTTTCTATAGAAAATTTTGTGTATAAGACTCAATAATTTTCTATAGAAAATTTTGTGTATAAGACTCAATAATTTTCTATAGAAAATTTTGTGTATAAGACTCAACAATTTTCTATAAAAAATTTTGTGTATAAGACTCAACTATTTTCTATAGAAAATATTGTGTATAAGACTCAATTATTTTCTATAGAAAATATTGTGTATAAGACTCAATTATTTTCTATAGAAAATATTGTGTATAAGTCTCAACAATTTTCTATAGAAAATTTTGTGTATAAGACTCAACTATTTTCTATAGAAAATATTGTGTATAAGACTCAATTATTTTCTATAGAAAATATTGTGTATAAGACTCAATTATTTTCTATAGAAAATATTGTGTATAAGACTCAATTATTTTCTATAGAAAATATTGTGTATAAGACTCAATAATTTTCTATAGAAATAATTTTGTATAAGACTCAACTATTTTCTATAAAAAATTTTGTGTAAGACTCAACTATTTTCTATAGAAAATATTGTGTATAAGACTCAACTATTTTCTATAGAAAATATTGTGTATAAGACTCAACTATTTTCTATAGAAAATATTGTATATAAGACTCAATAATTTTCTATAGAAATAATTTTTAAATTCTCTTATACTTTATTATTATTTTCTTTTTCTCTTTTTTAATTTCCTAGATTACCAATGCCGCCATCTCTAGAAGTAATTCACCTACCATGGAAATTAAAAACGATATGGCAAAAATCATAATGATGATTTATAGACTCAACGATAGGGTAAATAAATTGGAGCGTTTTCTAGGTTTTAAGGAAAGTTTGCCACTTTAGTAAAAATAAATCTTGTTGTCGTTTTTTAAATGGAATATATAAATATTTTATTTATTATTATAATTAATAAAAATTGAAACATTTAAAAGTTTGTATTTTTTTTTTTTTGTATATTACATACATATGTACATGCATATGTATATCATTATAATCCTTGTATTTAATAATTGTTTTTTATATATTTTTTAATTAAAAACTAATTAATTGAATAAAATTGTTATCTTTTGAGTGCTTTTTTTAAAAAAGAATCAAAAGTTTTGTATTTCTTTGTAGTTATTTTTAATATTTTAGCTAAAATGGTATTGTTGTTATTGTAATTTAATTATTTATTTGTTGGAATTAAAGGTTTTTATTAAAAAGAAAAAATATTTATTTCCAAACTTATTTAATTTATTAATTTTCTAAAAATTCTTAAATAAATTTTTTAAAGTTTCTTATATTTCGTGATAAAACCAAAATTTGTTTAAAGAATTCAAGAAAATTTATATTCTTTACAACAATTTTTCCAAATTTTGTTAAAAGAAATTTTTACCTTTAATTTTTATGTTAAGTCACATTAGGCAAATATTTGATTTAATAAAAATTATCCATTATTATTGCCAAATGTCAATTTAACTTTTTCTAAAAGAAAATAATCATTTTTAATAGACTTCTATTGTAATTTATTTAATTTAAAATTAGCTAAATATATTTTGTAGAGGTCACTTTTATTTCATTAAATATTTGCCCTATGATTTAGATTTTTTTTATAATTTAAATAATTATGTATAATTTATTTCAATTTTATAAGATATTTTATTTATTTTGTGTAAATAGATTGAAGATTTAAATGTGTACATTTTTATTTATTTGGCATGATTTGTTTAAAAAATGGTTCTATTATTCCTTCTACGTAATTGAAAAGAAGAAAAAAAAACAGGAATTTTTTATTAAAACTTTATGGGTTTAAGGCCTTATTCAAAATAAACATTTTGATATTAGTCGACTTTACATACAACAATTTTTATTGCTTCAATTCTGAATTAGTAGGATGCAGAGAGTTGAAGGGAATCCTAAATTTTTATATTCTCTTCTGTCGCCTACGATTTCAGAATAATAGCAAGAAAAATTTAACCCCGAATTATAAACTTTTATTAATAAAAGTTTGATAATTTTCAAATTTTTATTATGAGTAAGGCAATTGTTTAAAAAATATCATAAATGTATTAATATTATTATTTGAGCAAATAATAAAGGTATGTTCAGACCAGTTAAATATTTAACCAAAATGACTTAACCACTAAATAAAATATTTTATAACTCTATTTTTATGGGAAAATATTTCTACTATAGCTGACATTTTATCAAGACTTGTTTGATGCTTACAAAACATTTGCAAGATCAAAAAACGGCAAATAATTTCTTTTGTAGAATTAGTGGTTACGCAAATTTGGTTAAATATTTGATAAATATTAATATAGCTTAAAGCAAGAATCTGTAAAATCTTAACTATAATTAATGATAAGTTAAAAAATATTTTCTCATTAAAATGGAAAATTTAGAAAATGTTTTATATAGTGGTTACCTCATCTTGGTCAAATATTTGACTAGTTTGAACATACCTTAAGTCTTATCATTAAAAGACGAATTAAAAACATATCTTTGAGGTACAAAAATTTAAAACCAAACTGTCCTTATATTAAAATTCAATTAAATTTCTCTGTGGTTTTAATGACGATAGCAATATTTATTAAATAAAATTAAGGCCAACAATAACCACAGTTCATAACTTTTTTAGATATTATTTAATTACAAACAAAAAAAATTGATTAAATTTCACAAATTTTATTAAAATTAAACCAAGAGTGAAGACGTTTACTCATTTTTGTCAAATTTAAATGTTTTTTATGAAGGGACACTTGGGGAGTCTAAAAGTTCATTGTGATATCCTTAGCTTCATACTTGTGGACTTTTAATAAAACAACTTAAGTTCAATTTAAAAAATAAAAATAATACATTTTTACCTATTTTTGAAAAATAAACAAAATTTGGTAATATTTATTTTTCTTTAGCTATCAGCTGTTCTAGAATCATCGATGTAAATGGCCGTGTAGCATCCTGTTCCAATCATATAAGGCCAAGGGTCTTATATGAAAGCTATAGTCAATTGTGGACTTATCCCTATACATTTTTGTCGAAGGGTTCAAAAGGATGTATAGACATATTTTAAGGCGGTCTTGGGAGTAATATTTTTGGCCCTGACAAATATATCCTTAAAGTGATATACTTTAAGGAGAGAGTGAGACCAATATTTAATATTTATGCCAAATATATATAATTTTCGATCGATGTCGAATGCAAAATTTGCCTCATTTTTCTTCAAATTTAAAAGAAAATTTTTCCTAAAGCATAAAGTATTTTGGTGACTTTACATGTAAATAGAAATTGTTATTTGAACTATCAACAAATAATAGAAATTTTCTGTATATTCCCTTACTATAGAATAAAGTATTTCCCTCCATTTAGACATAAATTGTTAGAACAGGTTAAATAATACCCAATAAACAATTTTTCTGGAATTCCTAGTTGAAAACAAAAGTATTTCAAGCCTTGAATCCAGTGTCAAGCATTGAATTATATTTGTTTTACATTTAAATTAAATAAGTGTTCTGCAGTGAAAAGGAAAATTAAATACATGTTAAAAATATTTTTATACTTGAATTCATGTTGGACTCCAGCAAAATTTTCCAAGGTTTGTATTTTTGAAATTTGTGTGCTTATTGGGTATGTATGTGTTAAGCCCAAATTACATTTACGCGTAGTCAGCAACAGTATCAGCAAAAATGATCAGCTGATCACTGTCAGTACAACATGTTGCTGCCGTTATAATTACAATTCAGCGTAGGCAACCACAATTTAATTTTTGCTGATACTGTTGCTGACTACGCGCTATTGTAATTTGGGCTTTAAGTGTAATTTAAACTTAAAATTTCCATTATACGTACTGCATTTAGTATTAAAAAAAAAAAAAAAAATATTTCAACAGAAAATAATTATAAATAAAAAAATATTTGAGCATTTCTTATTCAAAAATTTGCTTAACTAACATTAAACTTTCAAATCATATTTTTTACAAAACATAATCTGAAATTCAAAGGTTTATAACCTAATATTCATATAATTGCCTTTTTTAAAAACCTTAGACTTAATTTAAAATCAGTGTAAAGTATGTTTAATCTTTTTATGTAACAAAATTAATATACAATTACATGTATATATAAATTATTTATATATTTTATAATAAAAAAATAAAGTAAATTGCTTGCACAGATAGAGAGATAGTAACAAAAATTAATAATAATTAAAAAATATATCTGTAAATGTAATTTAAATTAACAAATAAAAGTTTCTTTTAAACTTCTAATTTTAATTTAGCTATTTTGCGAAATTTGCAAAACATCTCGTTTCATTCTTTCACTCCAACATATTGAGCCGATTTGCCGGTTTTCTTAATCACCTCCAAGATTTCTTCACCCGTTAGATTTGAAGTAACCAAAACAGTTTTCTCATCCAAGTCAATACTAACTTTTTCCACTTTGTCTGCAAACAATACAAAATAAAAATATAAAAAAAAGAAAATTATTTATGTTTTTTAAAGTAATATATCATGATTAAATATTGCTTTTTTTTGTCTTATGTGCAAATAATAAAAAAATACAATATAAAGATAACACAAAAGAAAAAAATATATTGTATGTATTTTTAAACGATAAAGTTTAAAACTACGTGTGTTTCTTATCAGCTTTTAACAGCAGCAACATATATAGGTCAAAAAACTTTATAGTAATACAGTAAAGTATTAGGAGAAAATATTTATTTTTTGTTTACTTATTATAAGTTAATAGTTTCTAAAGAAAATACAAATTTATCTGATTTATATACATTGTTGTTTTTGTGTTCAATTAAAGTCTAGACTAATTACAAAAAAATGGATTACAGGGATTTACTAATTACTGATAGTAACCAGTAGGGTCTTGCATTATTGTGTTAAAAATTTTCCTTTTTGTAAAATTTATTCAATTCTTTGTCAATGGTGTTTTTTAATAGTACTTTTTTATACCCACCATCAAAAAGATGTGGGGTATATTGATTTTGTCATTCCGTGTGTAACATGTCGAAAGAATCATCTAAGACCCCACAAAGTATATATTTTCCGGGTCCTGGTTAGATTCTGAGTCGATTTAGCTATGTCCGTCCGGTTAATATATAAAAATGTTATGGGCTAAAAACTAGAACCACAGGGTGTCCGTTTAATACTTTTACCCGCCTTCCATATAACGCAAAATTTTAAAAAGTTGATGGTGGGTATATAGATTCGGCCGAGCCGAATATAAAATTCGCGCTTATTTAAATTAACATTTCAATAAAGTATTTTTTCTTGATATAACTTATTTAATTTGACTTTTTATAAAATTGGCATATTTATTAAATATTGAATATTTTCTAAATCGACATAGGAAATTTATTTTTTACATGAAAAATAAAACATTAATATTATTGTCTTTTTCGAAATAATATGTAAACAGTTCTATTTACTTTAATGTTTTTTGTGAAAAAATTAAAAACTAAATCCAATCCGTGTTGGATTTTATAAACAGGCTGAATATAAAATTTATTTTTTTAATACATACGTATTTAATATATATTATTTAAATATTTTACATATATGGAGTAATAAATGGATACATTGTGCATGTCCTAGATCTAGTTCAAGTTGAACCAACCCACAGCAAAAATATCAAAGATCAAACAGGCGACTATATTAATTAAGAACTCATGCAAACACTAAGATCATATTAAATAATAAAAACGAAATATGTCTTTATTACTAAAAATTTTAAAATAAATTCTTAATTAATTAGATAATTAAAAATAGTCATAAATAAAATGTAAGAAGTAATTTATAAAAAATAAATTAGTAACCTAACTATACTATCAGAAAATATTTTTATACCCTTCACCAAAGGTGTAAAGGGTATATATAAGTTTGTCATTCCGTTTGTAATTCCCACAATTTTCGTCGGAGAGCAAAAAAGTTGACATTTTCGGGATCATTGTAAGAAATGATGACGATAGGACCATGTCCGTCCGTCCGTCCGACCGTCCGTCCGTCCGTGTGTCGGTTGAAATGGCGTTTATGAAGCCCACCGATAACTGACATATATAATATATATATCAAACGATCGGAAATGCTTTCGAGAATTTTGCTATTTGAATTCAGCAAGATCGGTTCATACAATGCGGAGATATGTTAAAAAAACCGGTTTTTAGTACCGGTTTTCCAGTTTCTGAAGCCCCTGTATATACTAGGGACTTCGTTTTTACAAAGAAGTCTCGGACATTTTTTTCTGAATTTTTGTTCTGAAAAAATGAAATAAATCAGTTCAGTAATAACTGAGATATCGGACAAAACGCATTTTTTATTTTTTGAAGCCCTGGTTTAAGCTATAGATTTTTATTTTTATACAGATCGGTCACAAATATTTTTATAAAATTTGGTTTTTTGAATCAGCAGGATCGGTTTATAAATGGCGGAGATATGCTTTAAAAACCGGTTTTTGGAACCGGTTTTTCTGTTTCTGAAGCCTCTACATATACCAGGTACTTCGAATTTTTAAAGGGGGCTCGGAAATTATTTTCTGAATTTTTGTTCTGAAAAAATTAAATAAATCGGTTCAGTAATAACTGAGATATCGGGGAAAACGATTTTTTTATTTTTGAAGCCCTTGTTCAAGCCACAGATTTTTATTTTTATATAGATCAGTCATAAATGTTTTTACAAAATTTCTTTTTTTTTAATAAACCAAATTCGTTCATAATCAACAGAGTTATGGCCCAAAAACATATCTGTTAAGAATATAAATATACATACAAACATGTATATTAAGCATTGTAATGACTATTAGTGACGTTTTTTGTTTTTTGTATAGACAAGTAGTTTAGTTAGAAACAGCAGTAATATAATGAATAACAGTGTTGTTGTTGTTCTTTGTATATGCAGTCTGTACAAAAATAAATAGATATGGAATTGTTGTTGTTTATTTTTAAAAACTAAAACATATCTGTTAAGAATATACATAAATACATACACAAACATTTATATTAAGCATTGTAATGACTATTAGTGACGTTTTTGCCTATAAGACAAGTAGTTTAGTTAGCAACAGAAGTAATATAATGAATAACAGTGTTGTTGTTGTTCTTTGTATATGCATCAGTTTGTATATACACACATAAAAAAATAAGTAAATATGGAATTGTTGTTGTTTATTTTTTAAAAGCAAAGCCTGCTATGATTGTTTTTTTTTATATATTCAAATTTTCGTAGTTTGAAAAAAATTTAGATTTATATATGTGAAAATATGAAAGCATACGTTAAGGCGAACATTTTATTATTTGTCGGTAATATGGTAATATGATGTCGATAAGACAGTAAGATGGTAATATGGTAATATGGTGAAGGGTATCAAAGATTCGGCCCAGCCGAATCTTTTTTCAATTTCATTTAAAATAGTTTTTTTTTTTTTTTTTTTTTACCAGAAATTTTAGGTTACTATTCGAACATTGAAATCATTTGTAAGTTAATTTTATACCAAGTTTTATGGAAATATTACCAACGTTTTTTATGTGTGTACTTTTTAAATGTCGCCTAGTTAGTGTAGGTTTACACTAACTAGGCGACATGTCATAGTAACAACCATTGTTTTATTGTAAGAGCCATTGTAGCAACAACAAAACAATGTCTGTCACTTAATCTATAAACAAGGGTATCGTAGTGTCTATATTAGATGATTCTTTATCAAAACAATCGTCAAAATTCACCCGAATTTATTGAAGGTTGCAACAATTGCACAAAACCAACAATAAGGCCATAGCGTAATTACACTGGGTCTCCACGTAATATTTTTATATCATAATATGTAACAGAGAGTGTCAAATCCGCTCTCTGAGAGAATTATCTCACGTGTAGACTAAAATATTAGTATTATAAGAAACATTATGAGACTGTTGTGATAAGATTTTTCTACACAACTATCTTATAAGATTTACTCTCAAAAAAATACACATATACGAAAGTTTGTTTGTGTGTGTGAATGTGTATTTTTAAAAGTACTTAGACACGGTGTTTTTAGTAAAATTATTTTATTTTAATGGTTATTCTACATTTAGAAACATATTTTCATTAAAATTGTGCTAAAAAAATTCAAATTTCTTAAATAAAAAGTACATGTTTATTCTGTGACTGAATGAAAATAATGAAATATTATGAGATTTATTAGGATACATTTACCCCTTCTTTAAGATTTAACATAATATAAACATAATGTTTACTCTCTTCTGCCGGCGTTATCTTACATATTATATCAACGTGGAGATAGTTTGAGAGCGGATTTGACACTCTCTGTTACATATTATGATACATAGTAAAATAATAAAGTACTCGCACATCTACAAAAACAAAAATTGCTTGTATTTTGTTAGTGCAAAACTACTGCCCACAATGTCAGAATGCTTTGAACGGAAAAATGAGAGAACGAAAGAGAGCAAGAGAAAAAAACTTAAAAAATATTTTACATGTGAATACAAAAACAATTTGACAGTACCGCGAGGTTTGCCAATGAAAAAATTGTAAAACAGCTGGTCTTACGAGTATACTTTATTATTATACTATGATTATGATATAAAAATATAACGTGGAGACCCAGTGTAAGAAAAAACTTGAACAAAATTTTGCATAGGATTACAAAAAGAATTTTACAGTTCCGCGAGGTATATCAATGAAAAAATTGTAAAACAGCTGTTCTTACGAGTATACTTTATATTTATACTATGAATAAGGCGAATTCATCTATGTTTTTATAAATACAATTTGACAGCTGTAACAAAAAAATAATAATAACTGTGGTTACCTTATTTAGATTCACAATGATTTTGATGTTTGTCTTGATAAGAATTTGTCTAGTATAGATACTACGTATTTTATGTATTTTGCTGTTTGTATCGCAGAGGAGAATGTATACCAGGGATGGAAAATATTTTTCGGTGTCAAAAAATATTCAAATATGTAGTACTTTTTAACCCTCAGTTTTAAAATTCTAATTTTAATTATTTATTCATCAAAAATTAAGAATTTGGTAAAATAAATTTACCACTCTGATTCATCTCCGATTTATTTGATTTTTTCGCCATTGATAGTACTTTTAACAGTGAAAATAATGGTGTATGTAAATATTTTTGAGTGCAATCCAATAATTTGGAAGTTATAGGGATTTGAAAATCGTATTCCAAAATATTGAAAAGTTATACACGTTAATCGATTTTTATGTTATTCAGTATAATGTGAAAATCTTGAATTTTGTTTTGGAATTGAAAGAAATTTTCGAAAATCATTTTCTCAAAAGTGTAACGGTTCACTAAAAGTTCGGATTATTAAATTTGCACCGATTTCGGTATAATCCACTTTAAAGTTTAATTTTTTTTTTCATAAAATCTTATTTTAAGTTATAATCTCAACCTTGTACATATTTTGCTATAATTAAATTTATTTTCCCCGTAATCTATATATATACCTGATCATGTAAAAATACTCCACAAATTTTAAATTTATTAAAAATATGCTTTTTAAAATTTCATAAATTTCCATATTCAATGTGAACATGCAAGTAAATCTGAATTGAATTATTTTGGCTTAGTTAAATTACTTGTGGAAGGTACTACCATGATACTTTTAAATATTAAATAATAAAAAAAAAAATACGATAGTATAAAATTTTCCATCTCTGATATATTCTGTTGTTTGTAATATAACTACATAACCTGATAACCAGCCAATCGTGAACAACCATAATAAAAATGAGCGCACGTAAGTACAAAACAAAAATAAATTATTTACATATTTTAATTTTATTTTATACAATTTTCAGCATCTAACGAATGTCGAAAGCGTAAAAGGGAAAATGAAGTGAAAAAATGGACGGATGTCGATATAAAAAAGGTTTTAAATTATATGCAGGCAAACAGAAATGTTGAGGTAAGTTTTTTTAAGGCCCAACCACATACAATACTTTTGCTTCAACGGCAACTGCAGTAAAATACATGCATTTATATAGAACCGAATCGAATCAGTAAGTTAACTGCGTAACTTACTCCAAAGATGAGAAATGTTCAACTTTAGTATGCGGAAGAACGTAAATACATTTTGACAATTATTTTTCTTTTTAATTTTTTGTTGAGTCGGAAATTTTAACTTGCAATTAGGGTTTTTATCCCGAGAATTCACAGGACGATTTTTTTGTCGGGAATCCCGGGAATTAAAAACTACTAAAAATGCTCAACTTTTCCATTTTTAAAAATGAAAAATTCCATAAAAAACGTTGATTTATCATAATTAAGCAAATACTATATTGCGGTGCATTCAGTTCGATGTACATAAATACTAAAACACTTCCTAAATATTTTAAAAATCCAAATTTGTTTGACAGCATGGAATTCTTTATCTTAGAAAACTTTGTCAATGCACTACTGACCCAAAATTTGTGGAATGCGAAACGGTATTTATATTTTAAAATATTCAGAAATCAATTATTTGATATTATAGTTACTGCATTAGTGGTTTTAAATCATCATTTCATCTCGCTTCGAAAATATTTGTATACATAATTTTTTTAATTTTAAAAAATGTGTATGAAAAAATTAAGATTTAAAGAAATAAGGGAGAGCTAAAGAAATTCTCTAACTAAAATTTAAGTTATAAAATCTAAAAAAAAAATAAACAAAGCAAAAGTCAAGAGATAAATTACACAAATCAACAAATGTATCGTATTTTACGTATTTCTTGTTCCTTGCCTCAGATATAGTGTAAACAAGAGTTAAAAAAAATCTACAATTTTCTCTTAATTCAAATCAATATTTTTCTATATAAATTAAATCCTAATCAACAAGATATAATGTACACAAAATCGATTAAAACTCCGAGTACACTGAAAAATATTTA
Organism: Protophormia terraenovae; assembly: GCA_951394005.1. Lineage (NCBI taxonomy): Eukaryota > Metazoa > Arthropoda > Insecta > Diptera > Calliphoridae > Protophormia > Protophormia terraenovae. The sequence goes on from OX596075.1 coordinate 21,665,479, forward strand.
TGGCATTTGGAAATACTAAATTTACTTTTTAATTATCCAACAGAAGTATTTATAGAAAACAATATCTATTAGAAATTCTTCTAGTACAATATTATAACAAAAAAGTGGTCTTCAAAAATATATTTCTAATTGAGAAATAGATTTATATATTTATGGGCAAATTATATGAAAAATATAGGTTTTTGTGTTTAGTGTTGATACTTTTTGAACAATATTGTATTTTTCCCGAATACTCGGGAATGCCCAAAATAAAATCCCGATTCCCGGGAGTTGAAAAATGTCGGGAAATTAAAAACCCTACTTGCAATACATTATTTCAACTAAGAACATAATTTTATTTTTACTTTTTTATATTTTATTACATCAAATTTTACGTTAATATAATTTATGCTTTGCGTAGCATTCAGTTATCGTTGAAGTGAAAGTATTCTATGTGGTTAGGCCTTTAAGCTTTAAAATGCAATTCCGTGCTTGGTAGAGATACATCTGTATCTGTATTCTAATCCATTAATTAATAATTAATTACAGAAACCTACAGCCCGTCTATACTATAAAAAATTGTTGGAAGAGACACAAATTGATGCCACTTGGAATACCTTGAAGTGCAAAGTTCGCCATCTAAGAGGCACTTTGCAAAAAGCAAATGACTGGTGTAATTCAACGGGAGCAGAAGTAGAAGAAGATAGTGATAGTACGTCTACTCTAAAAGGTAAGTTCTAATTATATTTAAATATTTGTTCCTACTTTTAAAATGGGTTCGTTTTTTACAGATAAAATACTTAAAATATGTCCACATTACGACCAGCTGTCTGACATTTTTTCATATACTAAAGAAAAAGATGCCGTAAAAATGGAAACAACGCCCGATGTATTTTACTATAGTCAACATGATGGAACTGACAATGAAGATGAGAGCATTATATTGAGTGATGAGCCAACTCCAAACCCTTTAGCTGCTAACACGTTTGTTGGCAAAGTGCAGCGAAGAACACAAAATACTTGTCTCGAAAAACTGTCATCAATTGAAAGTGAGCGAATCAAGTTTCGAGAGAAGCAACTCCAACTAGAAATAGAAAAATTCGAGTGGACAAAGGAAGTGGAAAAGAAAAAATTAGAGATGGAGAAATTAAAGATTGAAAAAGAATTTGAATTAAAGAAATTAGAATTAGAACAAAATGAAAGAATAAAAATGTATGAAATTGAGATGAAATATAAAAATAATAAATAAAAAAACTTCATTTGTTTATCAACTTAAAAAAATTAACTCTGATTCAAAAATAGGTTCATACAGCGTATTGGCATGGCATCGTATATGTTTTCAATCGTTTCGTAATTTTTATCTTTAAATGACATTGATTAAATCTTTCAACAAAATGTTATGCAGCACACAGCGGACTAGTAAGCATTTATTAAAAAATAATTGACTATCTTTGTCCTTTAACACTAATTTCTTTAATACTGCAAAATTATTCTTTAAGAATTCCGAAGCAGTTCCAAAGCAGCTCTGTGTAGATAAACTTGTACCGCGTCATCGTCATAGTAATTTTTTAAAAGTTTGAATTTTTTTTTTCCGAAAATTGGTATTTTTTAATAAAAAATTTTAGTTTTAGTCCAAAATGCATACTTTTTTAAAAACTATTTTTTTTTATGTTGGCATTTTTTTTTTTTTTTTGGAAAATTAGTTCATAAAACTTAAGACTTTAATGGAAATTATCATTTCTGTTTTATAAATAGTTGGGGGATTCACAAAGTGTGCTATCATGTCGTATTGTCATATGTCCTAAAATATTTCAATGTATAAAAAATATTGTTATTGTTTTTCCTTTGTAAAATTTTATGACATTATGACAATACGACATGATAGCACACTTTGTGAATCCCCCAAGTATTTTTTTTAATTTATAATTATTTTATATTAATGTTGGAACTTTTTTAAAAAATTGGTACAAATTGAAATTTGGTACTTGTTTAAATATTGTTATTTAATGGACATTTTTGATAGTTAGCCGAATTAAATCTGACACCTATATATATGTAGATACCAATTTATATTATTTCATCATATGATCGGTGCAAGCTTAAGAAAAGTTTTTGAATTTTAATATTTTAAATTCATTTGATTTCAAAATTAATCATTTAAAATTAAAACGTGAAAGTATCTTTTTATACAGATTGATTCATATCTCAAAACAAACATTTTTTTTCATATTCTTATATACATAGTAGATAGATGTTTGTACATATATCTTATCTAAAATAAAACTAATAAAAACTATAAACATTTAACAAACAAATGTTGATTTTTTTTTAATCACTGATTTTAATTTGACATAACATGTTACTATCTTTGCGACAGTAAGAAAATAAAAAAGATAAATAAAATCAAACAGATTTTTTTATATGATTTTCTCAGCTTACTATCGGATATCGTAGATGTCGAATAGACCTTTTTAAAATATTTCTTAAGAACAAAATACATACTAAATCAAATCTTTTATTAATAAAAAAAATAATTTTCACTTTATAAGCAATATATGACTCTTGTTTTAAAAAAGCCGGTTAAAAATCTGCATAAATTAAATTTAAACTTAAAAAGTTCACTGGGTTATTTTTAAAAGAGTTTTATAACTATTATCCGGTACATAACATTATTGACGTGTCCATATAGCACTATATTATTTATTTTGCTTATATATTAAATTATTATTTATTAAAATAAAACCTTACCTCCTAATTTGCCCAATACTCTTTCCACTGCTCCGGAACAACCAGAGCAAGTCATTTCCACTTTAAATTCATGTACCTTTAATTAAAACATAAAAGAATAAATTTCATCTAATTAAATATAATAGAAAAAACATCTTGACCTTTTTCTTTAGAATTTAGCATTAATGATTTTTTATTTTTTTTCGTTATTTTACTTACGGGCATTTTGCTTGTCGCTTGACTTCTCGACGAACCTGAATTGGCTTGCGAATACAATTGTTGTAAGTTCAACACTTTGAGGCCTTTTACTTTTTTCTGTGGATTTAACCAAAGAAATTTTTATCAATGTGTTGGTTTTTTGTTTGATAAACAAATTAATTTTTATGTTGTTGTATGGAAAAGTTTTTATTTTGCTAAATTTTGGCACATTTATTAGTTAATAACACCTTAAATTTAGCTTTTAGTTCTATGTATTACTAAGCGAATGTGACTGGCGAATGCAAAAAAAAAAAGAATACAATAATAATAAATTGACTTTTACGGGAAAGGTAATCTAGCGATTTTTATTAAAACAAGCGATTTTTTGAAGCAATTTTGTGGTTATGAAAAAGTTATGGATATTAACGGTAATTTTATTTATTTTAATAAAATTTTATATAAATTTATATAGAAAATTAACGATGTAAAAATTTTCCCTAAGAAACTCGTATCAAAAAAAGTTTTGTTATAGAAAAGTTTGGTAAAAAGGAAGAATTACGTTAACGAAGCCTCTTTTGGACATACCACAGAGTTAAAAACCCTTCCGTCTGGCCGAAGGCCGTCTATTAAGAAAAATTATAAAAAAATATTTTTGCACTAGAAATTACAAAATATTTAAAAAAGTTGTGTTGAAACTTTCATATTATTTTTATAAATACACCATTAAGAGCTTTTAATTGACACCTTAATCTTTGCAATCGCATAAATAGTATAAGAAAAAAGTTAGGGAGGTAATACTATGTTCACATATAAAGGCTTTTTGAAAAACGAGTCGTTTTCTTAAAAACACAAAACTGATTTGTTTTTTCATATATTTTAAAGCCAGAAAACATTTCGATTCGAGTTGTTTAATTATTTAACACAATAACAACATACTAAATTTCTATACAGGGAAGAAATTTTTAGTATTTTTAGTACATAGAAAATTGTTGAAAAAGAATTTGTAAAAATTGTCAAACAGTTTTAAAACAAAAAATTAAAAATTATGAATGAAAATTTTAGTTTTTTAATTAGAAAGTGTCTGTGTGTGAAATTTTTATTTAAATTTAAAATTTGTGAAAATGTGAGTTAGGTAGCTCAATGAGTACCATTTATTTATTATTATTTTATTATTACTTTATTTTTTATATTAATCTTTATTTTATAATTAACACTTTAAAAGCTCAAAAGCATAAAAATATCCATTACAAATTTTTTATTTCTTAAAAAATAATTAACAAATTATTTACATCTTAAAATATTTATATTTAAAATATCATATTAAAAAAATATTATATTAATCAAGAACCATTAAAATTAAATATATTAAAAAATTTTTCAAACACCAGCTTCGCTGAATAAACTTTTTACAAATAATAAATTTTAAATTAAAAAAAGGGAACACGTTATATATCATTAAGCAGCTATTTGGAGTTGTTTTTACACTTTATTAATATAATTTAGATAGGAAATGTATTATTAAGATATTCCGAAAAACACTTCTATTTTTTATAGGCCCAAAATATTTATGCTAAAATGTGATTGTATTTTTTTAAATTAATCAGTCATAACTAATTACAGTTTCATTTTTTAAAATTTAACTACAATCGTTTGTTATTTATAAATCTAAGGTTTTCGTTAAAAATAAATTGACAACACTTTAGTCATTGTTGCTCATTTAATGTAGAGTTACCAGATGTTATATTTAATATATAACATCTCTGTTATTTAGTTGGAGTCCAATAATTTTTGCATGAATCGATTTGAAAACATGGCGTTTTACACGTAAGAGGTGGTTCAAGCAAAAATTTTGTAAAATTTTGTAAATGATTTTTCTGAAAAATTCAGAAAAATCATTTCAACGTAACGTTAAAATAAATTGTTTTTTGAATAATTTTAAAAGTTAAAGTTGTTAATTAAAAAGAAAATAGTATAAGAATATTAAGCCTTCGCTGGTGGCCTACTCCTGTCTATTGAAATGATCATAATAATTTAAATTATTTAAGATTTTTTAGGTAAGATATTTTTTTATTTAAAAAATTTATGTAAATGATCTTTCTTTGAGAATCTTTAAACCAAAATAGCAAAATGTCTGATACAACTGAACGTTGTATTGGCCTTACAGGCCAATCCCATTAAGTCTTTCCTAAGTGGGGGCTTTGGTGGGGCATATGTACTGTACTATCGGGCCATACCTTATATTCTATTAAGGTAAGCACAAGGTAAGGTAATTTAGATATCAACTAAAAACACATTTTTGATTAGGTACCTGATAAAGGTACCTTTGTTTGTGCTGCCAAAACTATAAAAAAAAAACAAGCGCGAATGTTATATTCGGCACGGCCGAATCTATATACCCACCATCAACTTTTTCAAATTTTACGTTATATGGGAGGTGGGCGGTAAAGTGGGCGGACCACGCTCATTTTTTTGTTTCCGAGTTTACATTGGTCCTTGAGCTAATTTAACACAATTTCGTCGTACATGCTTTTGTTGAAGAAATATCAGCAGAAAAGTATGAAACAGATACCCTGTGTTTCGAGTTTTTAGCCCATAACTTTTTTGTTTATTATCCGATTTTGCCCATTTTCAATTCCAAACAAACCTTATATAAGATAAATATTTGTGCCACTACGTTGTCTCGTCGGACAGACGGACGGACATAGCTAGATCGACTCAGAATCTAACCAGAACCCAGAAAATATATACTTTGTGGGGTCTTAAATGATTCCTTCGATATGTTACATACGGAATGACAAAATCAATATACCCCCCATCTTTTTGAGTCTGTAGAAGGGCATGTCTGCTCCCCTTACTGGTGTAGCACCAATATTTGCTTTATGTTTTGCTGGTTATTATTACATTATTATTATTATTATTATTATTATTACAAATTCAACAAGCTTCTTCGAATACGCAAAAAAATATAATGGTATGGCGGATTGTGCCTTAAAATTACACAGGTGGTGGAAGGTGGTCTACGGGTAGCTGTGCTACTTTACTTAGTGGTAAGTTTTATTTTTGTAATACATATCTAAAATTAGTTTAACCCATTAGTGGACAAAGTTCCCTGGGCACTTTCTCTGAATAATTTTCACCAATTATTAATAAAAATTATCTGATTTGTTCGTTTTAAAAACATTTTATTAAAAAAATCTTATAGTTTTAACGGTCCATAGGACCGTCCCTTATAACGGACACCTCGCAATAGGTGCAATAGGCGTATGATAACTTTTAAATCATTTTTTACATTTGTTGCAAATAAAGTTTATTTTTTTTCGCAATGTCCACATCGTATATCAGTTTTAGAATATTCTCTAAGGTGATTTCTGCCATCATATCGTTTGATTGTTAGTGCGCGAACATCTTATGGATGGGGTACCACACGTTTCAAGGTACGATATAGCGAAAAATAAGAAGATATGCACATGTCAAATCATTGGGATGTAACTTCTTCATCAGCAACCATACATTAACAACTGAGGCATCAAGGGGATATGCAAATATTGGCCACCACCATAACATTTGTCTGATTCGCAAACGGTAGACCGCAATGCCTCCCATGCTCTTATTATATCGATGTGGAATTGTATCCAATATATCAGAAACTGTGTTTATATATGATAAAAATATCTTATCACAATTGCACTTCGGGCGCGGTGTCCCTTTTAGAGGACGTTTTTAAAGGTGACTGACTATATGCACGTCGCATAACATTTTGTTACATCAATTGAATCGTTAAACCTATTTACAAATAACAAAACACAAAAAATTGCATATTTAATATATTTAAAATTTTCTTATCCAGCTCGAGATTTTTGTGTTTCACAAATTGGTTTCCAATATTTTGCATAAAACACAACATATAAATCCCAAAAACTGAAACAAATGAATTAAAATATGTTTTGTTGGAATATCAGTAACGGCAAAGCCCACTTATTATTTAAAAATGTAAATTTTCGAAAGTTTTGCAGTGCTTCTAGCGTCCCTTATAACGCACTAATGAGTTAATATTATGGTTGTTCACGATAGGCTGGTTATCAGGTTATGTAATTATGTGGTTATATTAAAAACAGAAAATTTTACATCAAATTGATGGTTATGTTATTTATGGTTTTCAAAAAATACTAGGTTTTTCAAATTTTTATCGAACAGAATAAGTTATTTTATGATTTTATTTTATATTGAAAAATAAAAAAATTAAATAAAAATTTTGCCAAAATTTAGAAAATCGAAAATCGTTAATCGATTATGGCCAATAGGCTAGGTAACTGATACATTTAAATAAATAAAATAAAAATAACATAAATAAAAGTAACCAAAGCACAAAAAAAAAAAAAAAAAAATAGAAATGAAAAAACAAATCGCAAAAACGAACAAAATAACGCCAAAATTTACAATATATTTTTATAAAAAATTTTATTCCCTTTTGTTCTGATAAAAAATTTTAGATTATTTTTTGATAAAAAAAAAAATATAAAAAACTCAAAATTAAAAAAAAAAAAACGCCAAAATGAAATTTCTTATTAAAAAAGAATATATATATATATATATATATATATATATATATATATATATATATATATATATATATATATATACAGTATCGGTCACCTAATTAGCCCACCCAACCAGATTTTTTTGGACTTAATTTTCTTTTTCTACAAAAAAGTTTTTAATTGTTTTATTAATTCAATATATTGACTATTATATACTTAATACATTGCAGCCAAAACTTGCATTAATAAACTAACAATTTACGCAAAAACATTGTTTTATTAAATATTCCTATAAAAATCAAGGACAGCTAATTAGCCCACTTACTCTATTTATTACGAAAAATCTAAGTAAGCTCTGAAAAAAATTATGTTTTAATATATAATTCTAAGTATAAAGTAATTTTAATTAATTAAAGATAATTTTCGTGGGAAGATTTCATGGAAACATCCATTAAAATACTAATATTCGACAACACAAACAAAGTGGTCAAAATCGATTAAATCCATTAAGAAAATTGGTTAGAAAGGTTAGATGATCATTACATTATCGTCAATAATCCTCCAAAGTATCATAAATTATTCAAAAACCTCAGCGCTGTGCAAAGAAATGAAAAACTTAGTTAAATTGCGAATTTCAAAAATAGAATAATCATAAATTTCGCAATGAAACTCTGACTTAAAAGATTTGTGGCGAATAAAAAACGCTTTAAAATGTACTTAAAGAAACCGCTTGGATGAGATGCATAAAATATTTGTCAATAAGTTACCTAGACGAATGATTTAAGCAAAGTTATTTTCAATTTTGCAATGTTAAGGTAAGATTTTACACTTTCTTTTTAACTAGAATACTAATAAAACTTTTTAATACATCGCATATACCAACTACCAGCAATTGTTTGCATTAGATAGTATCGATATAATATCTATTAAATATTATTAGATAGTTTATCAAAATTTCTCAACTTTTATTTTTCTTTTGGAAAATATATTTCTTACTTAAATGCTGATTATTTGATCATCTAAATTCGCGGAGTAACTCAAACCGTAATTTTAGTTAATGAATTTAAACTTTTTGTATTGCTTTCGATGTTACAGATGATTGTTTACCATAATTAAAGGACTATCAAGGTTTCTATAAAATTTCATAATATTTTAATTTACATTTTTCGCGATTTTTATTATATGTCGAATATTCGAAATACAAGGCGTTTTAACCAATTTAGATATGAAATTTTTTACGAAAATTGCAGTACTTCTATTTTTAAATTGTAATCCATATGAAAAATTACTTTTTTTCAAAGCTTGCTTAGATTTTTCGTAATAAATAGTGTAAGTGGGCTAATTAGCTGTCCTTGATTTTTATAGGAATATTTAATAAACCAATGTTTTTGCGTAAAGTGTTAGTTTATTAATCCAAGTTTTGGCTGCAATGTATTAAGTACATAATGGTCAATATATTGAATTAATAAAACAATTAAAAACTTTTTTCAAGAAAAAGAAAATTAAGTCCAAAAAAAATTCTGGTTAGGTGGGCTAATTAGATGACCGATACTGTATATATATAGCAAAAACTTTTTGGTTTTTGGTAACGGCAACTACTTATTAAAGTACTTTCTTGGAAATGAGGCGTCATAATTATTTGCCTTCACTATTACAAAATAAGTACTCAATAGCAGAGTAAGTTACAATCACATGTATCAGTTGGCTAGAGCGCAGTATTAACAACTAGGTTTTGTGCATAGATTAACATATATTTTGTTTTTGTATTTTCAAAAAAATGAGTAAATTTGTTGAAAATTTAGTATATGGTGGCTCTCACATAAACTTCTAGTTCTATTCTATGGTTTTGTGATTTAACCTCATTCTGATGCTATTAGTTTTTTTTTTAACAAAATGTCTAAAAATATATTTTATGATAAAACAAGTTTTGTAACTTTGAAAATAAAGTGCGAGATGATGTACTGAGTAAGACGTTAGTCATTAAAAACGAATAGTTAAGTTCAAAACTCACTGAGCCATAAAAAATTACTTACTTTGAGTCTACATTAAACAAATTTTTATCAAGACAAACGTCAAAATTTTATCAAGATAAAGATTTGTCTAATTTAGACTGAATTTGTCAGTATTATTGCAGCGTTAAAAGAAAATTGTCAGAGCTCGAGCTCTGACAACGTTGTCTTGATAATGCTTGGTAAAATACGCCATCTTGATTGTTGTTGGTACTTTTTGCATGGTTTATTATGACATAAGTTTTCTCCTAAAATTGTCAGAGATAAAAAATTATCTGCAAATCAAACAAAAATTTGACGTTTGTCTTAATACAAATTTCTCTAATATAGACTCAACGTTACAGGTAACCCTCGATTTATGCGATATTTCATTATTATTAATGTTCAATAATATTGACCATTTTTTAAAATACGAGTTTTTATTTAACGCGAACTTGGTATAACGCGAATAAATAATAATGACAAGCATTGAATTGCGCGAACTACAGTACTGTATTGAAAAGAATTTATTGTAAAAATTTATTATTTAGAGTGTGTGCCAAACGGTAGCAAAGTATGTAGAAAAGTAAATTTAGCTCATAGGGCTACATAATTTTTTAACATATGTATAAAATTTACAATCATAAATTTTATAATAAAAAGAAACAATGATAAAATATTACTAATCCGTTGTGTATTTTAATGTTTTTTAAATAAAATTTTTGTTTTTGATAAAAATAAATTGTGTTGAAAAAATATATTAACCAATTATATGAAATTGTGTGAATTTAAAATTAAAAAATTGTCAAAATTTATGATTGAAAAAAAGTTTTCATTTTGCACAGCAATGTTAAAAAATTTTTTCACCATAGGAAAATTTGAAATTTCTTTAGAACATTGCTACCGTTTGGCACACGCTGTTAATGAAATTTAATTGGCTACAAAATAAAAAATAAAAAATAATTTATAAGCGAAGTGTTGCAAAAATTTTGTAAGATTAATAAAATTAAAAAATACCCTTCACCATTTTATCATCTTACTGACAAATAATAAATTGATAAGAAAATTAGACGTTATTTTTGAATATTTACAGTAATGTGAGTAATATTGTTATGGTATGAGTAATTTTAAGTAATAATGAACGTATGAGTTATATTTACCATGTAAATATTACTTATACCTTGTACAGTTATAATATTTAATTGATATAAAGTTAATGTAGTTTATTTACTTTAGTCTCTAGCCAAATCAATAATATACTTTATTCTATAGTCTATTCTTTAGTCAATATTATATACTATTAAAGACTATTATTTATGCAAAACTATGATATTTTCTATAATCAAGACTATTATCTTTTCTAGTCAAGACTATAGTCAAGTACATTAGTTTAGTCTATACCCAACAAACCAAATGATATCGTAATGATATCATTACGATATCATTTCGGTGATATAGAAGTCCGAGAATGATATCATTTATAATTCTAAAATGATATAGGTTGCTTTCTAAAAGGTACACTCGAAAATGATATCATAATTTTTGAAAATAACGATATTAGTAATGATATCATTAAATTTAAGCAGCGCGATAGTTTAGCAATATATTGCAAAATATATACACAAATATATGCTAAGATTGGATCAATATATAATATTATAAATATGTTTTCAAAAATTAATAAAATAGCCATAATAAACCAATGTTCATACAGCTCCAAATCATTTTGCATGTAATACGAAACTTTTGCAATCCGAATACAAGTCCCCCTTTAAATCCGGGCTGATATTGGTTTCTTCATCTTATACGCGTTAATTTTTTGCAATTACACTAATTTTAGCTGTAAAAATTCAATTCGCATATAAAACATAACATAAAATATTTTTTTGATACAAAAATTTTCAATTTAATTTAATTTTCCTGAAAATGTCTGAAGTTTTTTTCTAAGGAAAATATAATTTCGATATTTTATCATATAATTTTAAAATTATGATATCATAAATGATACTGTATCGTTTCTTGGTTTGTTGGGTAATCGATTTTATAGTATTTTTCAAATACAACAGTTTATATAATAGATTATACTCAAGGCTTCTATATTTCTTACCATTTTTGTAACTGGCCCCACCGTGCAGCAGTTAACCTAAGTTAAATTTTGACACAAATTATTTTAATAAAATTTAGCTGCTCAATATTTTTTTTATAAATTAAACTAATATTTGATCTGTCATAAAAATTTTTCGTTAAAAAATTCTAAATTTACAAAAAGAACAAAAAATGGTAAAAATTGCTAGAGCCCCTTTTGGAAGTGCCTTAAATCCACTGACCACAAAACCGGTTGATATACAAAAAATTTCTTTAATAAACGACAACAACATGGCAGTAGGCATATTGACACTAGGTGCCATAGTACAAAGTATTATATATCCCGATAAACATGGCAATATGACAGATGTTTGCTTGGGTTTCAATGATGTCCAAGGTTATATAGACAATAAAAACACTTATATGGGAGCCACCATAGGCAGAGTCGCAAATCGTGTTGCTGAGGGTAAATTTACCCTAGATGACCAGGAATATAGTTTAACAAAAAATTTCAAAGATAAATATCAATTAAATGGGGGCTTTAATGGATTCAATAGCATGATTTGGGATGTAATCGAAGAGAAACCGAATGGTATTGTCTTGCAACATATTAATCCTGATGGTATGGAGGGATATCCAGGACAATTAACAAACACAATAACTTTCACTCTGGATAATAATAACACCTTTGGAGTTTGCATAGAAGCCATAGCAAATAAAAGAACTCCCGTTAATCTGACAAATCATTTATATTTAAATTTGGCTGGTCATAATTCCCGTAAAGAAGGTCTTTTCGAACATAATATTATGATTAAAAGTAATAAAATTGTAGAATGTGATCACGATCAAATACCGACAGGATGTTTAATGCCTGTGAGCCATACACCCTACGATTTAAGGAAATATGTTAATTTGGGAAAACGTCTCAAAAAATTCTTTAATCATTCTATAAAAGGTTTCGATCAAAATTATTGTTTCGATAATTGTGAGGGCTCAGTTAAGCCTGTGGCTAAAGTTATACATCCTTGTACGGGACGATTTTTGGAAATATCAAGTAATCAACCTACAGTTCAATTACTAACATGTAATGATTGGCCTGATATTGATAAAGCTGGAGCTGAGCCAATAATTGGTAAAGCAAGGGCAATATATGCTCAATATGGAGGTTTTTGTTTGGCATCCCAAGGATACCCTGATGCAGTGAATAATATGAATTTCCCAAGTGTTATTGTCGATCCAAAGAAGAAGTTTTGTTATAAAGTTTTATATCATTTTGGGGTTTGCGAATAAATATTTAGAAGTTGTACCAATTTAATGGAAAAATAAAAACTGCAATGATTATAATGCTGTCTGTTATGTATTATATAGTCAATATTATAGTATATGTTACAGTCCAGACTATATTATATTCTATAGTTTAGACTATAATATATTATATAGTCCACACTATAGTCTATTCTATAGTCCAGACCATAGTCTATTCTATAGTCCAGACTATAGTCTATTCTATAGTCCAGACTATAGTCTATTCTATAGTCCAGACTATAGTCTATTCTATAGTCCAGAATATAGATTATTCTGTAGTCCAGACTATAGATTATTCTGTAGTCCAGACTATAGATTATTCTGTAGTCCAGACTATAGATTATTCTGTAGTCCAGACTATAGATTATTCTGTAGTCCAGACTATAGTCTATTCCATAGTCCAGACTATGGTCTATTCTGTAGTCTTGATCATTGTCTATTCCATTGCACGGAAGATTGTTTATTCTATTCTGTAGTCTAGACTTTATTTTATAATCTAATCTATTCTAAAGTAAGGATTATATACAAGGCTATAATACAATTACAATTGATACTGTCTATTGGAAAAATAATAATAATACAAACACGTTTTTGAGGTTCCATTTTCTCATATTTATTTAATCCTTCATTTAAAATGTTCTCAAATATTTCTATTAACATTTAATTTCCAAACCTATACACAACATCATGATAATATTTTTCACCAGGATTTAAAAATATTGTTGGAAAATTAGCATGATTCATTGAATCGGGATACTTCTGAGTTTCCAAACAAAAGGCACCATGTTTAACGTAATGTGCTCCTCCTTTACCCTCCAAAGCCGGTGCACCATTTTCAACATCTGGTAAATTGTTGGAAGTATAAAATTGTACTCCCGGCTGATTGGTTAAAATCTCTAACCAGCGACCACTTTCAGGGTGTTCTACACGTGCAATACGTGTTGTTTTATTACCATCCAATTTAACACAATAACAATTATCATAACCATTAATAGGTTTATCCTTGAATAAAGGCAAACGATCAGCCATTTTAGCAGGAGTTCTTAAATCATAAACAGTATTGTCTACTGGTACCAATTTACCAGTAGGTATTTGTTCCAAATCAGTATCCACTATATTATCAGCATTTATCATAACGGTATGTTGTGACAGACCCAATTTACCAGAATTATGACCAGCCAAATTAAAGTAAGCATGATTTGTAACATTAACACAGGTTGTTTGATTGGTGGTAGCCTCAATTTGCATGCGAAATTCATTGGCATCATTTAAAGTACATGTTATGGTACAGGTTACCTCACCCGGATATCCTTCATGTCCATCTGGGGAAATATGCTTAAAGACAACACCATCCGGTAGTGACTTTTCAATGTCCCATATAACACTATCGAAACCAATAAAACCACCATGTAATTGATATTTATCTTTAAAATTCTTGGTAACTTGTATTTCTTTGCCATTGAGTGTAAAACGACCATTGGCCACACGATTTGCTACACGACCCATAGTAGCTCCTATATAAGCTGGCTGGGTGGCTATATAACCTTCAATATTATCAAAACTTAAAGATAATTCATCAACCTGTCCTTTTTTATCGGGCAAACGTACACTGGCAATATTAACGCCCAAAGTTAAAAGTTGTACCGACATGTTGCGATCATTCGAAAGAGTAATACGTCTTACTTTAGTGGGCTTCTTAGACATGGGATCGACCATAGTGCCAAAGTCTTCTTCTTTTACTACAACCATGATGAAAACTGAAAATTTAAGAAAAATATGTATTTTATTTTATTTAAAATTTTATGAAAACTGTTTAATAAATTGTAGCTTAAAATTTAAAGAAAAATTTTTGGTAATATTTAAAAATAATGGGCTTTCAAACTATACTAATTTGTCAGTTATATTTTCTAGATTATTACTCAATTGAATAGCTTCAAAAATGTTGGAGTAATACAAAGTTTTGTTAATAATGGAAATTTCCTTAAAAACCTTAGTTTAATAAAAAAAACGCTAAGCCTTTTAACAAATTGGCAGCCCTATTGTAGGTAAAACACTGGCATCTCTATTACGAGAAAGTGAGAGAACGGAAGTTGTTATTAATTTAATATGGCAGCATTATTGTTATCAAAAGCTAATATTTTTATCCATTATAGTATAATTTAAATAAATAAAATGGTATATTTATAATAATAAAATTAAATCTAATAGCTTTTCCATATTAATAAGTTATTATCCTTTAAAAACAAATTACAATTAAGCCACGAAATTTTGTTGTCTCCATTAGCAGGATTATGAGCGGAAATTAGTAAATTATTACCAACTTATAACACAAATATGGTATCATTATAATAAATTACATATCCTGTCTAAAAATATTTATAATTCAAACTCTGAATTGAAGACCTTTTAATAATTAACATTTATTTAATAAAAACCTTTTTATTTAATACAAAAGTATTTTATTTTTACTGGTTTTAAGTTTTTATAAAATTTTATTATTGCATAAATGTTTTTTTTTTCTTCCTTCCCACTCACCTTAAAATATCTTTCGTTTAAAAACTTTCTAACACTGTGTTTTATTCAAATGCTCAATTGCAACTAAAATAAAAAACTTAATAAAATCCCCTACAACAGCAACAAATAAAAGCACATTTAAACATCTGTTGATTTAAGTACATACATATTGTGTTAATAAACCATAAATTATACCTCTCCCTCTTAAAACTCACAAAAAACAAACACTAACAATTCTATTTAAATCAATTTATTTTATTAAGAAAATTGTTTTGTTTACTAGAAAAAATGAGCGTAAAATGGATGATAGCCAATGAATAATAATCTCAAATAATGCAATTTATTTGTTTGAGTTCTCAAACAAATCAATTGATAAAGTAACAGTTTTTAATTAAATACTATTTATTTTTAAAGGAAAGCAAAGAAAACAGAAAATAGAAGGTGTGTACTCATGTAAAACAAAGAAAATTTGTTATGATAAGAAAAATAAAGTGGTGCGGGATAAAGAGGCTACAATGAGTACATGTAAAGATTATAAAGTGGCAAAAATACTTGACATTTGATAGTTGAATGTCATATAGAAATACGAAATATAATAAAGTCAACAAAAATTGTTATATCTTTAGTACCCCTACTACTGGAAATATTTTAAATTTAAATAATAAAGAAATAATAACAAATTTTTGTTAAAAGTTATTTATATAAACATTAATTTTAGTATGTAAGTATAAGATTATTCCTTCAGTATGATAATATTTTATAACTAACCTAAAAAAAATCTATCGAGCCCTTTAAAAAATATATTTAATCTGAGTATAGGTAGAGGTATCCAAATAATGATGTCCGGCTGTCTGTCCGTCTGTGTGTCTGTTGAAATTTAATTTAGTTAAATTTAGTTATTTGTTAAAGTTCTATTTAAAAAATGCGAATATTCTATAGAAAAAGAAAAAAAACTCAAATAACAACTGAAATAATGCCAATTTAAAAAGTACCCATTTAAAAACAATTTTCAAACAAAGTGTATTGAAATAAATTTCAAAAAGGACGCATTTTCAAAATGTACTTACTTCCAAAAAAGTTCTAATTATAAAAAGTACCAATTTTTAGGAAGTCCATTGGAGAAAAATTATTCCTAAAAAGGAAACTCAAATTTTCCAAAATGTACTTAATAAAAAAAAAATAACCTATTTAAAAAACAGTTAGTTGTCCAAAAATTATTAATTCCAATTTTCCAAAATTCAACAAATTTTCCAAAAAAATGTTCATTAGAAAAAAAAAAAATAAAATGTCTTCATTCTTTTCATTTCTGGTTCTTGAAACGTTCCCTAACGCTTCTATAGAACTAGTACACTATTTTTATGCATTATTGAACTACATAGTTGTAGAACTAATTAATACATTATCTCCTTGGGTTATCTTTTCGTAAATCAAAATAAAAGGACATTTTAAATATTTTACCTTAATAAACATTTTAAAATTAATTTTTTTCCATCAGGAAGTTGTATCCTGTCTCAAAAAATCTAACCAATCTGGCCACTCTAAATTAAAGTCGCTCTTTGTTCACATTTCAACTAACGGCAAATAATATTTACTTGATTTATTAAATACATATATATTTTCGTAACAAGAAATAAAAAGAACAAATTTCCATACAATTTATTTAATAGTATTATACATTTAATAAAAATTTAAAGAATAATTAAATAATATTTATATTTCAATAAACCAGCAGCAAATCTCAGCTAGACACCATAAAAGTATTTCAGTAATTAATACACATTAACTTTAAGTTAATAACAATACAAATAGACATCCTTTTTAGTTAAAGGTGCAAAAAAAGGAAAGAAATGCATATTATATATTATGTGTATAGTTAACCATTATTTAAAGTCCATCTGTAAATTTTTAAAACTCAGTCTGTTCCGAAATTAAAACCTTACAAGTTATTATCTTTAATTTAGCACAATCCATAGCCTTTAAGGTGACGAAAAAAAGTGTAGTGAAGAAATATTTAATATTTGTTAATATTAAACAAGCGAACACCATGGAACTGAGGCAATTTGGGTAGAGTAACAATAACCAATGAAATAAAGTTGGCTATAAAATGATCGGTATCATTGCGGGTATACAAACAGCAAAGAAGGAATCTTGAAGAAAAGAACAGAATTAAAAAATGTTTTGTTAATACTATTATAATATTATTAATAAGACTTACAAAACAATGGGCACTGCTGTTAGAAATTTACGTGTGGCAGTAAATTGTTCACCATCATCGATTTGTTCCCAATGGGTTAACTGGCGACCGGTATCATTTTCAATAGAAAACCAAGGAGCCCCTTTTATAATGTGCAGGAAATATAAATGGGCCTAAAAAAATATATCATGAGATTTAAGGAGTTTTTTGTAAAAGTAAATATTACCGCATTATGCATTAAATTGGTTAAAGTCCAGGCCATGGGTATGGAAATAAATGGCACCGACAATAATATCAAATGAGCCGATAAGACTCCCAGGAAATATGCCAACCACATACCACGCGCTCCCAACCAAGTACTATTTGGGTTTGGCTCACCATGACCACCGGCAATAACTGTCATTTTTATTTTTAGTTATTAACAAATTGAGAAAATTGTCGAGTTTTTTTTCGTTTAGGTATGAATAATTTTTTTGCAAGTTCTTTCTGAGTTTTGTATTAATGATTATTTTTCTTTTTTATACGAATGTATGTATGTGTGTAAACGTCAGACAGTAGTTTTTTTTTATTATCAATTCCTCTTTATTGTTTTCTTCGTTATTGATAAAAAAACAATGGCAGAGTTCTCGTTGTTTGCTAATTAAAAAAATGTAAATATAAATAATCTAGAGAAAACAAAATAATTTTTAATCAAAATTCAAAATACAGTAAAACAAGGTAAATTACCAAAAATAATTAAGCTTTAATCTTTTAAAAAAATTATTTATGAATAAATCTTTGTCATTTCGCTTGTCGATTTCATTGTATTTGCTTCAAAGCAACATTGTTTTGTAAACAAAAGTTGGCTTATTAACGCCGTCAACAATTAAGACGATTTTTATTTAAAAATTTTATAGTTTTCTATCACAACACATTCAATTTAGTATTTTTATACATTTATTTACATGCTATATTCAAGAAAAATTTCAATATATTTTTTTAAATTATTTTTCTTCATATTAATTGAATTATTAATTATTCAAAAGTATCTCTGCAACAAATCACAGCCAACGGCTGTTTTTTTTTTTCTTTTGCTGCGGCTTTGTAATATTCTAATAAGCTAACGCCGTTAAACTTTTATTGCCAACTTCGTTCTCTAAGTACCGTTGATCAGAGAACTGCGCCGATCGGCTGTAAGCCGGCTGAGTCGAGCCGCCTGAGGTGTTTTAAGAGCCGCCGCCGCCGATAAAATTTCGGCTAAAACACGACTCAATTACAGCCGTTGATTTCGGTCAAGCTTAATGAATTGAATATAAAACCTTTAGTAAATTCATGATATTCTTGAAATTTTAAATTTTAATATTAATTAAAAATTTTTTTTTCATAAATTTCCTTATAATGTCGGCGACATTTTTTGCATTGCTGTCGACTCATGAATTTCGGCGGCAAATTTGCTTCCCACATGGCAACGATATTTGCTGAATTTGATGGATGAAGCTGCGCTGCACTGATACATCGTATTATGAACCGAAGCGGCAAAATGTTCGCGACGAACCAGAAATTTGTTCGCGGCGAACATGCAACACACGACCTAATGTATTTCTTATGAAGCTGGTTCGCCGCATGAGTACCCTATATTTGGTTCGCGACGAACCAACATGGCGTCCATAAGAAAAACATTAGTTTGTGTGATTTTTTTCCGCCGCGAACCAAATTCTAGTTCGTCGAACATTTTGCCGCTTCGTCAATTCATGGAAATTATCGGCAATCATCGCAAATTAATATTTTTGTATTGACGGCAAGGTTGTTTTTATTAATCTTTTGGTGTTGTGTTTTTTATATAAAATTGAAATAAAATATCTTTGAAATTTGTTTAAAACCGTGTACACATAAAAATAAACGTTATTTTATTTATACGATATTTTATAAATTTAACTATAGAAGAAGAAGGTAATTATATTCAATATTAAAGAAAAAACGGATATTTTTAGTGCAACAAATGCAGTGATTTTTTTTTGTGGTTTTCAATATTAAAAGAAAAATGTATAAATTAAAAAATACATTATTATTATTATTATTATTATTATTATTATTCGATGCTGTGACACAGTCAGCAGAGATTCTGCTGCTTCAGAAAATAGTAAATACAAATGTCAAAAACTTGAAAAACAACATAATTTAAATGAATTTCTTTTTATAAAAATTAAATTTAAACAAATTTAAAGAATAAAATGAATAATAAAATAGGTATTGTGTCGACTATAAGCCTTTTATATTTTTTGTAATACAAATTGTTCCGATATCAATGATTTTTATGTTCTATTTTTCCAGATTTCGAGATGTTTTATTGTTTTGATGATGCTTTGACTACTTTTTTTTAGAAAACGAAATTTATTTTTTCAACAACATACAGTGGCTCACAGCCAGTACTTCTTTTTGGAAAAGTACTTCCATGCAGGGTCCACGCACTTATATAGCACTGTGAGTGCTATATAAAGGAGTATTGGTTACAAACCATTTTAAAATGATCACTTTAAATGGTTAAAATATATGCTTCTATGGAACAAGAAATCATTATGAGTTTTTTTTCCATGAAAATCGGTTGGACAATAAAAGCCATTGATGAAGTACCGAATAAACATTTATACAATCGCAGTCTGCGACAACCTACGGATATCATCACCAAAACTGACATCCGGAGTTCAAACAATGTTGCGTTAAAACTTTTGCCATACATTGCAAATACTGGCTTATTGTACTCGTCTTCATGGCGTATCACTGCCGGATTCTGGAGTACGGAATACGGAGGACCGGTTCGTAGAAAACTTCTAGTGCCTACATGTCTTTAAAGGTAGCAAAACTAAACTTCTTCGTAGAACTGTGGGTTTATTCAATTTTGATATTTTTTAGTTCTTTATTTTTTCCTCCTGAAAATCGATTTTCGACTAAAATCGAAATCGATTTTCCTTTCCCTAGACAGTATTAGATACCTTTATATCCTAAAGGATAATTTGTTGCAGAGTGCAAAAAATCAGGGCATATTATCATATTTTTGATATTTCCAACATAACGATCCGAATAATAAATTTGATATTGTGTACAATTTGCTAATATATAAAGTCGCCAGACCTCAATATTATTGAAAATTTGTGGTCCATATTGGAAATTTACATAATAAAATTGGTATTAGGCCCTAAAAATGCACTGTAAACACATTTCACCTAATATTACACAAAAACTGGACGCACACAAACCGCCTCTAATCTGTTGCATACAATTAAGACTACCATTCCACATAAAAAATAATCATGTATGTGATAAAAATCGATTTCGAGCCAAAAACGAATAAGGTTTTGATACACATAAAATTTTCGATTTCAATTTCGTTTTATTGTAAAAACGAAATCGATTTCATTTTGTTTTATGAAAATCACAATAAATAAGGTTGTGATCATGGTTGTGATAAAAACGAAATTGGCATGATTTTATCGTTTTCAAATCGAACAAATTTTGGTACACGTTTTAAAATTGAATTTGATTAAAACTTTTACAAAAGAATTAGAATCGTTAAGTATCATTAAGCATGTGGGTAAAAAATAAAAGCTATATTGTAGAAAGAAAAATAAAATAAATAAAACCTTTTAAAGAATATATATTGAGGCAGAGGTTAAGAAAAGTATAGAGATTCTGTAAATCCTAAACTTTTTTATTCTGTTGCGTTAAAATACTGAATTTTAAGTTTAAAACTTTAAATATATTTTGTAATTTGTGATGGAACTTGTGGTGAAGCGATGTACCTTATTGTTTAAAAACCTATCAGACACTCGAATTAAACTGTAACTTCACATGTGGGTTTTACAATTTAACTTTTAAGGTTTCTGGATATATCTACCGCAAAGGAAAAAACTGATTTTGAATATTCAAAATAATCATTGTGCTAACCCAATTTCAAATTACCAGTAAAAATTTAAATCCAATGCAAAGTCCAAACTGCATCTGCTAAAAAGCGTTCCTATTAAAATATTGCATTAATTTTTATTTTTGTAGGATCAATTAATTAATCGCCAAAAATGTAAATTTATTATTCCTCCACAAAATGTTTTTTTATGGGCATTTTTTTTTTTTTCAGAAGCAAGGAATATCTCCTTTATGGCAGCTTCACGCAAAACTGAACATTTGATAATTTTTTATTAAAAAATTAACATAAAAACATTAAAATAAAATTTATTTCATTTAAATAATACAAATTTCAAAATTATTTTGTTGTGATTTGACAAGAAACATATTGAACATCACAACCTAATCGATTTAAGAATACGATTTACTTTTGAAATTGACCGAATTTCATCACATATCTTAATGTAATTATTGGTCGTAATTTTAAATTTTTTTATGTCATAAGTGGGTAATTTAAGCTGTGAGCCACTGTATATTAGTGTGTAGCAAAATCTCAAGAGTCTTGCAATTTGTTATTCACTTTAAAAAGGAAGAGGAATAACGACCCATGTCTTCAAGATTATCACACGTTACGCTGTAGAAAACATTTCATTTCTCTCCGGAGTCAGTAACAACTTTAGCGTGTTCATCATAAATCGTCGATGGTTATATGAATTATTTTTTCATCCATATTATGGACGCATTCACTCAATCTTTTTGTATAATAAAAATTCAACATTAATCTCAAGCCAAGAAGCTACTATAGGAAATTACATATACAGCGAAAGCTTCCATAGGCGGTGATTTTGTCCGTTATCAGGAGATGTCCGTCTATGGGATATGGTTCATCATAGTTTTTAATAAGAGGTAATTCAGTAGCATAGGTACTGGTATCTTTTTATTTCAACATCCAAGATTAATTGTAATGAATTACCTTATAGATAAAAATATTCTTATATATACATGTTAAAATGCAAAAGACCGTAACGTGACGTAAAAATCAAATTTCAAATTAATTAATTATTTGATTTATTCAACAATTTGATTAAATATATTTATGATTAATCAATTAATCATGAATTTAAATAGTTAAAATCGTGAATAATTAAATAATTTTAAATTTATTTGAGTTTCTTTTTTATGTTTTTAATTTTCATTATAATATAAAATGATAATATTAAAATGTGGGTCGTTTAATCACCAAATAACATATATTATATATTTAGCATTTTTTGTTTCATTTGTTTAATTGTAAACTAAATTTGAGAACATTGAATAATATTATTCAAATTTGATTAATCAAAATTAAAAATAATTAATCAGAATTTTTTTATTAATTAGAATTGTTGATTAATCGATTAACTGATTAATATGTGTATTGATTAAATAAAGATTTGTATAACCGATTAATCGCACATCCATAGTATTGACAAAAGTCAAATGATCGTAACATTAATTTCAAAAACAGTCATAAATATGAACTAAATACATACTAACCCAATTCACAAAGTATATTATTTTAGTTATTGTGTTATATGTTATTTAATATTATGTTCAGACACATATGTTTTTTACTACACTATTTTTAAGTTAAAATAAAAACTTTCTATATGATATTATGAAAACAACAATTTAAAATGAGGTTTATGAATTCAGTTTCAGAAAAGAACAAATGAGATTGATATATTCCAATTCAAAATTTGAAAATATCATTTTAGTTTATGATTTTTTTTATTATAATTCAGAAAAGAACATATTAAAATAATATTTCTCTTTTAATTCCAGAATATAACAATTGAAATTTACATTTTTCATATAAATTTCAGAAGTAAAACTTTTTATTTAGAATTGAAAAAAAAAAAAATTACTTGAAAATTAGGTTTTCAATTTATAATTTTGAAAATAACAACTTAAATTGGAATTTTTATTTAAATTTTCGAAAAGAACAATTTATAAGAAGATTTTTCCATTTAAAATTCAGAAAAATATTGAAATTTTGAAAAAACTTACTTAAATTCAGAACTTCAACTGAAATAATATATAGAATGAAATTTGCATTAGGAATAATTTTTTCAGATGGATTTGAAACAATTAATTTTATTAATTTAATTAATTTTATTTGCGTAAAGGTCACATAAATTAAGTTGATCTAACATTATTTTTTAATGAATTTTAATGAATTATTCTAAATTTCAATTGTTGTTTTTGAAATTCAAAATATAAAACTGAATTTCATTTGTAGTCTTCTAAATTTAAAACGTAAAATTTAATTATAAATTGATCTTTTGTGAATTTAAAATATAAAAACTTATTTTAAATTGTACTTTTCTGAAATAGAAATTGTAATTTTAAATAATTGTTTTCTGAAATATTAATGAAATATAGAAATTTCAACAGTTCTTTTCTAAAATTTAAATGAAAAATCTAATTTTCAATTTTTATTTTCAAAAATTTCAGAACACTTCTTTTCTAAAATTTAAATGAAAATCTAATTTTAAATTTTTATTTTCAAAAATTTAAATGAAAAATCTAATTTTCCAATGATCTTTTTTAAAATTTAAATTTATTTTCAATTGATTTTTAAAAAATACCATTAAAAGTGGTGTAGTTCTTTAAAAAAGTAAATAAGTTTATGCATCACTGCTCACATATAATTTTATTATGTTTTTCCCTTGCCAAAATATTTTCATAAATTGTTGATTTAAATAAAAATTTTACACACATATACTTTCTAATTCCAAAAATAAAATTTTTGAACAAATAATAAATGTGAACAAATATAAATTTAATTTTTAATTCACCCAGGAAATATTGTATTAGTTCTACAACTAGTTCTAAAACACATAAAAATAGCCTGTATTTGTTCTACTTTGGCTACGACCAATGATTTTTGTTTGAAATTGTAACCTCCAGAACTAGTTCTGTGGAAGTGTTACCTAGCCAGTACCCATTCTATGGAACGGTTCGAGAACTAGTTCCTTAATCAATAATTTTTGTTCAAAATTGTCACATTCAGAACTAGTGCCATAGAAGAGTTAGGGAAAGGTTTCAGAATATGTTTTTATTTTTATTTTGTATTCTAATGGGCTATTTTCTAAAGTCCACTTTTGAAATCAATTAAATTTTGTAAATATATACATATATATTTTTTTTAATTTTTGAAATTTTTTATACAAGGTTTTTAAATAGTTCTAGGAAGTTCTCAGAAGTGATGTAGAAGTCATACAGAATTAGTTCTTAAGCACTAGTTCTCTAAAACATCTTTCAAAACGAATTTAGACGAATGTCAGAATTGGTTGTGATACCACTAATTCTTAGGATGTTATTAAAGAATCTGAAGTGGTTCTGATAATGTACTAAAATACTAAAAATTTCGTTCCTATGGAAACTTAGTTGTTTTTATTGTGTTAAATTATTAAACAACACAAATCGAGATGTTTTCTGGCTTTGAAATATATTAAAAAACGAGTCAATTTGTTTTTTTTTTGGAATAAACATCACCATTCTGCATTTTTCAATATTACAGTTTTCAATAAATATTTAGCCGTATTTCAAAAAATTAATGTAGGTTACATAAAGAGTTTCTAACTTCCTCTTACGGAAATTTACATACACAAAATTAGTAATTTGTTTGGATAATTTATATCTATCTAATAGGATTGGCTTAACCCGCTAACTTTAGAAAAAAATTTTAGAAATAGTAAAAACGCAATGAATTAAAATATATATATCAGTGGACATAGTAAAATATAATTTTCTAAAGTTTAATTTTTGGAGGTTGATAATTAGCATTAAACTCAGAATATAAAGAAATCGGAAGCTGTGAAAATGGCAGTATTTTCAAAGAATTTAGTTTGAATATAATCTATAATTTTACAGCCGTATTCAAAAAAACTTAACACAGCTTTACCAACCATTTATAATCAAAATTACTTAAAGTTGTATTCAAAAACATTGATTTGCTTACTAGATTCATTGCTGATGACGGTCCTGTCTGACTAGAAAATATGTACATTCCATACATACTTTGTTTTAAAATTTATGTTGCAAAAGAAAAAAAACTGTAAAGCCTTGTAAACTTTAAAAATTTTAATAATGGTTCGACCCTACTTTAAGACCATATTTTAAGATTATTTCCGTTACATTTTTCAAGAAAAATAAAAATAATGATACATTTTTAGATTCATTTCAACAAAATCAACGTATTTAAAATGTCCGAATGTTAAAATCTGTGATAAAATAAAAAATGTTTCAAAATATCAGAATATCCAATTTTATATGTGTAGAGAGAAGAGCTGTGTCAAGATCATTTATACTTTTTTTAATAATTTTAAAAATATAATGTTCGAAACGGTCTTCTGTTTTGACACTTTAGAAGTACAAAAATACAAAAATGTATGTTATAAATCTTTTAGTAAATAAAAAATAATGTTCAAACAAACGGTCTTCGGATCCCCTTACATCTAAGGAGACTTGGAACCACATTTGTGAACCAATGTACTCTATAAGATGATGCGAAAACTAGGAAATAAAAAGTTGTTATGTTCACCTCTCAGCCGGCTAACAGCCGACTTTGAGCCGCCGCCAACAATTTTTAGCAAAGCCGCCGCCGCCGTTAAAATCGTTCGGCGCAGGTCTCTGCCGTTGATTCACTAATTGCAAGAAGAAAAATAGTGCAAAGATTTGTTTAAAAATACGCTAAAAACATAAAGATTATTAAAAATCTTTAAACAAATAATAAATTTTTTATAAAAAAGTAAATTTCTATTTTTGCTACCATTTCGATTAATTATAATTAACATTTGACATCTCTAACTGAAACTAACTTGCAAACAACTAAATTTTACGCCTCCATATTTTCTTTGATCACTCTTTTTCTTATTATTGCTGCCTTTTTTAATATTAATAAAACAAAAAACCTAAACACGGATCAAAAAAGGACACCCGCTAACGAGGCTGAGCCCGACGAAAGTACCCCTCTGATGGATGGCCACGTCGGTGCCCCTCAGATCAGTTGCAACAACTCGCTAACTGGTGGAGCTGAACGCAAACGTCAGCAGAAACGTAAGGTGGAACAATTAAACAGTTATGGTGGAACGGAACAAAGGGATGCAACCGATGGGGTAAGTTTATTGAGAAGTTGTATTATTTATGTTAATATCGTGTCGGGTCTCTTTTAGGCTATATTAGATGTTCCTCATGTTGAAATACGCAGCAGACGTTTGCGTGATTCAGATGGTGGCAATGGGGGAGATCCAGATGGACCCTCGGGATCACATCCTACTACAACGGAAGCAGAAGAAGAGGAGCAGGGTTTAAAATATGGAGCTCAACATGTTATTAAAATTTTTGCTCCCGTTTCGTTGTGCATGTTGGTAGTAGTGGCCACCATTAACTCGATTACGTTTTATACCTATACGGATACATATTTGTAAGTAATGGGTTTATAAACATACTCCCTAGAATAGTATTAGTAAATAAGTTGCTAACGGAGAGCCTATAAATAAATCAAGGAAATAGAAATTGTGACTTTTTTCCTTGATTTATTTATAGGTTCACCTTTACACTGAAGATTGCTGATGACCAGGGCAAGTTTTTCAAGCTTTTCGCTTGGAAAGTAAGCATTTGCATATTTCAAAAAAATGTTACAAAAAATGCTTATATTATAAATCTTTGCATAAATTTGCATATAATGGATACAAAAGCTAGTTTTCTTAACAAAAACACAATTTTTTGGTGATTTTTTGAAGTTCAATCAAATGATTTCTAAAAATTTTCTTGTTAGTATTTTGAGTACATTGTAAACATTGTAAAGAAAATGAAATTGAAAAAAGATTCGGCTGTGCCGAATCTTTGATACCCTTCACCATATTACCATCTTACCATCTTATCGACATCATATTACCATATTATCGACAATTAATAAAATTTTCGCCTTAACGTATGCTTGCATATTTTCTAAATCTAAATTTTTTTCAAACTACGAAAATTTGAATATGAAAAAAAAACAATCATAACAGGCTTTGCTTTTAAAAAAGAAACAACAACAATTCCATATATATTTATTTTTGTATGTACAAACTGACTGAATACACAAAGAACAACAACAACACTGTTATTCATTATATTACTGCTGTTGCTAACTAAACTACTTGTCTATACAAAAAACAAAAAACGTCACTAATAGTCATTACCAGGGCAAGTTTTTCAAGCTTTTCGCTTGGAAAGTAAGCATTTGCATATTTCAAAAGAATTTCACAAAAAATACTTATATTTTAAATCTTTGCATAAATTTGCATATACTGGATACAAAAGTTAGTTTTTCTTAACAAAAACACAATTTTTTGGTGATTTTTTGGAGTTCAATTAAATGATATCTAAACATTTTTTTGTGAGTATTTTGAGTACATTGTAAATATTGTAAAGAAAAAAAATTTGGAAGTGTCAAATATGATACTTAAAATTAAAATAGTTATATTTTTATAAACATTGAAATTTATTTGAGATTGAAAGTTAAAAAATGCATATTTGTGCATATTTTCTACACATTAATATATAAGAATGCATAAATTCGTTGGTTTTTATATACATATTCATGCTATTTTTGCATATTTCTGTGCATATTATACCATTTTTTCGTGCTTTTTCAAGCGCATATTTCAATTATTTTTGTGCATATAAAAACTTGCCCTGGCCATTACAATGCTTAATATACATGTTTGTGTATGTATTTATGTATATTCTTAACAGATATGTTTTAGTTTTTAAAAATAAACAACTACAATTCCATATCTATTTATTTTTGTACAGACTGCATATACAAAGAACAACAACAACAACACTGTTATTCATCATATTACTGCTGTTGATACCTAAACTACTTGTCTATACAAAAAACAAAAAACGTCACTAATAGTCATTACAATGCTTAATATACATGTTTGTTGGTGTATTTATATTCTTAACAGATTTGTTTTTGGGCCATAACTCTGTTGATTATGAACGAATTTGGTTTATTAAAAAAACCGAAATTTTATAAAAATATTTATGACTGATCTATGTATATAA
Organism: Protophormia terraenovae; assembly: GCA_951394005.1. Lineage (NCBI taxonomy): Eukaryota > Metazoa > Arthropoda > Insecta > Diptera > Calliphoridae > Protophormia > Protophormia terraenovae. Next base: position 21,693,990 of record OX596075.1, read on the forward strand.
ATCTATAGCTTGAACAAGGGCTTCAAAAATAAAAAATTCGTTTTCCCCGATATCTCAGTTATTACTGAACCGATTTATTTAATTTTTTCAGAACAAAAATTCAGAAAATAATTTTCGAGCCCCCTTTAAAAATTCGAAGTCCCTGGTATATGCAGAGGCTTCAGAAACTAAAAAACCGGTTCTAAAAACCGGTTTTTAAAGCATATCTCCACCATTTATAAACCGATCTTCCTGATTCAAAAAACTGAAATTTTATAAAAATATTTGTGACCGATCTGTATAAAAATAAAAATCTATAGCTTAAACCAAGGCTTCAAAAAATAAAAAATGCGTTTTGTCCGATATCTCAGTTATTACTGAACCGATTTATTTCATTTTTTCAGAACAAAAATTCAGAAAAAAATGTCCGAGAATTCTTTATAAAAACGAAGTCCGTAGTGTATACAGAGGCTTCAGAAACTGGAAAACCGGTTTTTTGAACATATCTCCGCATTGTATGAACCTATCTTGCTGAATTCCAATAGCAAAATTCTCGAAAGCATTTCCGATCGTTTGACATACATATTAATATGTCAGTTATCGGTGGGCTTCATAAACGCCATTTCAACCGACACACGGACGGACGGACGGACGGACATGGTCCAATCGTCATCGCTTCTTACAAGGATTCCGAAAATATAAACTTTTTTGCTCTCCGACGAAAATTGTGGAAATTACAAACGGAATGACAAACTTATATATACCCTTTACACCTGTGGTGAAGGGTATAAAAAAAATAAAAAATTGGAAGCATCAAATATGATACTTTAAATTAAAATAGTTATATTTTTATAAATATCGAAATCTATTTGAGATTGAAAGTTAAAAAATGCATATTTGTGCATATTTTCTACACATTAATAAATAAGAATGCATAAATTCGTTGGTTTTTATATACATATTCATGCTATTTTTGCATATTTCTGTGCTTATTATATAATTTTTTCGTGCTTTTTCAAGCGCATATTTCAATATTTTTTGTGCATATAAAAACTTGCCCTGCTGATGACGGTCCTGTCTGACTAGAAAATATGTACATTCCATACATACTTTGTTTTAAAATTTATGTTGTAAAAGAAAAAAAACTGTATACAAGAAACATAAATTTCTTTATTACAGACTTTATACCCCATTCCATGAATTGTCTGAAGATAAGGGTACTAAACTCTGGAATGCCTTGGCCAATTCATTGATTCTCCTCTCTGTGGTAGTGGTAATGACCATATTTCTTATTGTTCTATATAAGAAACGCTGTTATAAAATCATACATGGCTGGTTAATTTTATCCTCTTTTATGTTATTATTTATATTCAGTTATTTGTATTTGGAGTAAGTATTTAAAACATACAAAAACTTTAACAAATTATATTCGTCCTTTAAATTTTTTAGAGAACTTTTACGAGCCTATAATGTTGCCATGGATTATCCCACCACTTTATTGATTTTATGGAATTTTGGTGTTATGGGCATGATAGCTATACACTGGCAAAGTCCTTTAAAACTTCAACAAGCTTATTTAATATTTGTATCGGCTCTTATGGCTTTGGTTTTCATAAAATATTTGCCAGAATGGACTGCTTGGGCAGTATTGGCGGCTATATCAATATGGGGTATTTTCTTTTTACAAAACAATTTAATGGACATTTTGAAAACGTTAAATATTTTCAGATTTAATTGCTGTTTTAACACCCAAAGGACCCTTGCGCATCTTAGTGGAAACTGCTCAAGAAAGAAATGAACAAATATTTCCGGCTTTAATTTATTCTTGTATGTTTTCTTTGTTTTTTGAAAAGAAAAAAAAAAAAAAAAAAAAAAAAACATTTAAATGTTATATTATTCTTTTTATAGCCACTGTTTTATACACTTTCATGGGTACCCATGCTCCCGCTCAGCGCAACAATTCCTCGGATTCAAATTCTCCCAATTCCCCGCATACCTCTACATCTTCGACTTCTGTTTCCCGTACAGGTACAAGTGCTCCGGCTAGTGCTGAAGGTATGCCTCTAGTGACATTTAAAATGCGCGAAAATGGTATTTATTTTTATTATTTTTTTTATAATTTTCAAACAAAAATCTATTTTGTTTTTTTGTATCAAACTCTTTTGGCCAGCTTGTGTTGTTGTCTTTTGTAGGTATTTTTTTAGTTTGTGGAGGTATAATAGCAACTATTTCAGTATTATTTCCATGTTTATCTTAGTTTACTACTATTACTTTTAGTTTTTTGTTTTGAGTTTTATCTCTTTTACTATCGTTTTATTACGTTTTAATTTTCCAAAGTAGCGCGCGTTAATTTTAATTGCTTTAAGATATTTTTAAAAGTTTTTAATGATTTCTCTTTAGAAGCCGCTGGTTTTACTGAAGAATGGTCTTCTAATTTAGATCATCGTGTGGCCCGCCGTCAAATTGAGGTGCAGGCTAGTACTTCTGATAATGCTAATCGTTCTACTAATTATCGTACAGTTACAACACAAGAAAATCGCTCTAATCAAATGGGTAGTAATATGACAGAAGCTCAAGAAGAACGTGAGTATTTATTAAAACAAATTAAACTCATTTCTAAAATATATTTTTTTCCAGGTGGCATTAAACTAGGTCTTGGTGACTTTATTTTCTATTCCGTTTTGGTGGGCAAAGCTTCATCTTATGGTGATTGGGCTACAACTATAGCCTGTTTTGTTGCTATTTTAGTGGGTCTATGTCTTACCCTAGTTTTATTAGCCATATGGCGTAAAGCTTTACCAGCCTTACCCATTTCCATATTTTTTGGTTTATTCTTTTGTTTAGCCACAAGTGCTATAGTTAAACCTTTTATGGAAGAACTCTCCGATCAGCAAGTTTTTATATAAGAAATTTACAGTTAAAAGAAATTGGACCAAAAAGGTAAAAAAAAAAGAAAAACATAAATGACATTGATATTTCTTTTTTAAAGGAAAAATTCCTAGATTAAGTATTATTACAAAGAACTTCTCTATAATCTTTAGGTATTTTTTTTTTTAAATAACTTAATTGAGTGTTGCAATTAAAACATTATCTAATTAATTTATAACCATTATTTTGATTTTTTATACATATTTTTTAACATTTATTTTGTGAAATTTAAAAACAATATAAAGTCTCACTTTAACCAAGAAATTGTATCGACAATTATGCACTTTCTTCTTTGGGTTTAATAATAGTTTTATCTACAAGATTTACCACCCAACCTGGCTCTAAACCATAAAACAATTGTCTGGGATCCTTCATAGAAGTAAGCATTTCATAATCAGGATCTTCCTCGATTTTAGGCAATTCATAACCATATTTTTGAGCCAATACCAAACGATGTTTACTTATTTCTTCAGGATCTGCCAAGTAACCACGATTTTCTGCCGAAGTATAGTAACCTATAGCATCTTGTGGTGGCATCATTCTCTTGGGTATGGGTACACCTTTTTCAAACCATTTTTCTGGATTTTTTAAAGCATGTAAACTTCTGGGATCATAATAAGCAGTACGTATAACACCACCATTACGTTCTATGGCAGCTATAACTGATTCCTTAGCATGTTGAACTTCTATGCAAATTTTAGCTTTAAATTTATCAGCACCCTCATCGGTTAGTTGAAAACCAAATTCCATAGAAGCGGGATTAATGGTAACCAAGCCGGTATTACACAAAGTACTTATATCAATGGGTTGTTTGGCATCTATACGATTGGTGTCCAACATAACTTGCAATTGCAATAGAGAAATAGGAGGGTACTGGCGTCTTAAATGGTGTCCCTTATAGTATGGTTCATAGGGGAAACGTATATAGAAGGGGGTATTGCCTGTTTCATAACCAAGACGCATAAAATTTTGTCTCTGTCCTGAACCTTTGTTGCCGGCACCATGTTTGTCACCACCATGCTGGGCACGACCTCTTTTATCCTATAATTTTAAGAAAATTAATTAAAAATGTTTAGCTTTTTGCTGTTAAACTCTTGATGTAATCGCTAAATCGACTTACATTTTGTTTAGAATTCGGATTGGGTCTTAAATTACCAATTTGTACCCGGGGTAAGGTTCTTAACATTTTTAAAGCCTTATCGGCAGTTTCTCTTATATGCGGCATAGTGTTTTTTATTATTTAATATAAATTTATTTCAATATTTTAATTTTTATTAAATAATTTCACAGAAATGCCGAAAAAAAACACACTTTAACAAAAAACGTAACAGCTGTTTAATAAGTGCTGCCACTCGGTATGTTTTTTTTGTAAAAACAGCAGCCACTAAAAACAGACTTGCCACTTATTTTAGGGTTAAAATAATAAATAAATTTTACACTTGGCTAAACTAAAATAGTGAAACGACACTTGTAGGATAAATAAATTAATAAAAACTATAATTTATAAATTTAATTTAGCAAATAAATTAAAACGATTTCTTTATAGCGAGTGTTTGCAGTGGCAACTCTTTGTTTTAATTAAAGTTGGCAAGACCTAAATTTGTGTAGTAATTAACAGTTGGCAAATCAGATTATTATTGTTTAATATCACAAAAAAAAGTTCAAAACCACAACAATTCTTGTCGCAACATGTTTATTATTAAATAATTAAAAAAGTAATTCATTTATAATGGCTTGTAAAGCATGTAATACCATTCCAAATTCTACAAATAATGAAGATTGCTTCGAAAAAGCTTTATATATCTTAAAACAACATTATACTTGTAAGTAAAATAATATTCTATATAAAAAAAAAACATCTAAAGGAATTTATTTCAGTTTATAAAAATGCCTTAATACAACGAGATCTGGAACTACAACAAATCAAGGAACGCAATGAAAAACTTAATAAAGCCCTCCAACTCTTACAACAACAGCAACAACCAGCTAAACGTTTCAAGTCCCACGAAAAAGATGATTCATGGTTGAGCCATAATTCCTCCCAAGACAATGGTACCGCCACCGATCTTAGCCTAACCGATGATGAGCGTTTAGGTGCCTCTAATTTAAATATGGCTTTAAATAGTGAACAATTATTTGATACTTCTGCTTTAAGTCAAACAAAAAATGATGTCAGTATAACTACGTCTTCGGAAATGATACAGAGTCCCAGTGTTAAAGAGTCACCCAAGAGAAATAAACAAAGAGATGATTTGCTTTGTTCAAAGCAACGTCGTAATAAGAATTTAGAAAGATCAAAATCGGAATGGCAATCTAAGGAGCGTAATAGTCCAGTGGAAAAATCTTGGACAATGAAATTTTTACAACCTAGCAAAACAAAGGCTTCAGAGGATAAACTAGGTTCTGAGGTGAAAAAGACAACGGAAAATAAGAGATTGTGTTTGTCGTTGAAGAAAACAAATCCTAGCAAAATGAAACAGTCGCTAATACATTTTAATAAGTCCAAAGATGGAAGCTTTCGTGAGGTAAGTACACTATAATAAATTTTATATATTTTAAGGCAAATTTTCAATAATTTAAATTATGAAATTTTGAAAAAATTTACTTTAAAGGGAAATAATTTTTGTTTTTATAAAAAATTTACGAAACATTTCCATTTTAAATGAAAAACTATTCGAAAAATTTCCTTTTTATCTAATTTTTTTTATAATTTTCAAAAAACATCTGAAATTTTATATAAATTTTCTTTTATCTGAAATGTTCTGAAAAATTTATTTTTAACTAAAATATGACAAAAAAAAAAAAAAAAAAAAAAAAATGCCATTTTTATCTGACATTCGAAAAATTTTATTTTTATATGAGATTCGAAAATTTAATTTTTTATCTAAAATATTTCGAAAAAATTCTTTTTTATTCGAAATTTTCATTAAATTTTTTATTTATTTATTCATTTACAGTAATATAACAAGCCTCCTAAGGCAATTTTTTGCAAAAATTGTTTTTTTATCGGAAATTTCTGAAAAATATCTGGTAAAAAAAACAATTTTTTTTTTTGAAAAATTAATATACGAAATCTCAGAAAAGTTTTCTTTTTATTTCAAATATTTTGAAAAATTATTTTTATTCAAAATTTTCTTTTTAATCTGAAATTAAAAAAATAACTATCCGAATTTTTCGAAAAAAATTTCCTTTTCCAAATTTTCATTTTTTTCTTCTGAAAATTCATAAAATTATTTATCCTTTTTTTTAAATTTTCCAAAAATTTTGCTATTTGTCCAAAATGTCCGATAAAGTTGCTTTTTATTCGAAATTTTTAAAAAAATTTCCTTTTTATCTGAAAATTTCAAAAATCAATATACCAATTTTAGTCTGACATTGGTGAAGATATAATCGATGCCAGTCCAGTAATTAGCAACAAAAATTCCAAAGCAGGTCGTTCCTGGACCCACAGGTAATTTTCGTAACGATAAAAAACTCCAATGTGTCACAAAATACCATTAAACTTTTGCTAAGATTACAGAAGCGGACACAATCACAGCAACAACAACAACAGCAACATAACCAACAACAACAATTCAACAAACATTCCCGCAAACGTAGCAATCAAAAAAGATGACACAAATAGAACTCTAGATGATATTGTCTTTGATTTTTCTCCCACAAAAAAGACTGATTCGTCAATGGAACTAAATTCCCCTCAAAATATACAACCTAAACAATTAAAATACGATAATGATATCTCAACGGACTGTACGTCACTGCCAAATGATCACGATCACTTGGGTATTTCTTCAAGTAAATCAGATACCTCAAGTGTAGTGATACTAACACCTGGTACCCAGGATATAATATTTGTAGATGATACTTGTAATGATGAACCAGAAATTGATACTATGGACTTAATGGCTGATGATTTAGAAAATCTTAAAAAAATTGAAACTAAATAGTAAGTTTTTTGAGAATAATGGATAACAAATATAAAAATTTAATTAAAAAATTTCAGCATACTACAAAAACAACAAACAAAGGAAGATGTTTTCAAGAAACCACATAATAAACTTGCTCCTGATAAGGACTTGAAACCTTTAGTACAAATAAAAAAAGAAAAAATTACCCAAGATTTAAAGGATGAAAAAGATGTAATAAGAAACGAAGAAAAACCAAGCTGCAGCAAAAGTAGTAATAATCTTACAAAAACAATGAAACCACAAAATCCTTTATTTTCTTCCGATGAACTAGATACGGATGATGAAGATTTTATGCCTAAACCTTTTATAGTAAAACAAGAAATAGATACAATAAAAACTAACAAAAAATTATCAATTAAAGAACGTTTCGGAATAGAGTGTGAGGAATGTGAGAAAGTAAGTTTTTTATAAAAAAAAAATAATAATAATAATAATTAACATTTTAATGTAATTCGTTTATATTTTTCCAGTTAATTAACTTTTTAGATAAAGGCTTAACAGAAGTTCAGATTCAGCAACATTTAAACAAATGTAAACGCCACAATAATAATGATGCTATAATGCGTCAAAATACCCCCAAAGATTTTTGGAATCCTTTTATATTATCTTTTCAAGCAGATGATCCCAGAAATGAGGTGTTAATTGATAATCGTTTCAAGGATAATAAAAAATAAAACAAAAGGTATTTAATTTATTTAAAATATTCTAAAAATGCATTTATTTAATCTCTATATTTATATTAAACAGCTTATTAAAGGCTTTAAAAACATTGGAGGCGGCTACAATTAAAATCAGCCGCAGTAAAATGAAATAAAAAGAAAAAAATTATTTACAAATTGCCACGTTTGGCTTGTTCAAGTTCGATGGCGGTGAACAAAGATTTAAAGTTGCCAGCACCAAAACCCTATAAAAGAAAATTTTGTATTATTTTCTTATTTAAACATCATTTAAAACCAAAACTTACATTATGATTATGACGTTGTATAACTTCCAAGAACAATGTAGGACGATCTTGCATGTTTTTGGTAAATATTTGCAACAAATAACCATTTTCATCATAATCTATGAGAATATTTAATTCTTTGAGAATCTTCATATCTTCCTTAATCTTTGTACGGCTATGTTTAAGATTTTCAGTTAAAATATCATAATAAGAATCGGGTATTGTTAAGAATTCCATGCCTCTGGCTTTCAAATTTCTAATAGCTGTAATAATATCACTGGTATTTAAAGCAATATGTTGGACACCAGCACCACCATAATATTCAACATATTCTTGAATTTGTGATTTCTTTTTGCCCTTGGCCGGTTCATTGATGGGCATTTTAACAGTCTCTTCATAGTTAGCCATGACAATAGATCTCAAGGCTGAATATTCGGTATGAATTTGTGAATCATCTACAGACCAGAAACGATGGAATTGTAAGATACGTTCATACCAGGAAGCAACACTTTCCATTTGTAAATCAGGTTGATTGCCAACAACGTGATCAATGAAATCTAATTTTGCAGGTGGTAAGTTTTCCAATAAAACATCTTTAGGCAGGGTTTTGAAGCCGGGTAAAAATACTCCACGATATTTGCTACGATCTACAAAAGTGTGGGTAGTATCACCGTACTATAGAAAGGAAAATAATTAAATTTAATAACATACTTGGAAATAATTTATTCAAACTTACCGTTTTAATGGTGGCAAATTTAACTGTACCATATTCATCACTTTCCTCCCATAATTCCTTTACCACTTCAGCTCCTCTTTCTTTGGCCAAATTGAAAATAGCTTCAATATCTTCTACCTCAAAGGCTACATCCTTAACACCATCACCATGTTTCATAATATGATGACCATGTTCTTCATCATCGGTAGTGTAGGCAGAGACAAAAACAAATACAATTTTATTTTGCTTAACAGCATGTTTGGCATAACGTCTATTGCCGGTCTCTAAACCCTGATAACCCAAGGGTGTGAAACCCATGCGGGTGGTGTAGAAACTAGCTGCCTGTTTGGCATTGCCAACGTAGAAAGTCAAATGGTCGAATGAAAGGAATTTGCCGAATTCTGGTTTGGGTCCTTTGTCGGTATAAGAGGTCTATAAAAAAACAAAAATAATAATTTGAATTAAAATTAATCTTAATCGTATATACATAATTTTTTGTTAAACATTTTGGACAAGAAAATAGAAAAATTATATAGTATGTCTGACATATGTTCATGAATTGAACCATTTTATTAAAGGACGATTTTATAATTGATATAGCAAGCTAAGCAGGGTTCGTCTTAAGGATTGATTGTTTCTCTAATTTAATATTTATTATATCAAATTTGAATCTTCAATGTATTTAAAAAAAATTATATTTAAAATTAGGAATATGTGATTAATCGGTTATTAAAAAATATTTTATTAATACAAATTCTAATTAATTTAAATTCTAATTAACTATTTTGCATTTTGATTAATCAAATTTGAATAATTTTATTTAAAGTTCTCCATTTTTTTTACAATTAAAAAATTAAACAAAAATGCTAAAACCTGTATAGCATAGAATAGAACTAGAAGTTTATATGAGAGCCACACTATACTAAATTTTCAAAAAAATACATACCCTACCCTACCCTATACAGCATAGATTAACAACATAAATATCTAGTTGTTAATCTATGCTGTATAGGGTAGAAGGGGGAGCATTTGCCAAAAGAGTACATATGACTTTGCCAATTTTCTTAAAAAGGAAGTAAACATTTGCTTGTCACCAAATGATTTTCTTTTCTTTTATCGCGCGTCTTTCATCCATCAAATTTTCAATTTACACTCGTTCGGAGCTAGATGCGATTGTTTTTTCAATACTCTCCAAAATATTTCGATGTGGTTATTTTCTGTGATAAATTTCAAATTTTTTGGAATAGATCAAAGATTTTTCCATGTTATAAACTTTATAGAATTGAATAAGAATTATTGTTATTGTATTAAGAAATTTATTTTCAAAGGGTGGTATAAGTGCTTTTTGTAATTTTTGAAACGCTATAAAATGACTAGTTATGGAAAAACCAATGATACCCAAAGATGATTATCTACAATTTTGATCCGAATAAAAATTATTGTTGAGTTTTTATCCACTTTGGCATAACTAGCGTTTTGTCTCATAACCTCACTTTTCAATTTGGATACATACTGAGGTTTTCAGTTAAATTCAAAATATTTGTACAATATTTTTAAGTATCGGAGATACCCAGATTTATTTTGAGCATTAAATGTCTTATGGTTTAGTTATAGCGAAAACATATCTCAAAATTTTTAGCATTAAAACTACACTAATTGACTTTTGGGAATGTATAATCCATATACTTCAATGACTGGTCGCCAGATATAGCTAAATAAATTAAGTACTTGACAGAGTTTACTATCATACAATTTTAGTTAGTTCTTGCTGTATTTGCTGATAGAAATTGAATATTTAAATAGTATCATTTATCACATATCTCCAGAACTATTACAGACAAAATCCTAAGATTTTGTGGAAATAATTTTATATCTACACAATTGAGATGAAAACGGAACGGAAAGAACCAGGTGAAATGATACCCCCCATACAAGGAAAATATTAAGTATCGTATATCATAGAAACTATTACAGTAAAAGTTTTAACATTTTGTTAGAATAACTTTCCCAAAAACCTCCATATGTTCAGATGCAAATTGGATGGATAGGGCCAGGGGAAATGGTACTACAATGCAAATGGAGTAGTAGCCCCCACATAAAGAAAATATTAGATGTGGCATATACTTTGCGGACATCTAAAACGCTTAACCGCTAAAGAACTAAGATAACAAAGGTTTTAGCTTTTTATGAAGTCTATATATTTTATAAAATTTGATGAAGAAAATATCTGTAAAACGTTTTAACCTAACTTTCATTGACTTTCATGCTATTTCTTAAAAATGGACTAGAAATTACTCTTTATAATGAGAGATAGATGAATTGAAAGATATTATTTTGTTCGATTTATCTGAGACTACCTTGGTGCAAAAATAGGTAAGTTTAGGTCATAAAATAAAAATTTTGCCTACCAGCGAAAAATCCTTTGGAGGGTTTATTACACATATCCATTGCAGATGGAATTATTCGGCCTCCAAAATACTGTCGCATAGTGTTTTATTTAATACAATTTAAGACAAAAATTGGTCGGATAGAACAATAGTAAGGGGTACGGTTGCAATTATTCTTAATGGATATCTAAAGAACTATTATGAGGGAAGACCTAAAATTTTTTATGGACTACTTATCATATTGAATTGATAAAATAAAATAGGACGGATTGGGGAGTGTAGCCTCTATAATTTATTTAAAATTGCAATAGAGAGAATAGGTAGAGGAGGAGTAATAGCCCCATATAAAGTTAATATGTAATATGACATCAAAAAGGGTAGCAAAGCGCAACCCAGGGCATTCAGCTCGTATACAATAAACTAGAACTAACTACTTTTTCTATTTAATAGTCAAATATATCGCAAATTTATAATTTTTTATCTTAAATGTACACGTGAGATTTATAATTGGCTCCATCTCAAATTAAACCATTATTTTTAACGATAATGTCCAAAATTATTTTTCTCCTGTCTTTCTATTTTTGTTATAACTTAGTAAATACAACTCCGACCAGCATAATATTTTAAACACATATTGTTTGAATTTTAAAACTGACAAAAAGTAATTCGGACCACCATTTAAGTGTGAAAAAAATTATAACCTAGGGAGCTTTCGTCAAACTGATGGTAGGCTGATCTAACATATCAGAATAAATTGATTAATCATAAATATAATCATTTTTTGAATTAATCTAATAACTGATTAATATAAATTCTAGGTTTACCTTAATTTAAATTATACTATAAAAAAACATATATTTGGGATACAATAATAATTGAAAAAGGAGAATACAAATAATTGTAAAAAGCTTTACCGCAAACTATTCTTCTAACTTAATAACATAAGGGAAAAATGAGTCACAGATTCTATTTCCCCAAATTTTGTGAGTTAAATAGATGATGTTTACGGAGAACACCACGGTGGGACGCTGATGACGGTCGTGGTTGACTAGAAAATGCATTCCATTCAGCCAAGTGTCGAATAAAATTTTACAATGTATTCTTCTACAATTATTCAATGAACTAGAGCCCGAATAAATTAACAAATATAACAAAATTACAATCTAATTTATTGGGATTAAGAATTATTTAAGAATAACATTTTTGTTTTTCTTGAACTAAATTCCAATTTGAATTAAAACTTAAAATTCAATTTGGACTATGTTTGAAGATATTTGGAGAAACATATAAAAATAATAATGTTTCTAACGTTTGAGTTTGCTGAGATTCAGCTTATTTGTTATTTCAACTTTGCAATTTCATATCATGGAAACCTCCTTAAGAAAATTATTCAAAGCATACCAATTAGTTATTTTCTTGCTAGTATAAACAGTAGTTGCTATTACAATTGGATTTGTCAACATTTCGACTATATTTACTAAAATTTAAACAAAATAGTATTTGAAATGATATACCCTCTAAATAAGAGAGAATTTTTACCAGTCCCATTGCCATAGAAAATTTTTTAAACTTTAATAATGATCTGTATATATAGAAAAAGTCTCCATTCTTTAATATCAAATAAATATCACTTTTTATTTCATTTTTCCACTTTTAAAACTTGTCAACAAAATTATATTTATATTATTTTTATTGAAAAAATTAGCGTATTTAGGTCACTACGTTTTCTTTGTTAAATTTTTAACAATAAAAGCTTAATTTTAAACAAGTTACAAATATTAAGTTTAAAAAAAATTAAATAAACCACAAAAATTCAAGCAATACAAAGTTTAAGATTTTTGAATAATTTTCACAATTTTTGAAAAATTTTCACTTTTTTATTTTTTTATTAGTTTTTTAATTAGGTCCTTTTTAATATTTTTGAAGTCCTTTTTGGACAATTTCTTTATTTTCTATTTTCTATATTATTTATTATTTTTTTTTTTATTATATAACAAATCACATGTTATTTTTTTAAATCTTCCACCCCACATACCATTATCACTTTACACTATTGTTTATTTTTCTTAGTTTTTTGACGAAGAAAATAAATTTTTATTTGTTATAAATCCACTCCGATTTGTTTCCAGTATCTTCTGTAAGACTTTTTAAAGTCGAATGATAAGTGTGCGGCCTTTTATAGCTTTTTATAAAGCGTTAGCCGTTTTATTTTCTTATATTTTAACTAGATTTAAATAATCAGGTGAAAATCCTGCTTTACCGCTCGTTTTATAGTGTTTTTAATTTGAATATTTATTAAATTTTATTTTTGTATTTATTATTTTTTTCTCTTCGTTCTTTATAATATTTGTTTAAATAAACAAGTATTTTGTTTTTCTCGTTCTGTTACAGTTGTTATTTTTTTCAGTTTTTATTTTGATTTTAATATTGCATAAATTATAAATTAAAATCAGCAGATATTTTGTTGCTGCTGGTGGTAACAAAAAATAATATTAATATAAACAAATTTGATCTATAAAATTTAGTTATTTTTGTAAATATTTATATACAAGTTTTTATTAAGTTTCTAGATGATTTTTTTAATTACTATGATGGAGGCTTGGCTTAGAAACAGTTAATTTTTTAAAAGAGTTTGGAGTTTAATGAACATTAAATTTTGATTTAAATTGGCTATTTTATGTAAATAAAATTGATGTTTTTTCTGTTCTCTTTTTTTTTTTTGGTCGGTACTAACATTTTAAATTTTCTTCCTAAGAACAAAAATTTAGTAGGAGAAGAACTTATATATGTTTCCGTTAAAAATCGGGGTCATTAAAAAAATGATAGGTTAAGAGGAGTCCACCGTCAATAACACACTCAAACGGTCGCATTCTCTGAGAGTCTTATTTAATGTTCTCTTAGGCCAATTTTTCTTTATACTCAAAAACGTAACGGTATGTATAAACTAAGCTTAGATCCAAAATAAAAACTATTTCTTGAGCAAATATTGCGCTCAAGCTCACCATCTGGCTCTTACCAATTCTAAGTTAAAAGTTCATTTTATTGGTTAGCATTTCACAATCTGGTATAAACATATGATTTTGAAACGCTTCTCGAGATCTTTTCATACTGAACAAGTTGCAACCATTGATGTGACTTTCTTTCAAATATGTTTAGGTTTCACAGACTACTTCTTTACAAATAAATCTCACTTGGGTACAGAATTTCTTTTCTGTTGCCTGAAAAAGGAGATTATAGGTTGAAGAAGTAGAGTTAGAGAAATTAAAAATAAGAAGAGAATATAGTACTATGCCTTGAATGTATTATGAGATTCATTTATAAACCATCCCGATTTTCAAATGAAATTCTAGTGGCTAATAGGATAGTTCGCTGAGGTCATCATAAAATGGTCTGGCAATATGCCGCCGCAAAATCAGGACAATCTCATAGAATGTGAGCTATAGACTCATTCTCTTTTTCGTGACAAATTCTGCAGTGGTCATTACAACTGAGTCCCAAACGCCTAGCATGATTATCGAAACTACAAAGTCCGGTCAGTAGCTTAATCACTACTTCCCTACTAAGACCTTAAAGTGTTCTTTTCTGGTAAAATTTCGGCCATTAGGTGCTGGTCACTTGTGGTTATATTACCAGAGTCATATCAAGAAACAACGGCTTCACGTAAAGCTTACAGAACGACAAAGAGACTCCGCATAGATATTATATGTGGATGTCATCCAACTTTGTCCTTGTCATCGCAACCGCAATATTATTGCCTCAAAGGTCCCCGTTTCACCCATACGAGTGTAAGAGTAGTATGTCTCGCTTTCAATGATACTTTCGTATTTCCTTTATAAATAATCGACTTCCTATCCGATTTCCCTTTCCAGAACCGTCACTATAAACCCATAGACAACAAGGATTCAAGATAACATAATTTTCCCCTGCAACTGTAAAGTTCATATTAAAGAAGGTAGTGGAAATAAATAATCTATACGGTCTGGATATGATCCCTAGAATATTGTGGTGACCACATCTCTATTCTTACAGAAATATTTTTTCGAGCTGAAATACATTAATGTTTCTGCTAGACAAGTACATATTTCTCCATTAATTTCTTGGTTATATCCAATTATCTGGTTTTGCGGAATCCGAGATTGGTAGTCAATTGAAATATTTACTGTGATCGCAGCTTATATTCCACCAATCAAGTTATTTATTTGAGGATCACATCTCATCATATCTGGAAATCATCTTTTAATTATTTAAATGCTTAATTATCTGTGGCTGACATCAAGGCCAAAGTTGAAATGTGGGTTGGCGAAACTGCTGGCATGCGTTTATTGTGGCTCTGTGAATATCGAAAGATATTTTCTAACAGATCTCGGGGTAGGAATTTAACTTCCTTATCTGACAGGTTAAAGTTCCTTCGCTGATATTCTAGAAGG